>BTPG01000006.1:185031934-185222676 GCA_036245525.1 Semisulcospira habei | reverse complement strand
TTCTGGTGGGGGAGACCCTCAGGAGCCGTGTTGGCAGGCCTGACGCCCAGCGCCTCAGGTCTGGTGACTTGCTGGTGGAGTGCCGTACTCGGGCACACTCCAGCGGGCTACTGGGGCTCTCTTCCATCGGAGACACTCCTGTGGAAGTCACACCCCACAAAACTATGAATTCGTCAAGAGGCGTAATCAAAGATCAAGCTTTGGCAGAACTGTCAGAAGATGAACTTGTAAGGAACCTTAAGTCTCAGGGGGTGACTTGCGTCAGGCGCTTCGCTTCCAAGCGAGGTGGTGGGGAGATCCGTCTCCCTACCATCATCCTGACGTTTGGCACCCCCACCCCTCCTACTACCATCTGGGGAGGTTACTACTCCCTGAGAGTGAAAAAGTACGTCCCTCTTCCCCTCCGGTGCTTTAAGTGCCAAAAGTATGGCCATGGGCAGAAGACATGCCGTCAGGCAGAGGCTTCATGCGCCCGTTGCACTAGGCCCGGACACTCTGCTGAGTCCTGCACAGCCACCCCCCTGTGTGTGAATTGCCAGGGGGCGCATATGGCTTCGGATAAGAAATGCCCTCGTTGGATATCCGAGTGCAAGATTCAGCAGGTGCGTGTGGAGAAGGGGCTGTCCTTTCTGGATGCCAAAAAACTGGTTGAAGGCCCTGGTGCAGCTGCGGCTGCCCCAACCTCTAACACCTCAGTGTATACTTTTAGTGCAGCGGTGGCAGGCAAGCGCCCCACCAAAGACTTTTCATGTCAGACCCCAACTTCTTGGTTGGGGGCGGAGCCTCGGCTCCTCTCGCCCCTGGAGAGTAACCCTCCTCCGATGGTGACAAGGAGCCAGGGAACGCAGAAGGCGGACACTGCCGGTCCGGTTGTGCCGCCTTCTGTTGCCCCTAAGCCTCAGCCCCCACCCAAACCTGTTAGTCAGTCAACTCCAAAGGCTTCTGGCTCTGGTCAGCCTTCTAAGGCCGCTAACTCTAGCGGCAGGAACGCTGCCCAGGACCAGAAGTCTAAGAAATCTATGGGACCGCTGTGCGCACGGGCCCAGAAGGGGAACACAGATGTCCCCCTTCAAAACAAATATGCTGCACTGGAGGAGCGGATGGAGGGAGTGGAAGTTGTTGTTGCTGATGCTGCGGCAGCTCCACCCCCTTCCTCTCCGAGGAACCAGAGGAGGCCCGGAAGCCGGCCCCCCTCTGTTTCTTCAACTCCTTCCAAGGTAAAGGAAAAAGGGGGGAAAAACTCCTTACCCCCAGATAAGACTTAATCATGGACTCTTTGCTTCAGTGGAATTGTCGTGGTTTTCGAGCTAACTTTGAGGAATTACGTCTTTTAGTCAAGTTCTATAACCCCTCAGTAATATCTCTTCAGGAGACTTACCTGAAGACTTCTGACCCTGTGTCTTTTAATGGTTTTAATGTTATACATAAAGGCTCTGATTCGGAGAGGCGCTCGGGTGGAGCGGCTCTTCTCATTAGTAGCCAAATTTTATGTAGCCCCGTTAGCATCGACACCTGTCTTCAGGCTGTCGCTGCTCGGGTTACCTTAAAAAAGACCATAACCATATGTAGTATTTACCTGCCACCATCACTGCGGGTCTGTAGCAATGATATTTTTAACTTAGTAGATCAACTGCCCCCTCCCTTTATTCTCATGGGGGATTTTAACGGTCATGCTCACCTTTGGGGTAGTGACCACTATGATGGCAGAGGTCAGATGTTAGAAGATGTTTTTTCTCAACTTAACCTATGTGTCTTTAACGATGGCTCACCTACATACTCTAACTCAGGTTCCGGATCTAGTTCTGTTCTAGACCTCACTGTGTGTGATCCTTCTCTCATGCTGGACTTTGACTGGAAGGTTCACGACGACCTGTGTGGTAGTGACCACTTCCCAGTAGTCCTGTCATCGGTCAGCTGTGAGGAGGATTCGCCGGTGGGGCGCTGGAATCTCAAGAAAGCTAACTGGTCTCTGTTTGCCTCTCTCTGTCAGTCTCGTCTTACAGAGGAGGTGGTCATGTCAGCTGAAGAACCTGTTTCTTGTTTTACTTCTATTTTGTTGGAGGTTGCAGGTGAAACCATCCCTAGAACTTCCACATCACTCCCTCGGAAGCCGAGAGTACCATGGTTCAATGAAGAGTGCCGCAAGGCCCAAACAATGCGCAAATCTGCTCAGCGACGTGCTTTTCGTAATCCGTCGCAAGCAAATATTTTAACCTTTAAAAGACAGCGGGCGAAAGCCCGTTACATTTTTAAACGTGAACGCCGTGCTTCCTGGAGACGCTTCGTCTCATCTTTATCTTCTAGGACTCCGTCCCAAAAAGTCTGGAAGGCTGTTCGAAGAATTAGGGGCAGGGGTGGCTCGGCTTCTGTCGGCCATCTTAGAGATGGTGCCAGTTTGGTCACAGATAAAAAGGCTGTGGCCAATTTGCTTGCCTCCACCATTGCCCATAATTCTTCAACAGAGCATTATTCACCTTTCTTCCAGAGAGAGAAGGAGAAGCGAGAATCTTGTGCTTGTGATTTTATATCGGATAACTTGGAAGACTATAATGCCCCTTTTACGTTTTCAGAATTGCAGCAAGCCTTGCAGAAATGTACTGACTCTGCTGCTGGATTAGATACCATCCATTATCAGCTCATAACACATCTGCCTGAGGATTCACTCCTTGTACTTCTCAAGGCCTTTAACCATATCTGGATAACCGGTCATTTTCCGCCATCTTGGCGCCAGGCTGTGGTTGTGCCAATTCCCAAGCCGGGTAAGGATCCTTCCGACCCGGGCAACTACCGGCCAATAGCTTTGACATCATGTTTATGTAAAACTATGGAACGCTTGGTCAACGCCCGACTGGTGTGGCATCTTGAGTCACAGGGTCTCATCACAGACCTCCAGTGCGGTTTCCGGCGCTTCCGTAGTACAACTGACCATCTAGTCCGCTTTGAGTCTTTTATCCGAGATGCTTTTGTCAACAAGCAGCATGTCTATGCAATTTTCTTTGATCTTGAAAAGGCATATGACACTACCTGGAAGCATGGTATAATGTCTGATTTGTCGGACATGGGTTTTAAAGGGCATCTGCCCGTTTTTATTCACAATTTTTTGTCCAACAGGTCGTTCCATGTCCGTGTGGGCTCCACCCTCTCCGACTCCTTTGAACAGGAGATGGGTGTCCCGCAGGGCAGTATTCTATCTCCTGTTTTATTTAGCATTAAAATAAATAACATTGTAAAGGCCGTCAAGGATGATTCTGAATGCTCTTTGTTTGTGGATGACTTTGCTTTGTGTGCACGAGGTCGAGGACTTGCGTCCCTTGAGAGGCGCTTGCAGCTGTGTGTTGATCGAATCCAGGGGTGGGTGTCTCTCAATGGATTCAGATTCTCGCCCTCCAAGACAGTCTGTGTGCATTTTACTAACCAGACGAAATTTTTTCCAGAACCTAGCCTGAGCATTGCTGGTGTGCCAATTAAGGTGGCCGAAGAGGCAAAGTTTTTGGGGGTCATCTTTGACAAAAGATTGACCTTCTGCAACCATGTTAACTACCTTAGAACCTCTTGTTGGAAGGCCCTCGACATTCTTCGTGTCGTTGGTCGTACTGACTGGGGTGCAGACCGCATCGTCTTACTTCGACTGTACCGGGCCCTTGTTCGGTCCAAACTGGATTACGGCTCTGTGGTATATGGCTCGGCTTCCAAGTCTGTTCTGCAGCGTCTGAACACAATTCACCATCAAGGTCTGCGCATATGTCTGGGAGCCTTCAGGACATCTCCAGTTCCTAGTCTGTATGCAGAGGCAGGGGAGCCTTCTCTCAGGCTCCGCCGCATCCGCCTCATGCTCAGCTACGTTCTGAAGCTGAAGGCCCATCCAGAAAATCCTGCCTATGATTGTGTTTTTAACCCGTCGTTTGCAGAGATTTACGATGCCCATCCGGGAGCTGTCCGTCCACTTTCCTTCCATGTCCGACCTCATCTGCAGGCGGCCGGAGTGGACCTGGACAAAGTTTCGGAATCTCTGCAACACGTCACTCCACCCTGGCTACTACCAGTTCCTGACATCTTGCTGGACTTGACTGCCCACAAGAAGGATTGTACTCCACCAGCCATATACCAACAGAGCCTCAATGAACTCCTTTCAATTTTTCCTGGCTATTGTCGTCTTTACACGGATGGGTCCAAGTCTGAGGATGGAAGAGTGGCTGCGGCTGCAGTGTCCTCTCGCCATCCTAGACGCCCATTTAAGCTCCGTCTCCCTGACCATTCCTCTGTATTTAGTGCAGAACTGCAGGCCATTCTGCTAGCACTCAAGCATGCCTATCAGTCTCGGGAAAGGAACTTCCTGATTCTGTCTGACTCTCTTTCTGCCCTGCAGGCCCTTCAGGGCGCGGGAACAGACCATCCACTGCTGGTGCAGATTAGAGAGCTCTACGCGGACTTGATGAAGGAATATTATGACATCATTTTTATTTGGGTCCCAGGCCATGTGGGCATCGAAGGCAACAGAATCGCAGATTCTGCTGCCAACAGTGCCCGCAGTGACCCTGTCCCTGACACACAGACTGTCTATAGTGATTTTAAACCTGTGATTAGTGCGTACGTGGCCCGCGAGTGGCAGTTCGAGTGGGACAAAGAGGAAGGGAACAAGCTTCATGAAGCTCTTCCTAAGTTGTCTGACAGTCTACCTTTCCGCTGCGGCAGCCGCCGTGAGGAGACTGTCCTTGCTCGGCTCCACATCGGGCACACGTATGTTACGCACTCTTACTTACTTAAACAGGATGAGCGTCCATGGTGTTTTGCCTGTGATGAGCTGTTTTCTGTTCGACACTTTTTGCTGTATTGTGCTGACCTAATTGACACCAGATATAAACACTTTACAGCAGACTCCTTGAAGGTTTTGTTCCGGGATGTTCCCCCGGACAAAATCTTCAATTTCTTGCGAGCATGCAATATTTTTAACAAGATTTGAGCATTCATAGACTATGTGAATCTTTTTTATTTGCCCTTTTTGAGAGTCTGTAGACATTTCTTTTAAAGACATGTGCGACATTTTAGCCTGAGATTTTTAATCTATATTTACATCTTGTCTTAAGACCTTGCTTTTAGTCTGGCTGACCAGATTTTTACCCATCCCGCCGTGAGATGGCCTTAGTCGCCTGCTCGGCGTTAAACCCAAATAACTAACTAACTGTTCAAATATTTGTTCTCAATGCCTCTGGGCAGAAAACACTCGCTGACATTGGGCGTCAAACACTTGTGGTACATTATACTGTTGAGTTGGGTTATTTTCAGTAGTACATTTTTCAGTTTGGCTAGTAACATTTTCAGTTTGGCTAGTAAAACTTGGAAGTCACTAGCCAAAGGCTGGTGGGCAAAATTTTAGACTTTCAGGGCTGAAACATTAACTCTAACTTTCATCTGCAGGACTCAATACATCCAAATGCAAGGGGATCTTCAACTTTTGCGCGTAACATCGGGAGACATTTATCTAACTTATTCTGGGAAAAAACAAAATGAACATTAAGTTACCACTATCCCAAACATCCCACTGGATACTATGTTTGGAGGGGTCACTGGTATTTACACTAAGTTTCTGACCAAATGAAATATAAATAAGCTAACTGATTATCATTTCAAATGTGGTAAAGTTAACAACAACATCAAGTCCGGTTTAAAAGCAGCTTTGAAATGATATCCAGATGGTTTAGTTCTAGTTTTTGATATAGTACTGAACTGTTTGAGATATAATACCGATTCTTGGTGCTTTGAAAATGCTCATTTTGTTTTGTATTAGTTATTTGTATTTTTTGCTTTCCATCTCTTTCAGTTGACCTTCTTTCGCTGCAAAGAGATCACTGACCATGAAGAAGAGCTCAAGCAATATGAAAGTGTTTCAGTGGAATTGCAGATCAATTTCAACAAATTTTCTATCCTTCGAGAATCACATCTCGCAGAGTATTGCATATTAGCGTTACAATCTCTAAATGTAGAAGGTAAAAAACTCTCAAAACTTTGAGGATACTATTATCCTCCTCTATACAATTATGATGTGATATCGAATGAAGTCCAAACTCTGTTATACATTAGAGATGACCTAGAATATTTGTCACTAAATACGTACTCTATAACCAAAGATACAAATGATATCTAAGTAACGCACGCAGACTTGCCCACAGTCGTACGCACAGACTCTCACGCAACAGACGCATACACCACCACTGACTCAGACGGGCGCATTCATGCGGTAAAACAAACACACGGGCTCCCTTTCTAAAGTAACCTTTATACACTATAAATGAAAAAAGAATGACTTCAATAACTATCAACTATATACAATGCTCTCCTATCACACACTCAAATCACAGTATCTTTGCCAGGCTAGGTTTTAGTCTCTCAATGTCTCCAACCTGTTTGATGTTGTTGCCTGGTTACGTTGGTCCTTCTCACGTCTAGGCGTGAAAGTCCTTCGTCGTACGCTTATTGCCGTCCTGTCTCTTTGGGCACGGACGTCCTCGTTCTCGTACGGTACTCAGTTCTCACTTGGACTTGGGTGTCTTGGTCCCCAGTCAGACTCACTCTCAGAAGAGCTGGAGGGATGACCTCACATAGGTCCACTCCTGCGACTCGACGTCTCGGCGTCCGTCTTCCACTCTCGTTACAAGAACTCTGCATAGACAAAAGTCCCAACGTAACACTTGCTAAACACACAACATATTGGATCAATGAGAAACGTCACGTAACCTGGCTGATACAAATAACTCACACGTTCATTCACACACACACACGTGCTTCATAAACTATCTTCGTATCACCCCCATATCTGTCACTATCTTAAAATACACTATAGCCTAACTGACACTCTTGCTATACATTACTCTATACCCTGGAAAAGACTATGCTTAACCAACCACGTACTATCTTCATAGCGGCTAGACACACACACTTCATATTCCTTTAGTCATCTAACTCGGTAAACAACTGTATACAGAAACACCGGTTACTTCACCGAATTCTAAACATACTATAACTAAACCAAACCGGAACACCACTATACAACCACATTAATCTTACCATGCATACTGTCTTTAACTAAACAACTATCAATACTACGTTTATAGAAACATACCTGAAATCTAGGCTTCAGAGTCAGGGAATGCGGGCTAGGTAACTCAAAAACAACCGTTCCATACGACAAAACAGCCCGCACTAACCAAACTAGACCTCTGACAGACACAGCTTCCGCCTAGAACTCACTAAACAGAACTCACTAGAAAATCCCGTGCTAACCATGTCTTACAAATTCCACTTGGGCAGCAGGCCCCACTGACTTTCGGCACAAACAAACCGTTAACAAAAACCGTACCGTACTAATCCTACTAAATGAGCACTATGCCCGAGCATAGAGCTTCATCACAATCTATATCACTGGGGCCATGGTACAAATCATTAATCAAAATACGTTAAATGTGATATCCGTATACCTCCCTAGAGGGCCAAAAGATGACAACACTGACTGGCTAAAAGATACTGATTCTCAGCAGACAACGCCCAGTCAATGGATGGTCCTAGGAGACTTCAATGCTCATGCCCCTTTATCGGAGTCTGGATACAAGTACGATTTAATCATTTTAAATGATGGTAGAATCACTAGAATCCCAGATGTATATACACCCATAAAGCATCTGCTCTTGATATATCACTAGTAAGCTCAGCCTTGGCAACAAATTGCACTTGGATCACTGAGGCAGATTGTTTGGGAAGTGATCATCTCCCAATCATTATACAATTCAACGTTAAAGATAATGATGAATATGGCAATATTGAGGACAGAATTCCAAAGTTTCAGTATGACAATGCTAATTGGGAACTGTATGACTATGAGACAGTCTTGCTGTCCCATAACATTGCAAGTATAGAACAATGAAGTATAGATACATTTTACAGAAATATTACAAAAGCTTTTCTTTCTGCTGCGGAAAAGTCAATACCAAAATGCAAAGGATAATCAAAAGGAAAATATTCAGGTAATGTTTGGTGGAATAAGGAATGTGAACAAGCAGTAAAAATTAAGAAGGAACACTTTAAAAAATGGATAAAAAACAAATCTGCAGAGAACTTTAGGGAAATGAAGAAAACAAAAATACACTGTAACAGAATAGTGGCGAGAGCCAAAAAGATTCACTGGGCTGAGTTCTGCAAAAATGAAGTGTCTGAATCAAAAGATACATATAAGGTTTGGAAAAAAATATCAGAATTACAAAATGGATACAAATTACAAGTGTATCCAATCGCAGTAGAAGGCAACACATTTCCTAGTGCAGTAGATAAAGCGGAGGCTTTTGTTAATATTTTTGCAGAAAGTATTCTCACATCAAGTCTTATTTTACCAAACATAAACCTCAGAAAACAAGAAGAATTAAAAGCAGATTATCAAGATCCAGTTTCTAATCATTCTCAGTACATTAATGCTCCAATTCAATATAATGAATTCCTAGATGATTTACAGTCGTTTGCAAATGCAGTGGGTTTAGATGGAATTTCTTACAAACTACTTTATCATTTACCTGAATCGTGGAAAGAATTACTACATAAATTTTACCAAAAATGTTGGTTTAATGGATGTCTTCCTACTATCTGGAAGCAGTCAGTAGTAGTTCCAGTACTCAAATCGGGTAAAACACATACATTGATTAGTAGTTATAGACAAGCTTGCAAAGTAATGGAAAAGATTCTTTAAATCGACTATTTCATTACTGTGAAAAACAGGATATAATTCCAGTTAAGCTGGTTTTCGGAAAGGTAGATGTACGACTGACCATTTAGTTAAACTCACAAATAACATTAAAAAACAATTTTCAAGAAGAAAAAGTATATTAGCAACCTTTTTTGACGTAAACAAGGCATATGATAGCGTTTGGCATGCTAGATTATCATACAAAATAAAACAGATTGGCATAACCAGGTTATGTATGAGTACATAAAAAGCTTTTTGTCTGAAAAATTTGTCTGCACCAAAGTTGGTAAAAGTTATTCAACCTTTAAGAAAATAGAATTCCTCAGGGATCAATAATTTCGCCCTTTTTATTCACTGTGTTAATTTACGACCACCCAAAATCTCTATCACAGGACACAACTGTGGCACAATATGCAGATGATATTGCTTATATAAATAAACACTAATCTCAGAAAACGTACCCCCAAAAAATAGTAGATTACGTTCACAAATTTTATCAAATTGAATTGGACAAATTATCAAACTATATGAAAGAAAATGCCCTAGAACTATCTGGGGAAAAAAAACATGTCTAATGCTTTTCAATAATGGGGAAAGTGCTAAAACATTACCAAAATTATTCCTAAATGGGACGCCTTTAAACTACCAACAGTGTGTAAAGTTTATAGGCGTACGTTTTACGTCAAAATTATCTTGGAGAATTCATATTAAAGACATATTAAATAAGGCAAGAAAAAGACTTGTTAAAAATTATAAACTCACAACCATGGAGTCAGGACATTAAAACTGTTTTACACCATGGTACATCTTTAGTTCGATCAACGCTTATATATGGTCAGGAAGTCTACTTTACTGCCCTAGCTACACTTCTACAGAAGCTGCAAAGCATTGATAGTAAAGCAGTTAAATTAGCCCTTGGGGGGCCAATTCATACTAATACTGTAAAAACCTACAAAGAAGCAGGTATTCTGTCTTTATCTGATCAACGTACATTAGCAACTGCAAAATACATTGTCCGAAGCCTGTCCGTCCAAAATTCAGCACGAGAAGACATTTTTAGACGCAGATGTGGGTTTCCCGAAGAGAGCACAAACGATCCCATATTTTTTACATAATCGTAACTATGTCAAAGATGCTATAGAAAACTGCAATATAGATATCAAGTCTATTCCAGTTTTACCACTAACACCTACTATACCTCCGTGGGAACATATTAATGCTACTTTCGATATAGATTACACAGATTTGAAAAAAAATGAGGATGTAAACGTTTTAGCAAATTTAGTGAAAGAAAAATTACAGAAAACATATTTTAAACATTTGAAATTTTCACAGATGGGTCTGTCTTCAATTCTTCAGACTGTGGTGCAGGCTTTGTTATGCCAGATCTCAAAGTGAAAAAATCTTTTTGTCTCAGTAAAGGATTTTCTATATTTACGTCTGAACTGTATGCGATTCTCATGGCACTAAATTTTATTCAACTTAAACCTTATGATATACTTAACATTTTTATTTGTGTCGATTCTAAATTTGTTCTATATGGTCTAAAAAGCTGGGATTGTAACACTAGAAGGTCTTAGTCGAAATAAAACATTATGAGCTGTATTATGTCCAGAGGAATAGGGATCGATTTTCTTTGGATACCCTCACACTGCGGAATTTATTGGAATAAAATTTGTGACAGACAAGCAAAAAAAGGGAGCTATAAATAGAAAAAACTCAGCAGTTTGTAATAATATGCAATTATCTCTACATGAATTGTACTCTGTGCTAAACAGCTTTTTCCACAAAGATGATATAAAATATACTTATCATGTTCCACCTTGTTCAAGAAAAACAGCTTCATTGATATACAAGTTAAGACTAAATTCTTGGAAAACATAATTCTCAAAAGACATCAAATGCGAGTGCTTAAGCCCCATCTCCGTTAAACATATTTTCTGTGAGTGCCCTATTACAATGAATCTGTTGACAACAAACAACATAACAGTTGAAAAATTAGCAGAACATAATTATATATGACATCTTACATAGAAATATTGCAATTCCAATAGTTAATATCATAATTCATAAAGGAACTTCCTGATTCTTTCTGACTCTCTTTCTACCCTGCAGGCCCTTCAGTGTGTGGGAACAGACCACCCACTGCTGGTGCAGATTAGAGAGCTCTACGCAGACTTGATGAAGGAATATTATGACATCATTTTTATTTGGGTCCCGGGCCGTGTGGGCATCGAAGGCAACAGAATCACAGGTTCTGCTGCCAACTGCCCGCAGTGACCCTGTCCCTGACACACAGACTGTTTACAGTGATTTTAAACCTGTGATTAGTGTGTACATAGCCCGCGAGTGGCAGTCTTGAGTGGGACAAAGAGGAAGGGAACAAGCTGCATGAAGCTCTTCCTACGGTACCCCACCCGGGTCTGCCCTGGGGGACTTGGGTGGGGTTAGGTATTTTTTAGTTCCCAGGGTCACCCTGGTCAGCCCCACAGGGTGGGTTTTTCTCTCTATTCTGGGGCATGTGTTTCTGTCTACCCTTTGTCCATTCACCTGTATTTGCCTTTTTAAAACTCTCCCTACTGTCTGCACTGCCTGTAGCTCTTGATATTGGATGTGTGTTGCTAAATGGTCTTAGCTTTATTTATGCCCCATGTTGTAGGTTTATTTAATGTATTTGACCGGCTGGCGACATACATTCAATTTTCTGTTTAGTTTTTTTTTCACAAGCAGTGCAGGCACGTCCTGAGAAAGCCTTGTTGCTGTCGGGACGTTAAGCAATGTACAATCAATCAATCTTCCTACGGTGTCCGACAGTCTACCTTTCCGCTGCGGCAGCCGCCGTGAGGAGACTGTCCTTATTCGGTTCCACATCGAGCACATGTATGTTACGCACTCTTACTTAAACAGGATGAGCGTCCATGGTGTTTTGCCTGTGATGAGCAGTTCTCTGTTCGACACTTTTTACTGTATTGTGCCGATCTAATTGACACGAGATATAAACACTTCACAGCAGACTTCTTGAAGGTTTTGTTCCGGGATGTTCCCCGGGACAAAATCTTCAATTTCTTGAGAGAATGCAATATTTTTAAGAAGATCTGAGCATTCATAGACTGTGAATTTCCTTATTTTGCCCTTTTTGAGAGTCTGTAGACGTTTCTTTTAAAGACTCGTGCGACATTTTAGTCTGACATTTTTAAGATATAATACATCTTGTCTTAAGACCTTGCTTTTAGTCTGGCTGACCAGATTTTTACCCATCCCGCCGTGAGGTGGCCTGCTCAGCGTTAAACCCAAATAACTAACTAACGGTAGGTAAACTATTATAATAAGTAATTTGTGTGTGTGGTTAGATGTTAATTATTGCTATACTTTGATATTCACAAGTTGTGTGTTTGGTTGTTGATTTTTTGGGATTTTTTTGGTGTCTAATATCACCAATGTGTGAAAAGATGTTAAATAAAATCCTGATCCTGATCGTGTTTTTACCAGTTTTGTTGTTTGATTATTGATTTTTACACAAAACACATTACTCACCTAAAAATCACATTTGCATCACTTCAAATGTTAATTTTTATTCTGGCATTTGGAAATGTAATACCTACTAGTTGCACTGCAAGTACTTCAAACAAGATATGTTTCCTGCTTCTTTGAGAAAATCACTTTTAAAATACATAACAATACTAACATATTTCACAAATCTTCATTTTGTTAATTTTTTATTTCCCAAAATACAAGTCATTATGGTTAAATATTTCAGTAATACATGCTGCTATGTTTATGGATTGATATAACAATGTTTCCCAACAAATTTTAAATAAGTGGTTTTCAGACTTTCTGTCGGAAATTTTGTGCAAATTTGAAAAATAGTGACAGCGTCTTATATATAACATGTAAGTCTCTGTTATGATTTGTGAGTGTCTCATTGTCAAAGTATGTGTAAAAGAGAGAGGAACAGATTGGCATGCGTCTAACTGAAACATTTCATGTGCTAGAATTTGTATCACTCACCAGTACAAGCGTGTTTTCTGAACAAAGAGGAATGTATGCTGTCTAGCGGGGTTTCTTTTTTTCTGTGTTAAATTCGCATGATGTCAGTTGATCTGATTGTCTGCACATAGATATTCACACCCATGGTACTGTTTATTTCCCCCCCCCCCCCCCCCCACCCGGGTCTGCCCTGGGGGACTTGGGTGGGGTTAACTTCTTTTTAGTTCCCAGGTCACCCTCGTCAGCCCCACAGGGTGGGTTTTCCCCTCTATTCTGGAGCATGTGTTTCTGTCTACCCTTGGTCCATTCACCTGTATTTTCCTTTTTTAAACTCTCCCTACTGTCTGCGCTGCCTGTAGCTCTTGATATTGGATGTGTGTTGCTAAATGGTCTTGGCTTTATTTAGGCCCCATGTTGTAGGTTTATTTAACGTATTCGACTGGCTGGCGACAGACATTCAATATGCTGTTCATTTTTTATTTTTTCCACAAGCAGTGCAGGCACGTCCTGAGAAAGTCTTGTTGCTGTCGGGACTTTAAGCAATGTACAATCAATGTTTATTTCCCCAGAAGTGGAAGAAGCAGAAACACCACTGGCTTACTCTGAGACAGATGGACACCATGGGGACTTTCCAGCTACTTGTGAAGACACGGTCAATATGGCTGGTGAAGACACAGACAACGCTGCTGATGAAGACATAGACAATACTTCTGGTGAAGACACAAACAACACTACTGGTGAAGACACAGTCAGCACCTCCGCTGTGGAGAGAGATGGTCCTGTCCAACACCGACAAATCAAACAGGAGCCAGCTATCAAGGTCGAACCTGGTCTCCAGCTAGAACCTGGGACCAACCCAGACTCTGGGGTTAAACTGAAACCTGACATCAAGTTAGAGTCTAACTCTGTGTCTGGTGTTATCAGTGACATGTACTGTTACACTACACATGACATCAAGCTAGAGTCTAACTCTGTGTCTGGTGTTATCAGTGACATGGACTGTGACTTGGGGGTATATGTGGATCCTGACAGTAGAAATTTGTCAACAGAAGGAAAATCCTTGACCACAGACAGTTCCATTGCTGAAGAGAGTCAGGTGCCATTTGTATGTGGGTTGTGTGATGCATGTTTCCAGTTGTCCAGTCAGTTGATGCAACACATGTCTACTCACACAGGGCAGAAGCCTCACACTGTTACCACAAAGCAGAAGACAACTACTACTGACAGTACATGTATCGATGTACAGACATCAGCAGATAGAACATGGTTTTGTAGGCACTGTAAGACAACTTTCCAGAAACCACATACATGTACAGGTGGCCCTGGTAGCTTAAAGACACAGATGCTGTTGCATAAGTGTACAGAATATGGTACCTTGAAAAATGACATACATATTCACACAGGCCAGAAGCCACATACGTGCACAGAATATAGTGTTAGTTTTACTCAATCTGGTGCCTTGAAAACACACACAGGCCAAAAGCCACACAGGTGTACAGAATGTTGTGCTAACTTTTCTGCGTCTAATACCTTGAAAAAACACATGACACTTTCAGGCCGGAAGCCACATGTGTGTACAGATTGTAGTGCTAGTTTCACTCGGCCTGGTTACTTGAAAAGACGCATGCTGACACACACAGGCCAGAAGCCACATAAGTGTACAGAATGTAGTGCTAGTTTCACTCGGTCTAGTGACTTGAAAATACACATGCTGACACACACAGGCCAGAAGCCACATAAGTGTACAGAATGTGGTGCTAGTTTCACTCAATCTGGTCACTTGAAAGGACACATGCTGACACACACAGGTCAGAAGCCACATAAGTGTACAGAATGTGGTGCTTGTTTCACTCGGTCTAGTGACTTGAAAATACACATGCTGACACACACAGGCCAGAAGCCACATAAGTGTACAGAATGTAGTGCTAGTTTCACTCAATCTGGTTCCTTGAAAAGACACATGCTGACACACACAGGTCAGAAGCCACATAAGTGTTCAGAATGTAGTGCTAGTTTCACTCGGCCCTGTCATTTGAAAATACACATGCTGACACACACAGGCCAGAAGCCACATAAGTGTACAGAATGTAGTGCTAGTTTCACTCGGCCTACTTACTTGAAAATACACATGCTGACACACACAGGCCAGAAGCCACATAAGTGTTCAGAATGTAGTGCTAGTTTCACTCGGCCCTGTCATTTGAAAATACACCTGCTGACTCACACAGGCCAGAAACCACATAAGTGTACAGAATGTAGTGCTAACTTTTATGCGTCTAGTAGCTTAAAACGACACATGCTGACACACACAGGCCAAAAGCCACATAAGTGTACAGAATGTATTGCTAGTTTCACTCAATCTGGTTCCTTGAAAAGACATGCTGACACACACAGGTCGGAAGCCACATAATAGTACAGAATGTAATGCTAACCTTTATGCGTCTAGTAGCTTAAAACGACACATGCTGACACACACAGGCCAAAAGCCACATAAGTGTACAGAATGTAGTGCTAGTTTCACTCAATCTGGTTCCTTGAAAAGACACATGCTGACACACACAGGTCGGAAGCCACATAATAGTACAGAATGTAATGCTAACCTTTATGCGTCTAGTAGCTTAACCTTTTGACGACAGAACACACATGTGTGCCCCTAGCAAAGCTCCGTTGCCGACGGGACGCACACGTGCGCTGGCCTAGTTTCCCCACTGCCAATACCGGCAGTATGGTCTAAGGGAAGCAATCTACTATAATATGTCAAGCACTCGTTTCTTTACTTGTAGAGTGACTTTTCTTGTTTGTATGGGCTGAAACCAACGAATTAGAAGCTCTAATACAAAACGTCCCCATGTGCAAAAAAAATGGCGGATTTTGGTGTAAAAACTTATGTGTGAAGAAACTTTTCTGTTGTGCCTTTCTTTCTGGATTATTTACTGGTGACACACTAGAATATGTCTCTGGAATGCTAGGTGAGTGTAATTTTCACACTCTGGCTAACTAATACACTAACAGCATGTTCAGTTTCAGTGGAACCCAGTGTGAAACTGTTTTTGATTTTTGGCTTCTTACCCCATCTTCTTTATACACCTGTAAAATCTTAACATTACAAAATATTTTCTTCAGCATAGTGTCTACGAGTTCACCTTGAATTGCTTTTTCCACTGATACCAAATATGTTGGGGTATGATAAGATTTTTACAACAGACAAGGCCAATGAAATTTGTCAAAATTACTACGGTAGCAGGGAAAAATCAAGTTGGCAGACTACGGTGGCAAAAGGTTAAAACGACACATGCTGACACACACAGGCCAAAAGCCACATAAGTGTACAGAATCTAGTGCTAGTTTCACTCGGTCTAGTAGCTTGAAAAAACACATGCTGACACACACAGACCAGAAGCCACATAAGTGTACAGACTGTGGTGCTAACTTTTCTGTGTCAAGTCGCTTGAAAAATCACATGCTGACACACTCAGGCCAGAAGCCACACAAGTGTTCAGAATGTAGTGCTAGTTTCACTCGGTCCTGTCATTTGAAAATACACATGCTGACACACACGGGCTAGAAGCCACATAAGTGTACAGAATGTAGTGCTAGTTTCACTTGGTCTAGTGACTTGAAAATACACATGCTGACACACACAGGCCAGAAGCCACATGAGTGTACAGAATGTGGTGCTAGTTTCACTCGATCTGGTCACTTGAAAAGACACACGCTGACACACACAGGTCTGAAGCCACATGAGTGTACAGAATGTAGTGCTAGTTTCACTCGGTCTAGTTACTTGAAAGTACACATGCTGACACACACAGGCCAGAAGCCACATGAGTGTACAGAATGTGGTGCTAGTTTCACTCGATCTGGTCACTTGAAAAGACACACGCTGACACACACAGGTCAGAAGCCACATAATAGTACAGAATGTAGTGCTAATTTTTCTGTGTCTAGTAGCTGGAAAAGACATGCTGACACACACAGGCCAGAAGCCACATAAGTGTACAGAATGTAGTGCTAACTTTTCTGTGTCTAGTAGCTTGAAAAATCACATGCTGACACACTCAGGCCAGAAGCCACATAAGTGTCCAGGATGTGCTAGCTTCACTCGGTCTGGTCATTTGAAAAAAACATGCTGACAACACACAGGCCAGAAGCCACATAATTGTACAGACTGTAGTCCTAATGCTGGGGGACTTTGAACTTGATGTAATTAGTTGTGCAGCTCGTTTCACTAGATGTTGTGATATTTTTGGTTTAGAGGTTTTAAATCGGTGAAGATCATTGTTTACTTTGAATTAACAGTGTCTGTAAACATATAAATATAACACATGTACTGCTGTAAGTGCAAAAGATATGATGCGCAGGGTTTCCTCCCTCAGAACCATCTGATCGCGTTAACATTGATACAGCGTGTCTGTGTTCAGTGTGTTAGAAGGTTCCATTCACAATGGCAGGAAAGTTGGGTTACATTTGTACCATTAAGATCACCTGTCTGCATTGAATTACTTGTGAGTTACTTGTGTGTATTCACTCGGTGAACAAATAAGACCAAAATAACCTAGCAACTGCCAGCGTTACTCTGTTCATTGCCTCTGGGTTGAGTATTGTCTTTTAAAAAAATAATTGTTTTGGATAAAAGAGACGCCAGTCACTTGATGGTGAACTCGTAGTTGCAGATGACAGCAGTCAGTGGAAGATCTATTAATAGAACAGTAGGTCATATATCTGTGCACCTTTGAAAGGCGAAAGGCGGTTTAGGTCACATGGACATACTGTGACCTAAAGTTTTATCATCACTTTGCCCTTCTTCATTGCGCTCAATGTGACGTCATGTGTGAATTGAGACAAAGGGGTTTAAACAAAAATAGGAACAGATTGTGTTGTAACTGTCTTTTCTACGTGTATTTCTTTCTTCATAGAGATGCTCTCTACAGTTTCTTGACCCAGCTGTCCATACGAGAAATACAGGTAGTGCAGAGTCTACACGGTCCAGTGGATCACAGAAAAAATTCTTCACCAGAATGTGTCTTCACCCTTCACTGCTGAAATAAATGGACAGGACACTACTGCAATAGGTATAAATCCTCTTGGGCCAGCACAGTTACAGGGGCTTGTAGTGTATCCATTGTTGATGGGATGGATGGACAGGACACTACTGCTATAGGTATCGATCCTCTTGGGCCAGCACAGTTACAGGGGCTTATAGTGTATCCATTGTTGATGGGATGGCTGGACACGACACTACTGCTATAGGTATCGATCCTCTTGGGCCAGCACAGTTACAGGGGCTTGTAGTGTATCCATTGTTGATGGGATGGCTGGACACGACACTACTGCTATAGGTATAAATCCTCTTGTGCCAGCACAGTTACAGGGGCTAACAAGCTGCATGAAGCCCTTCCTAAGTTGTCCGACGGTCTACCTTATCGCTGCGGCAGCCGCCGTGAGGAGACTGTCCTGGCTCGGCTCCACATCGGCCACACGTATGTTACGCACTCTTATTTACTAAAACAGGAGGAGCGTCCATGGTGTTATGCCTGCGACGAGCAGTACTCTGTTCAACACTTTTTGTTGTCTTGTGCTGATCTAATCGACACAAGGTATAAACATTTCACGGCAGACTCCTTGAAGGTTTTGTTCCGGGATGTGCCCCCGGACAAGATCTTCAGTTTTCTGAGGGAGTGCCATATTTTTAATAAGATTTGAGCATTTATAGATTATGATGTTTCTATTATTTTGACCTTTTTGAGAGTCTTTCGATGTTTTCTTTAAAGACTTGTGCGACATTTTAGCCTGACATATTTTTAAGGTATATTTACATCATGTCTTAAGACCTATCTTTTAGTCTGGCTTACCAGATTTTTACCCTTCCCGCCGTGAGATGGCCTTAGTTGTCTGCTCAGCGTTAAACCCAAATAACTAACTAACTAACCGTTGTTAATGGGATGGCTGGACATGACACTACTGCTATAGGTATCAATCCTCTTGGGCCAGCACAGTTACAGGGGCTTGTAGTGTATCCATTGTTGATGGGATGGATGGACACGACACTACTGCTATAGGTATCAATCCTCTTGGGCCAGCGCAATTACAGGGGCTTTTAGTGTATCTGTTGTTGATGGGACTGCCCCCTCCCTTTATTCTCATGGGGGATTTTAACAGTCACGCTCACCTTTGGGGTAGTGACCATTATGATGGCAGAGGTCAGATGTTAGAAGATGTTTTTTCTCAACTTAACCTGTGTGTCTTTAACGATGGTTCACCTACATACTCTAACCCAGGTTCAGGATCTAGTTCTGTTCTAGACCTCACTGTGTGTGATCCTTCTCTCATGCCGGACTTTGACTGGAAGGTTCACGATGACCTATGTGGTAGTGACCACTTCCTAGTAGTCCTGTCGTCGGTCAGCTGTGGGGAGGATCCGCCGGTGGGGCGCTGGAATCTCAATAAAGCTAACTGGCCCCTGTTCGCCTCCCTCTGTCAGTCTCGTATTACAGAGGAGGTGGTCATGTCATCTGAAGAACCTATTTCTTCTTTTACTACTATTTTGTTAGACGTAGCGGGTGAAACCATCCCTAAAACTTCCGCATCAGTCCCTCGAAAGCCGAGAGTTCCATGGTTCAACGAAAAGTGCCGCAAGGCCCAAATAGCGCGCAAATCTGCTCAGCGACATGCTTTCCGTAATCCGTTGCAAGTGAATATTTTAACCTTTAAAAGACAGAGGGCGAAAGCTCGTTACATTTTTTAACGTGAACGTCGTGCTTCCTGGGGACGCTTTGTCTCATCTTTAACTTCTCGGACTCCGTCCCAGAAAGTATGGAAGGCTGTTCGGAAAATTAGGGGCAGGGGTGGCTCGGCTTCTGTTGGCCATCTTAGAGATGGTGCCAGCTTGGTTACAGATAAAAAAGCTGTGGCCAATTTGCTTGCCACCACCATTGCCCATAATTCTTCTACAGAGCATTATTCACCTTTCTTCCAAAGAGAGAAGGAGAAGCGAGAGTCTCGTATTTGTGATTTTAAGTCCGATAACTCAGAAGACTATAATGTCCCATTTACATTATCAGAATTGCAGCAAGCCTTGCAGAAATGTAATGACTCTGCTGCTGGCCTAGATACCATCCACTATCTATTCCTAATGCATCTGCCTGAGAGGTAACTTCTTGTACTTTTCAAGGCCTTTAACCATATCTGGAGAACTGGCCATTTTCCGCCGTCTTGGCGCCAGGCTGTGGTTGTACCGATCCCCAAGCCGGGTAAGGATCCTTCCGACCCGGGCAACTACCGGCCTATCGCTTTGACGTCATGTTTATGTAAAACTATGGAGCGCCTGGTCAACGCACGCCTGGTGTGGCATCTTGAGTCACAGGGTCTCCTCACAGACCTCCAGTGCGGTTTCCGGCGCTTCCGTAGTACAACTGACCATTTAGTCCGCTTTGAATCATTTATTCGAGATGCTTTTGTCAACAAGCAGCATGTCTATGCAATTTTCTTCGATCTTGAGAAGGCATATGACACTACCTGGAAGTATGGCATAATGTCTGACTTGTTGGACATGGGTTTTAAAGGGCACCTCCCCGTTTTTATTCACAATTTTCTGACTAACCAGTCGTTCCATGTCCGTGTGGGCTACATCCACCCTGACTCCTTTGAACAGGAGATGGGTGTCCCGCAGGGCAGCATTCTATCTCCTGTTTTATTTAGTGTTAAAATTAATAACATTTTAAAGGCCGTCAAGGATGATTCTGAATGCTCTTTGTTTGTTGACGACTTTGCTTTTACGCACGTGGTCGAGGCCTTGCGTCCCTTGAGAGGCGCTTGCAGCTGTCCGTTGATCGCATCCAGCGGTGGGTGTCTCTCAATGGATTCAAGTTCTCGCCCTCCAAGACTGTCTGTGTGCATTTTACTAACCAGACGAAATTTTTTCCAGAACCTAGCCTGAGCATTGCTGGAGTGCCAATTAAGGTGGCCGAGGAGGCAAAGTTTCTGGGGGTCATTTTTGACAAAAGACTTACCTTCCAACCATATTAATTACCTTAGAACCTCTTGTCAGAAGGCTCTCGACATTCTTCGTGTCGTCGGTCGTACTGACTGGGGTGCGGACCGTACTGTCTTACTTCGTCTGTACCGGGCCCTTGTTCGGTCCAAACTGGATTATGGCTCTGTGGTGTATGGCTCAGCTTCCAAGTCTGTGCTACAGCGTCTGAACACAATTCACCATCAGGGTCTGCGGATATGTCTTGGGGCCTTCAGGACGTCTCCAGTTCCTAGTCTGTATACCGAGGCAGGGGAGCCTTCTCTCAAGCTCCGCCGCATCCGCCTCATGCTCAGCTACGTTCTGAAACTGAAGGCCCATCCAGACAATCCTGCCTATGATTGTGTTTTTAAACCATCGTTTGCAGAGTTTTACGATACCCATCCGGGAGCTGTCCGTCCACTTTCTTTCCGTGTCCGACCTCATCTGCAGGCAGCCGGATTGGACCTGGACAGTTTCGGAATCCCTGCAACACATCACTCCACCTTGGCTCTTACCAGTTCCTGAGATCTTGCTGGACTTGACTGCCCACAAGAAAGACTCTACTCCACCAGCCATATACCAACAGAGCCTCAATGAACTGCTTTCAGTTTTTCCTGGCTATTGTCGTATCTATACCGATGGGTCAAAGTCTGAGGATGGGAGAGTGGCTGCGGCCGCAGTGTCCTCTCACCATCCTAGACGCCCATTTAAGCACCGCCTCCCAGACCACTCATCTGTATTTAGTGCGGAACTGCAGGCGGTTCTGCTGGCACTCAGGCATGCTTATCGATCTAGAGAAAGGAACTTCCTGATTCTGTCTGACTCTTTCTGCCCTGCAGGCCCTTCAGGGCACGGGAAATGACCACCCACTGCTGGTGCAGATCAGAGAGCTCCACGCGGACTTGATGAAGGAATATTATGACATCATTTTTATTTGGGTGCCAGGGCATGTGGGCATCGAAGGCAACAGGATCGCAGATTCTGCTGCCAACGATGCCCGCAATGACCCTGTCCCTGACACACAGACTGTTTATAGTTATTTTAGACATGTGGCTAGTGCGTACATAGCCCATGAATGGCAGTCCGAGTGGGACAAAGAGGAAGCTAACAAGCTGCATGAAGCCCTTCCTAAGTTGTCCGACGGTCTACCTTATCGCTGTGGCAGCCGCCGTGAGGAGACTGTCCTGGCTCGGCTCCACATCGGCCACACGTATGTTACGCACTCTTATTTACTTAAACAGGAGGAGCGTCCATGGTGTTATGCCTGTGATGAGCAGTACTCTGTTCAACACTTTTTGTTGTCTTGTGCTGATCTAATCGACACAAGGTATAAACATTTCACGGCAGACTCCTTGAAGGTTTTGTTCCGGGATGTGCCCCCGGACAAGATCTTCAGTTTTCTGAGGGAGTGCCATATTTTTAATAAGATTTGAGCGTTTATAGATTATGATGTTTCTATTATTTTGACCTTTTTGAGAGTCTTTCGATGTTTTCTTTAAAGACTTGTGCGACATTTTAGCCTGACATATTTTTAAGGTATATTTACATCATGTCTTAAGACCTATCTTTTAGTCTGGCTTACCAGATTTTTACCCTTTCCGCCATGAGATGGCCTTAGTTGCCTGCTCGGCGTTAAACCCAAATAACTAACTAACCGTTGTTGATGGGATGGCTGGACACGACACCACTGCTATAGTACAGGGGCTTGTAGTGTATCCATTGTTGATGGGATGGATGGACACGACACTACTGCTATAGGTATCAATCCTCTTGGGCCAGCACAGTTACAGGGGCTTGTGGTGTATCCATTGTTGATGGGATGGATGGACACGACACTACTGCTATAGGTATCAATCCTCTTGGGCCAGCACAGTTACAGGGGCTTGTAGTGTATCCATTGTTGATGGGATGGATGGACACGACACTACTGCTATAGGTATCAATCCTCTTGGGCCAGCACAGTTACAGGGGCTTGTAGTGTATCCGTTGTTGATGGGATGGCTGGACACGACACTACTGCTATAGGTATCAATCCTCTTGGGCCAGCGCAGTTACAGGGGCTTGTGAGAAACCACTTAGTATCCATTGTTAATGGGATGGCTGGACACGACACTACTGCTATAGGTATCAATCCTCTTGGGCCAGCACAGTTACAGGGGCTTGTAGTGTATCCATTATTGATGGGATGGCTGGACACGACACTACTGCTATAGGTATAAATCCTCTTGGGCCAGCACAGTTACAGGGGCTTGTGAGAAACCACTTTGTATCCATTGTTGATGGGATGACTGGACACAACACTACTGCTATAGGTATCAATCCTCTTCGGCCAGCGCAGTTAAGGGGCTTGTAGTGTATCCATAGTTGATGGGATGACTGGACACGACACTACTGCTATAGGTATCAATCCTCTTGGGCCAATCCAGGGGTGGGTGTCTCTCAACGGATTCAGGTTCTCGCCCTCCAAGACAGTCTGTGTGCATTTTACTAACCAGACGAAATTTTTTCCAAAACCTACCCTGAGCATTGCTGGAGTGCCAATTCAGGTGGCCGAAGAGGCAAAGTTTCTGGGGGTCATCTTTGACAAAAGATTGACCTTCCGCAACCATGTTAACTACCTTAGAACCTCTTGTCAGAAGGCCCTCAACATTCTTCGTGTTGTTGGTCGTACTGACTGGGGTGCAGACCGCATTGTCTTACTTCGACTGTACCGAGCCCTTGTTCGGTCCAAACTGGATTACGGCTCTGTGGTATATGGCTCGGCTTCCAAGTCTGTTCTACAGCGTCTGAACACAATTCACCATCAAGGTCTGCGCATATGTCTAGGGGCCTTCAGGACATCTCCAGTTCCTAGTCTGTATGCCGAGGCCGGGGAGCCTTCTCTCAGGCTCCGCCGCATCCGCCTCATGCTCAGCTACGTTCTGAAGCTGAAGGCCCATCCAGACAATCCTGCCTATGATTGTGTTTTTAACCCGTCGTTTGCAGAGATTTACGATGCCCATCCGGGAGCTGTCCGTCCACTTTCCTTCCGTGTCCGACCTCATCTGCAGGCGGCCGGAGTGGACCTGGACAAAGTTAGGAATCTCTGCAACACGTCACTCCACCCTGGCTACTACCAGTTCCTGACATCTTGCTGGACTTGACCGCCCACAAGAAGGATTGTACTCCACCAGCCATATACCAACAGAGCCTCAATGAACTCCTTTCAAGTTTTCCTGGCTATTGTCGTCTTTATACGGATGGGTCCAAGTCTGAGGATGGGAGAGTGGCTGCGGCTGCAATGTCCTCTCGCCATCCTAGACGCCCATTTAAGCTCCGCCTACCTGACCATTCCTCTGTATTTAGTGCAGAAATGCAGGCAATTCTGCTGGCACTCAAGCATGCCTATCAGTCTCGGGAACGGAACTTCCTGATTCTGTCTGACTCTCTTTCTGCCCTGCAGGCCCTTCAGGGCGCGGGAACAGACCACCCACTGCTGGTAGGGATTAGAGAGCTCTACGCAGACTTGATGAAGGAATATTATGACATCATTTTTATTTGGGTCCCAGGCCATGTGGGCATCGAAGGCAACAGAATCGCAGATTCTGCTGCCAACAGTGCCCGCAGTGACCCTGTCCCTGACACACAGACTGTTTTTAGTGATTTTAAACCTGTGATTAGTGCGTACATAGGCCGCGAGTGGCAGTCCGAGTGGGACAAAGAGGAAGGGAACAAGCTTCATGAAGCTCTTCCTACGTTGTCCGACAGTCTACCTTTCCGCTGCGGCAGCCGCCGTGAGGAGACTGTCCTTGCTCGGCTCCACATCGGGCACACTTATGTTACGCACTCTTACTTACTTAAACAGGATGAGCGTCCATGGTGTTTTGCCTGTGATGAGCAGTTTTCTGTTCGACACTTTTTGCTGTATTGTGCTGACCTCATTGACACCAGATATAAACACTTCACAGCAGACTCCTTGAAGGTTTTGTTCCGGGATGTTCCCCCGGACAAAATCTTCAATTTCTTGCGAGCATGCAATATTTTTAACAAGATCTGAGCATTCATAGACTATGTGAATTTTTTTTATTTGCCCTTATTGAGAGTCTGTAGACGTTTCTATTATAGACATGTGCGACATTTTAGCTTGAGATTTTTAATCTATATTTACATCTTGTCTTAAGACCTTGCTTTTAGTCTGGCTGACCAGATTTTTACCCATTCCGCCGTGAGATGGCCTTAGTCGCCTGCTCGGCGTTAAACCCAAATAACTAACTAACTAACTCTTGGGCCAGCACAGTTACAGGGGCTTGTAGTGTATCGATTGTTGATGTGATGGCTGGACACGACACTACTGCTATAGGTATCAATCCTCTTGGGC
This sequence comes from Semisulcospira habei, assembly GCA_036245525.1. Taxonomy (NCBI): domain Eukaryota; kingdom Metazoa; phylum Mollusca; class Gastropoda; family Semisulcospiridae; genus Semisulcospira; species Semisulcospira habei. The sequence continues at coordinate 185,197,596 of BTPG01000006.1, read as the reverse complement.
CAGCACAGTTACAGGGGCTTGTAGTGTATCCATTGTTGATGGGATGGATGGACACGACACTACTGCTATAGGTATCAATCCTCTTGGGCCAGCACAGTTACAGGGGCTTGTAGTGTATCCATTGTTGATGGGATGGCTGGACACGACACTACTGCTATAGGTATCAATCCTCTTGGGCCAGCACAGTTACAGGGGCTTGTAGTGTATCCATTGTTGATGGGATGGATGGACACGACACTACTGCTATAGGTATCAATCCTCTTGGGCCAGCACAGTTACAGGGGCTTGTAGTGTATCCATTGTTGATGGGATGGATGGACACGACACTACTGCTATAGGTATAAATCCTCTTGGGCCAGCACAGTTGCAGGGGCTTGTAGGTATCCATTGTTGATGGGACGGCTGGACACGACACTACTGCTATAGGTATAAATCCTCTAGGGCCAGCGCAGTTACAGGGGCTTGTAGTGTATCCGTTGTTGATGGGATGGCTGGACACGACACTACTGCTATAGGTATCAATCCTCTTGGGCCAGCACCGTTAAGGGGCTTGTAGTGTATCCGTTGTTGATGGGATGGCTGGACACGACACTACTGCTATAGGTATAAATCCTCTTGGGCCAGCACAGTTGCAGGGGTTTGTGAGAAACCACTTTGTATCTATTGTTGATCGGATGGCTACCGACGCCCAAAGGGTTGGTTAAAGTTGAGACGACAGACTGCTCTGCTCCACACGTGCATTGTTCATTTCAATATGCACCAGTCTTGTTACGTCACACTTTCACTACAGCACGTGCTCGTTTTGGTGGGTTGCTGCACAATTAAGTTGCGGTCCACTTTGTTCCTGGGCAAATTGCACATTGTTAATTCACACCAGAAAATGCCTTGCGAATGGTATAAATACCTAATGTTGCAGCCTACAACCCGTAACCCAACATACAAGCAAAATGTGCCAGAGGCAGCCGACCACAAAAAAACAAACTACAAAAAAACACTTTTTGTGAAAGACAGGAAACTTGAAAACCCGTTTACACACAGAGGCCAAAAGTGTACAGAGTGTAGTGTTAGTTTAACCCTCATCATTCAGAATACACCAGTGTGTGAAATAAGTTTGACTCAAATAGTTCAAGGGTAGTGCCAGAATAGCGTGGCACCTCTAGGCGCCAAGCTATTCTGGTACAACCCTTGAACTAAAGCCAGTGGTCTATATCTTTATCTGTAAGTACTGTAAGGTAGCTTGCATATGACAGTGTACAAATTTGAAGCTCGGTAAGCTATGGGTTAACTAAAACTAGCCACTTTAAAAGACACATGGATATCCGCACACAGGCCTGAAACTGTTAAAGTGCACATAATAATTTGGAACAAGCTTCACTACAACTGTTAGCTGGACCACATGCATATGGATGTCTGTGAATGTGTCCAAACTTGTTTTTTATTTTTTATTTTTATAGATTGGCCGTCAGCTTGAAAGTCTTGTAGACAAGTTGCCTTGCAGATAAAATAGACATGTAGCCAGTTACAATGGACAAAAACCAAAATAATTACATGTGCGCACGCTGTGATGCTAAATGTCTGCTGTGTAAACACAGTTAGCCCAGTAGTAGATGGATCGAGCATGATATTTCAAGGGTAGTGCCAGATTAGCTTGAAGGCACCAAGGTAATCTGGCACTACCCATGAATTACCATGCACGATTCATCTCCTGCAACTGATACATACAGTGTAGTTGATGGGTGACATCTAACAAATTTTGGAAATGTGGGGTTATCAATTTGAAAATCTTTACCATGAGTTGATCTGTGATTTTTTTTAACCTTACGGCTCTAGAGCAACACGGTTGCTTTACAGAGGAAACAAGGGAGCGCACCCATGACCGAATAACAGCGTCAAAGTGTGAAGAGATTTCAGGAAACATCTGGGTGCTGGCTTCGCATCAGCAGCACAGTGACAATGAAGAAAATGACATTTCAGAATTTTATAATGTCATTTTGTCGTCCACATTGTTTGTGCTCATGGCCTTCCCTGTCAACCTTTCCAAGTAGTGCATTGAATATTTATGTAATGTTCTTTCTTAAAGTATCCGTAAATCACCCAGTTTGTGTTATGTCAGATTGTTAGTTGCCCCACCCGGGTCTGCCCTGGGGGACTTGGGTGGGGTTAACTACTTTTTAGTTCCCAGGGTCACCCTGGTTAGCCCCACAGGGTGGGTTTTCCCTTCTATTCTGGGGCATGTGTTTCTGTCTACCTGTGGTCCATTCACCTGTATTTTCCTATTTTAAACTCTCCCTACTGTCTGCGCTGCCTGTAGCTCGTGATATTGGACGAGTGTTGCTAAATTGTCGTAGCATTATTTAGGCCCCATGTTGTAGGTTTATTTAACGTATTCGACCGGCTGGCGACATACATTCAATGTTCTGTTTATTTTTTCACAAGCAGTGCAGGCACGTCCTGAGAAAGCCTTGTTGCTGTCGGGATGTTAAGCAATGTACAATCAATCAGATTGTTAGTTGATGTTTGAATCTGGGGTCACATTGGTCAAAGCACTGTGGAATGCTCAATTTATCTAATGTCTTGTGGCTGGTCAAGTCTTATGTCAACCCCCTAGTAGTAGTAGGCCTAAAGTTGTGACCGTGTTCTGGACTACGTTTTCATTAATCTCACTCTGTGACGATGAAATCAGCGCTAATTCTGTCTGCTGTTATACCCTTGCTGAATCCTGACTAGGGTTTTATTCCCAAACAATGCAGTGCACCCCGGGAGTTCAATTAAATGTACTTTTTGATGTATAAACCAAACTGCATCATTTGGCAAATGGATCTGTAAATTTGCAACGCAATCTTATGTTTATGTAATAAAGATGTTTATTGGAGTATTTCCCTCGTCTGTATCTTTCTTTGTGTGTGTCTGCGTGAGCATCAGTATTCTGGACTTCTATTGTTTAGGACACCATTAGACCAATTGTGCTGAAACAGTAGACGCTAAAACAGTGGCATGTAGAATGTAGAGACTTCAAATGTCATGGCACCTTTTTGTTTAGGGTTGTTTATAATCTATCAGGCGACAAAACTTCATGTCCTTGATGCAGCCAACAATGTGTCTGGGCTGTGTCGGTGAAAGTCCATCTTTACTGTCTGTGCACAGTCTTATTTGCAGACACTTTGCATGTACATATGTTACACATGAAGCACAACTGGGAACAAGCATGGACACACTGATTAAAATAGTGTGGTACTGCTTGCTCAAATTATCGTGGAATTAGCCTGCTGTCCATTGCCGGGAAAATCCTCGCAAGGTTGCTCCTGAATCGGCTGGTACCTGCCATCGCTAAAGACCACCTCCCAGAGGGCCAGTGTGGCTTCAGAGCCAACAGGAGTACCACCGACATGGTCTTTGTGCTGAGACAGCTTCAGGAGAAGTGCCGCGAGCAGAACAAAGGGCTGTACATAACGTTTGTCGACCTAACAAAAGCGTTCGACACTGTGAGCAGGCAAGGTATGTGGCAGATCCTGGAGCGACTAGGCTGTCCCCCAAAGTTCAACCATAGAGCGTATATATAGGGAGAGGCTATCTGGCACTTATCAGCGTAGGGACCGCCCGCCATACTGCGGGTTCCACTAAGAGATGGAACAATGTGTCTTACAAGAGAACCAAACTTACAAGAGAACCAAATTCATTTAAGCCGCATTGATCACAAACTTTGCGGGAATTTTGACCGTGTCTATCCATTCACTACGCGACCGCCACCCCATCTTTAATTCACCCCAGTGATTTCAAATAAACGCAAGTTTGTCAATGCGGCATTAATAAATTTGGTTCTGTTGTAAGACACATTGTTCCATCTCTATAAGCATTGACCTCAGCACCCGAGCTAAACAATATATCAACGATGTACGCGTGTTCATTCTGAAATGCGTACTTATTGATCATGGCGGCTTGCCTAGCCGGCCTAAGCCCGTTGTGCCAAGCCTTGTGGAAATTCCCGATAACGGCGATGATCGCATACATACACACACGCGCGCGCTTATGCCAGTAAAAAATCAATGATTTAGGTCTATTTTCTCCATCAAAATAAGGCGTCGACCAAATCTGCTTAATGGCCCCACCTGGGTCTGCCCTGGGGGACTTGGGTGGGGTTAGGTATTTTTTAGTTCCCAGGGTCACCCTGGTCAGCCTCACAGGGTGGGTTTTTCTCTCTATTCTGGGGCATGTGTTTCTGTCTACCCGAGGTCCATTCACCTGTATTTGCCTTTTTAAAACTCTCCCTACTGTCTGCACTGCCTGTAGCTCTTGATATTGGATGTGTGTTGCTAAATGGTCTTAGCTTTATTTAGGCCCCATGTGTTAAGTTTATTTAATGTATTTGACCGGCTGGCGACATACATTCAATGTTCTGTTTATTTATTTTTTTTCACAAGCAGTGCAGGCACGTCCTGAGAAAGCCTTGTTGCTGTCGGGACGTTAAGCAATGTACAATCAATCAAAACCAAATCTGCTTAATAAATAGCCTTATGCACACAGTGACTACACACACACAGTGACTGCACAGGTAAAACAACATGGAACACAGTTACTTCCCTTTGAAATCATAATTTATGCCTGCTTTCCGCTTTCGTCGCTCATTACTGAGAAAAGATACAAAATTACTATCATTTTTAATTAAAAACACTGCATCAACCCACTAAAACAACACTAATTTGTCTAATAATAATGTTTTTAGCCCCGGCCCGGCTCAATCGGCTGTATTATTAGCCCGGCAAACACGCTACATACCTGTAAAAATCGAACATCAAGTTCCGGTGGCGATTTCACAACTATCGATTATAGTTATAAGCCCAAAAATAACTGCCTCTTGCGGCCACCGCCGGTGGCTGAGGTGATTTGGCCTTTGTCACACACCTGAGAGTAAATCTGGCGCAATTTATTCTCACGAGTGTGGTATGGGTTCCAATCTCCTCGGGGTCTCAAATTCTTTCGTTTCGTAAATAACTCGTCTTTGAGGCCCCATCTGGGGAGTGACGAATCCCTAATAATTAGAACAAAAATAAGTCCGGACAAATAAATAATTAGCTGTAGGACCTATAGTAAACAAATTACTAGGCCGGCAAATAAAAATAAATTGTGCGCGCACGGGTAAAAAAGGGGGGGGAGTAAGGGGATAGGGGGTGGGTAGGGGGGGGGTTGGGTGGGGGGTGTGTGTGTCTGTCTGTCCGTCCTTCCTTCTCTTGTCCCGTCTGGGCGACGGAACGCCAATCCGATTCTCAATGCCTGTTCAAGAGGGGCATGTCTGAATCCTCTCTTGAAAAGGCCATTGAGAATCGGATAAACAGACGGGACTTTTGTTAAAAAAAAAGTTTATTTTAATAACCCACGGCTCATATGATATCTTATATATATGTAACCTATATCACCTCTGTGATAGGTTAATAGTTATTTTGAGTAAGCTTAGAATTGTTCTTGCTGTTTTCCCTTTTTAGACAGAGACCAATAAATTCTCCTTTTTTTCCTCAAGCATATTTTTTAGTTTTGGTTTTGGAAATGACCTTGTAATAATATTGCCACAATACGTTTTGGTGTAATTTGTAATATTTTAGTAATTAATTTGGTTCCGATTTTTTACTTCCTGTTGTGGCAATTTCCTCTTTGACAATTCCTCTTCCTCTGCCCCCACCCGGGTCTGCTCTGGGGGACTTGGGTGGGGTTAGGTACTTTTTAGTTCCCAGGGTCACCCTGGTCAGCCCCACAGGGTGGGTTTTTCTCTCTATTCTGGGGCATGTGTTTCTGTCTACCCTTTGTCCATTCACCTGTATTTGCCTTTTTAACACTCTCCCTACTGTATGCACTGCCTGTAGCTCTTGATATTGGATGTGTGTTGCTAAATGGTCTTAGCTTTATTTATGCCCCATGTTGTAGGTTTATTTAACGTATATGACCGGCTGGCGACATGCATTCAATTTTCTGTTTAGTTTTTTTTTCACAAGCAGTGCAGGCACGTCCTGAGAAAGCCTTGTTGCTGTCGGGACGTTAAGCAATGTACAATCAATCCTCTTCCTCTGGCATTTCATTGTTGAGAGGGGAACAGAGAGCATGCACTGACTTCTCGTTCTCGGATGCTAATTCAGGTTGGTAAAGTGTTTTAATTAAGAAATATTGTTGCTTTCATTTAGGGATTGCATTAAATTTATAGGATGAATGTCTTTTTATGCGAATTACATTGTGATGCAGGGGATATCCTTGGATTGTAATAGTACAAGAACCGCATGTACCTTTCATTCTTTTAAAAAGGCTGTGGCCAATTTGCTTGCCTCCACCATTGCCCATAATTCTTCAACAGAGCATTATTCACCTTTCTTCCAGAGAGAGAAGGAGAAGCGAGAATCTTGTGCTTGTGATTTTATATCGGATAACTTGGAAGACTATAATGCCCCTTTTACGTTTTCAGAATTGCAGCAAGCCTTGCAGAAATGTACTGACTCTGCTGCTGGATTAGATACTATCCATTATCAGCTCATAACACATCTGCCTGAGGATTCACTCCTTGTACTTCTCAAGGCCTTTAACCATATCTGGATAACCGGTCATTTTCCGCCATCTTGGCGCCAGGCTGTGGTTGTGCCAATTCCCAAGCCGGGTAAGGATCCTTCCGACCCGGGCAACTACCGGCCAATAGCTTTGACATCATGTTTATTTAAAACTATGGAACGCTTGGTCAACGCCCGACTGGTGTGGCATCTTGAGTCACAGGGTCTCATCACAGACCTCCAGTGCGGTTTCCGGCGCTTCCGTAGTACAACTGACCATCTAGTCCGCTTTGAGTCTTTTATCCGAGATGCTTTTGTCAACAAGCAGCATGTCTATGCAATTTTCTTTGACCGCCGTGAGATGGCCTTAGTCGCCTGCTCAGCGTTAAACCCAAATAACTAACTAACTAATTTTCTTTGATCTTGAAAAGGCATATGACACTACCTGGAAGCATGGTATAATGTCTGATTTGTCGGACATGGGTTTTAAAGGGCATCTGCCCGTTTTTATTCACAATTTTTTGTCCACTTTGGTATCAGTTTCAGCCCACTTAATCAAATTTCAAATACAAACGATTTTGAATTTCCAAAAACTACAGTAGCTCGCTTGAGCTTGCCCTTAGCACCACGTGAATGTTCTGTGTTTATGTACAGTGTGTGAGTGAATGCGCGTGATTCACGTGAGCGTGCTTGTTGGGTTCAGTTCGCGGCGGCGCTTTGAGCCGATTTTCAATTGGGATAAAGCGCCTATTTAATGCGCTTATTATTATTATTATTATGTTCCATGTCCGTGTGGGCTCCACCCTCTCCGACTCCTTTGAACAGGAGATGGGTGTCCCGCAGGGCAGTATTCTATCTCCTGTTTTATTTAGCATTAAAATAAATAACATTGTAAAGGCCGTCAAGGATGATTCTGAATGCTCTTTGTTTGTGGACGACTTTGCTTTGTGTGCACGAGGTCGAGGACTTGCGTCCCTTGAGAGGCGCTTGCAGCTGTGTGTTGATCGAATCCAGGGGTGGGTGTCTCTCAATGGATTCAGATTCTCGCCCTCCAAGACAGTCTGTGTGCATTTTACTAACCAGACAAAATTTTTTCCAGAACCTAGCCTGAGCATTGCTGGTGTGCCAATTAAGGTGGCCGAAGAGGCAAAGTTTTTGGGGGTCATCTTTGACAAAAGATTGACCTTCTGCAACCATGTTAACTACCTTAGAACCTCTTGTTGGAAGGCCCTCGACATTCTTCGTGTCGTTGGTCGTACTGACTGGGGTGCAGACCGCATCGTCTTACTTCGACTGTACCGGGCCCTTGTTCGGTCCAAACTGGATTACGGCTCTGTGGTATATGGCTCGGCTTCCATGTCTGTTCTGCAGCGTCTGAACACAATTCACCATCAAGGTCTGCGCATATGTCTGGGAGCCTTCAGGACATCTCCAGTTCCTAGTCTGTATGCAGAGGCAGGGGAGCCTTCTCTCAGGCTCCGCCGCATCCGCCTCATGCTCAGCTACGTTCTGAAGCTGAAGGCCCATCCAGAAAATCCTGCCTATGATTGTGTTTTTAACCCGTCGTTTGCAGAGATTTACGATGCCCATCCGGGAGCTGTCCGTCCACTTTCCTTCCGTGTCCGACCTCATCTGCAGGCGGCCGGAGTGGACCTGGACAAAGTTTCGGAATCTCTGCAACACGTCACTCCACCCTGGCTACTACCAGTTCCTGACATCTTGCTGGACTTGACTGCCCACAAGAAGGATTGTACTCCACCAGCCATATACCAACAGAGCCTCAATGAACTCCTTTCAATTTTTCCTGGCTATTAGTATTGTCGTCTTTATACGGATGGGTCCAAGTCTGAGGATGGAAGAGTGGCTGCGGCTGCAGTGTCCTCTCGCCATCCTAGACGCCCATTTAAGCTCCGTCTCCCTGACCATTCCTCTGTATTTAGTGCAGAACTGCAGGCCATTCTGCTAGCACTCAAGCATGCCTATCAGTCTCGGGAAAGGAACTTCCTGATTCTGTCTGACTCTCTTTCTGCCCTGCAGGCCCTTCAGGGCGCGGGAACAGACCATCCACTGCTGGTGCAGATTAGAGAGCTCTACGCGGACTTGATGAAGGAATATTATGACATCATTTTTATTTGGGTCCCAGGCCATGTGGGCATCGAAGGCAACAGAATCGCAGATTCTGCTGCCAACAGTGCCCGCAGTGACCCTGTCCCTGACACACAGACTGTCTATAGTGATTTTAAACCTGTGATTAGTGCGTACGTGGCCCGCGAGTGGCAGTTCGAGTGGGACAAAGAGGAAGGGAACAAGCTTCATGAAGCTCTTCCTAAATTGTCTGACAGTCTACCTTTCCGCTGCGGCAGCCGCCGTGAGGAGACTGTCCTTGCTCGGCTCCACATCGGGCACACGTATGTTACGCACTCTTACTTACTTAAACAGGATGAGCGTCCATGGTGTTTTGCCTGTGATGAGCAGTTTTCTGTTCGACACTTTTTGCTGTATTGTGCTGACCTAATTGACACCAGATATAAACACTTTACAGCAGACTCCTTGAAGGTTTTGTTCCGGGATGTTCCCCCGGACAAAATCTTCAATTTCTTGCGAGCATGCAATATTTTTAACAAGATTTGAGCATTCACAGACTATGTGAATCTTTTTTATTTGCCCTTTTTGAGAGTCTGTAGACATTTCTTTTAAAGACATGTGCGACATTTTAGCCTGAGATTTTTAATCTATATTTACATCTTGTCTTAAGACCTTGCTTTTAGTCTGGCTGGCCAGATTTTTACCCATCCCGCCGTGAGATGGCCTTAGTCGCCTGCTCGGCGTTAAACCCAAATAACTAACTAACTAACCTTTCATTCTTTGTCTCGGCATGTATCTGTGGAATTGGTAACATCTTGGGTGTTTTGAGCCATATATATATATATATATATATATATATATATATATATATATATATATATATATATATATATATATGATTACTGTTTGTAATTGGATTTTCACCTGCGGTCTTAAATGGGGCCTATAGGGTGGATTTCTTGGTGTCAAGATGATACAATCGTGCGTAGGGCTGTTGTATTATCTGACATGTATTAAACTTACGGAATAAGTTTAAACAGGGTAATTTGTATAGCTTTGTTGCGCTTGAGCTGCTCGGGCCAGATCAAACAAGCATAACATGACCCTATTATACTGTGTTTTTGCTGCAAGGGGTTTTGCAGTAAATCGAAGGATCTATTTGTATTAGGTCCCACGGTGTGCTCAATTATATGTTCTAGTCTGAATATTTGTAATGGGGAAACAACCATTGCTTTTGTTTTATGTTATGGCACCTATATATCTTTTGTTGTTTATTACAGTGTCCACGGATCGGGTTGCTGTCAGTCTGCTCTCTCATGTCTTATTTTGTCTCTAGTCACTGATGTCTTTGTGTTGCCATACCACCGGTTAATTGATGTTGTAGTGAAAATAAATATCTTTTTAAACTGTTTGGGAAAACCTTTTGGTATTACATTTTTGAGAGCCCCACCCGGGTCTGCCCTGGGGGACTTGGGTGGGGTTAGGTATTTTTTAGTTCCCAGGGTCACCCTGGTCAGCCCCACAGGGTGGGTTTATCTCTCTATTCTGGGGCATGTGTTTCTGTCTACCCTTTGTCCATTCACCTGTATTTGCCATTTTAAAACTCTCCCTACTGTCTGCACTGCCTGTAGCTCTTGATATTGGATGTGTGTTGCTAAATGGTCTTAGCTTTATTTAGGCCCATGTGTTAGGTTTATTTAATGTATTTGACCGGCTGGCGACATACATTCAATGTTCTGTTTAGTTGGGTTTTTTTTTCACAAGCAGTGCAGGCACGTCCTGAGAAAGCCTTGTTGCTGTCGGGACGTTAAGCAATGTACAATCAATCAATACATTTTTGAGAGAGGGAATGAATGTTAGTTAAGGATCATCTTTTCCTGAAGAATCTGGGTTACATATATATTAGCTTTAATCTGTGCATGCATGCCGTGATTCTGTTTACAAGTCTGTGAACTATGTGGAGCTCATGCGATCACGCTCATGCGATCATGAAATGCGGGTCTGTGCATGTGTGAGTGCATGTGTGTCTGTATGTGTGTATGTGTTTATGCGCGCATGTGTGTGTTTACCTGTTTACGTGCGTGTGTCTATATGTGTTTACATGTGCGTGCGTGTCTATATGTGTTTACATGTGCGTGCGTGTCTGTATGTGTTTTTCTTTTTCGTGCGTGTATGTATGTCTGTTAGAGATAGAAAAAAAGACATTTTAAGAACATTTTTACCATTGTCTATGTGCCAATATCCCAAAACATAATTATTTAAATAATAACCACACACACACACTCACTCACACACACAAACAAACAAAAAAATTGATAACAAATATTTTAAGTAACCTACAGATACTTGATAACAAATTTCCAAAGTCAGTTATAACTGTCAAATAACTTTACAAGTAACTTTTTAAGTTCCTATAAATTAGTTATAAGTGACTTAAGTCAAGAACTTATAAGAACTTAAACATAACAAATTATAAGTTGTTGACGTAAGTCACAACTTACTCGGGCAGATTTGACAAGATACAAGGGCAATGAAAAAACTTTTTTTTCAATAATACTCGGGTGGTGGTGCTGATGGGGCTAAATAATCAGGTGCACGTGGTGTAAATGACGTGTCATCTCTTTGTAAAGCATATGACAAAAATATTGATTGATTACCAAATCCGATTTTTATTTGTTTAAAAGATTGTGTAGTTTTTCTGTGGTTTCCTGAACCCCTATCCTTTTTCCCTCTGCTAAAAAACTAGCCTTCAGTTCTTCAATATTTAAAGGAGATTGACTACGCATCTTATTTTGTATTTCAGATTTCAGTTGTTTGTAGTTATTTAAATCATCTTGGACTTGCTTAAATTCTTCGTCACTAATATAACTGTCCTGCAACGCTTTACTTATAATCAGTTTTAAACTGCTCAGTTTTGCACCAGCCAGCGTACTCAATGCTTCATGTTTTTCTAACCGTGTGAAACCTCTTGTTTATGGCCTCCAAACCAAAGCATGCCAGTCCTGTGGCAATGCTAGCTCCTTCAAGACCAACGCCATTTAAACTTCCAATTCCAATTGATATCAATACAATACCCCCTACAGAACATCCAGCTGAAACAGCACCAATAGCCATAGATGTGTTTTGAACAGAATTAAAAACGGTCTTATAACGTCGTTTGCATCTAGAATATTTTGCCTCCTCTCCTTCCAAACCCCACCCGGGTCTGCCCTGGGGGACTTGGGTGGGGTTAGGTATTTTTTAGTTCCCAGGGTCACCCTGGTCAGCCCCACAGGGTGGGTTTTTCTCTCTATTCTGGGGCATGTGTTTCTGTCTACCCTTTGTCCATTCACCTGTGAGCCCCACCCGGGTCTGCCCTGGGGGACTTGGGTGGGGTTAGGTATTTTTTAGTTCCCAGGGTCACCCTGGTCAGCCCCACAGGGTGGGTTTTTCTCTCTATTCTGGGGCATGTGTTTCTGTCTACCCTTTGTCCATTCACCTGTATTTGCTTTTTTAAAACTCTCCCTACTGTCTGCACTGCCTGTAGCTCTTGATATTGGATGTGTGTTGCTAAATGGTCTTAGCTTTATTTAGGCCCCATGTGTTAGGTTTATTTAATGTATTTGACCGGCTGGCGACATACATTCAATGTTCTGTTTAGTTGTTTTTTTCACAAGCAGTGCAGGCACGTCCTGAGAAAGCCTTGTTGCTGTCGGGACGTTAAGCAATGTACAATCAATCAATCAATCCATTCACCTGTATTTGCCTTTTTAAAACTCTCCCTACTGTCTGCACTGCCTGTAGCTCTTGATATTGGATGTGTGTTGCTAAATGGTCTTAGCTTTATTTAGGCCCCATGTGTTAGGTTTATTTAACGTATTTGACCGGCTGGCGACATACATTCAATGTTCTGGGGTTTTTTTGTGTTTTTTTTTTTTTTTTCACAAGCAGTGCAGGCACGTCCTGAGAAAGCCTTGTTGCTGTCGGGACGTTAAGCAATGTACAATCAATCAATCAATCCTCTCCTTCCAAATATTTCAATGCATCTGTAATATTTATTAATCGGAATGCGTCTGCCTGTAATGTTTTATCAGATGCAATTGGCACATGTGTCTCAGTCGTCGGTAGTTGCGGATACAAGTTCACCATTTTTTTATTCACAAATATTTTTTATTTAATCAGTGATTACATTTTGCAACTTGTCAAAAGTATACAATTTGCTGGCATAATAAAATGAAACAAGATCAATGTGTTCCAGTTTTATGAAACTTAGAAAAACAAAAGTTAGTTTATCGATCAATATCTTGACAGCCGGAACACTGCTCGAAACCTCAAAAATATCAACATTTTTTCTAATAGCAATAAAGACTTTTGTTGCCTCTGTCAATGTTTCATCCCACGTAAGTTTGATTCCCTGTGCGATATCTGCCTCTTTTGCAGAAGATACAGATCTCATAATAATTTCAAATACTATTGTCGCTTCTCTTGCAATGGTAAAGTTTGCTGGTGCAAACACAACTTTTGCATCTGATCTGCCCTTTCTATGCGTAAGAAAATACCGTCGTTTTTCGTACTCCTGTATTTTAAGTTTATCTCTGCTATTGTTGTCTTGTGCAAAACTTGGAACAAGGCTTACAATCAATGGTCCAGAGTTAACAACTTTCCTAAACACTAAGGCTCCTTCGTCATCAGTATATACATAAGGACTAATAAATTCCAACTTTATGTCCCAGTCAATTGTTGGCGCAAGCGGTGGCGGTGCAGGCACAGGCGAAACTACCCACTTATTTCCCACATGTATTAAGTTGTAGGGCGTATTATTTACAGGCGGAGTAGGAACAGTGACATCACGCAGCTGTCCAAGTTTAGGAATTGGTCTGTCTGTGCCTTCCTTCATGTCATCGATTACTTTTCGCTTGTACAATCCAACGGAAACAAGTTCAAGGCCATACACCTCTCCTACCTCACCTTCTTTATCAAAATCTTGCACATCAGCCAAATCTTTTAACTCTATTGATGGACACGCAACTGGTGTGATTCTCGGCTTTGGACCAAGACCACTCATTTTTATAAACAAAAATAAAATTATTTAACTTCTAACACTACACTAAAATCATGCATCACAACTGGTTTGCCATCTTGATTAGTTACAGAAACACACAGTGACTCGAAGAAACTGGAACCTAATTTCTTAAACTGCGCAGGAAATCTAACAACCACACTTTCACAATAGGGAGCAGTTCCAGCTGGCACACATCTTAACAAAGTTGATGGCTTACCATTGTGTACATTCTCAGTTGTGTCTAGTTCTTTCAAATAAACATTAAATACTGTGTGTACTGACAAATGGACAGGATATCTTCCAGTTACTCTTTGTTTATTTGGCGAGAATAGACCTCCTCTTAATGCCCAATCTTCATCTGGATTTTTTGTTACTGGGCCTAAAAAACCAAGTAACCTTCCAAGACTACCTGATAATAAATACTGGCTACCTTTTGGAAATTCAAATGCAACAAGTAAGTTAGCCGGATTTAAAGTTGCTTTAATTTTTAATTCATTTTGCAGCCATTCAGCTATAGTACAAAAGTCATAATACCCAGCTTGTAAGCCACTAACTTTATCCAAACCATCAACAGTTCCAGTTACAAAATAATTTTTATCATCTGTTACATTAAACCACTTAACAGTGTAAAACATTTCATGGATAGCTACAGCCTTACTACCATCACGATTATCAATCCCATTAGTTAACCACACTGGTTTGCTTGTGTCAAGATTTGTTAAGGTAATAAACATTTTTATTATCTCATAAAAAAGAAGGATGGAATTTAAATCACCAACAAGTGTCACTACAAACGCATTTCAATTTAATGTGGATGCCAAGTACAATGTCGCACCTACTTATGAACAGAAAATAATTCAACTAAATCAACTCGACATAGCTGTAAGCGAACAAGATTTATTTCAAGTCAAAGTACCCAATCCATTTGACCATTACCTAAACCCTCCAATAACAGATGATGCTACTGCAAGAAAGTGGTCCTCAAGATGTTTCAAAACCAACTTAACTTTGCTATACTGTGTTCTACTACAGGCTGTGGTGTTTCATTTACAGACCACATAAATCACTCAAACAAGCTGATTAGATCTGTCTACCATTTCCACATTTATTACCAATAAAGACGTATACTGTCAGAACTGCATACCCCTCTACCCACTGAATCCAGTTTTAACAGGTATAACAACCCCATGGATATGAAAGCATTTGAACGCATCTGTAATGAGTTTAACATTAGCACTAAGTATGACTTTACACAAAAACTTGATGATCACCACGGCATGGGTACATTGTATTACGCTATGAGTCACAGACAATACCCACAAGACTATTACCCCGGTTACACATCATTTTCACAAAAATCACAAGTCTGGTTAGGATCAATAGAACAGAAACAGTCTAATGCGTGGACCACATTTGTTTTAGACAAGAAAGACGGGTTTACTCAAGCAGGAGTCGAGCGCATCAATGAGTCTATCAGAACATATGTGTGGTGTATACTAGGTGCCCCGGTAATGACAGTAACAGCCCCAGCCCCGGCACCATCACCTGTACCGGCACAAACACCAGTACCAACCCCAGTAAACACACATGAGTCAGAGAGAGAACTGCATTGGTAATAGGCCTCACAGGACTAGGTATATTACTTCTTTATCTGTTTCATTAAATAACCCACCATCAACCCTGCTACTGACACCAAAAATATCAACACATGCTCCGCCATAATCCCCACTACCTTTGCTGCAGTATTGATCAGCCAACTGACAACTGTGCCTATTATGCCAGGCAACGCGTCCATTGCTTTTACAGCCAATTTCTTAAGCAAGTCTGATATATGTGATAATTGTTTTTTTACCCATGACTGTAAATCTTTTGGGTCAGTTGGTGCTGGCGGTGTTGGACCGCCCACACCACCACTGCCAGAGACAGCCAACACAACAGTACTGATAATAAATCCAAGAGCAGTAATTAAACTCGCAATAGTGATACCCTGCTCTCTGAAAGTATTTTCAATCTCTCAGCCAATGTTGTGTCTTCGTGAAGTATTTTCTGAATAGTTTCTCTAATCCTGTTGACTTGTATTTTTAGTTTTTCTTTTCCAATACTAATCGCTTCTAACCTCGCTGATCTTTCTATATACAAATCATTTAATCTGTGTTGTATTCTTTGTTTCATTTCTGTGTCAAGATTTTCTTCATCAGCAGTTGCTAATTTGTTTTTTTCTCTTTCTATTTGATTATCAAGCTCACCCAGTTTTGCTATATTATTTACCATCTCACCTCTTATTGTCTGCAGTGATTTATTTAAAACCCTTTATCTCTTGCATTGACAAAGGTGGGTCATCTATTGTTTTCATTATGTCATCAGTAAATGAGGTTTCTTGTATCACTGTGTTTGCTATTTCTGGCAGTCTTTTTACCTCAGTCATTTCAATTTCTTGTCCCGTTGGCAATCTTGTTTGCGTCTCATGAAGGGTACTAACAAGTCTAGGGGTTAACTTTTTACTAGTACCAACACCAAGGTAACGCTGCAGTGCTGCCTCACCACCAACATCGGTTTTGATTGTACTTAAAGCTCTAAACCTAGCAGCGTTGTTTTTATGTGTTAGATGCACTTTTCCTCTGTCAACAGTATTTAAATATAAATGACCCTTGCCATCAAGTTCAAACTGATTAGGATCTATGTTGTCTGGGCGATCACCAACATGATCATAAAATGAGTTCACTTTGCTTTGTAAAAGTTCATCACGTAAACTGTAAGTATTTCTTGTACCAGTCATATCTGTCATATCTGTTGCACTGGTATCATAGTCATCCATGACATCCATTTCAATATCATCATGATTAAATCCTCCTGCTGCCATTGTTTTTATTAATTTAATATTTTTTATTGTGCATAATAAAAATGACACAGTCCTACGGATCAAAGTTAGACCCGTACAGAAAACTACGTGAACCTCTTGGTGTTAAGGGCATTAGACAATCAATTTTTTGTCAACACAAACAATCCAAGTACCATAGACCAGAACCAAACACTTACAGTCAAGTTTCCAAACCTGGGTCCCAATGATGTTATTGTTCCTGGCACTGCACACCTAGCATTTAATATTGAACTTTCATCAGAATCAGATGCAAACAGAACACTGGTTGACAATCTTGGCAGAGCAATTGTTAAGATTGATTGATTGATTGTACATTGCTTAATGTCCCGACAGCAACAAGGCTTTCTCAGGACGTGCCTGCACTGCTTGTGAAAAAAAACAACCAACTAAACAGAACATTGAATGTATGTCGCCAGCCGGTCAAACACATTAAATAAACCTAACACATGGGGCCTAAATAAAGCTAAGACCATTTAGCAACACACATCCAATATCAAGAGCTACAGGCAGTGCAGACAGTAGGGAGAGTTTAAAAAAGGCAAATACAGGTGAATGGACCTCGGGTAGACAGAAACACATGCCCCAGAATAGAGAGAAAACCCCACCCTGTGGGGCTGACCAGGGTGACCCTGGGAACTAAAAAATACCTAACCCCACCCAAGTCCCCCAGGGCAGACCCGGGTGGGGGCAATTGTTAAGACCATTAAAGTAAAACTTGAAGGACAGGAAGTGTTTAGTCTTGATGATGCTGATGTGTTTTACTGTTACAAAGATCTTTGGCTTACACGACAAGAAAGAGAAGACCGTGTTTACCAAGGCATACAATCCTCAAATGTTGCTAAACTTAGAATCGATGCAAAAGACAAATCATTATCAGCAATTGAAGACGTTATATTAGCAGATACATATGGTAATAGATTTTACATTCCACTTGAATTTGAAATCCTCACAACACATTTGCCTTATTACCAAGGAGCACTGAATGACCATCTGAGCTTTGAACTAACATTTAATGACTTTGCAAAAGTTATCAAAACAACTGATCCAGACACAACATACAAGATCTCTAACATTTCATTGGAATACGAAATTGTCACACACACTGAACTTGCCAGACTAATTCAAAATCAATATCAGTTAAGACTTCCAATTTATTATGACCGAGTGATAAGACACAGTACAATACCCAAAGACAAAAGTGATACAATGTGGAACATAAACCTGAACACACCTGCCAGGTCACTAAAAGGTATACTGATGTTGTTTATTGAACCAAAAAAATCCATTCAAAAGAGAGTCAGAAAAATTTTACAATCCAAAAATTACACATTTGTGACCCGCCACCACGAAATGAGTCGTAATGTCCCTGACCCGATTTCCCGCTATTCGTGAAAATTGTCGGGTGGCATAGTCGGGTACATGTGCGGGGTCCCCAGTTTCTAAAAACCATAACTCTGTGACCAATCGTCCGATTCACATGTTATTCGCACCATTAAAAAGGGTTTTCTTTCTAGTTTCTGCTGATGTCAATATCTCAATATGTCCAAAAAGTGACTTTAGACTCATTTTGAAAATTGTCGGGTGGCGTGGTCGGGTACATGTGTGGGGTCCCCAGTTTATATAAACCATAACTCAGTGACCAATCGTCTGATTCACATGTTATTGGCACCATTGGAAAGGGTTTTCTGTCTAGTTTCTGCTGATATGTGACCCGCCACCACGAAATGAGTCGTAATGTCCCTGACCCGATTTCCCGCTATTGGTGAAAATTGTCGGGTGGCATGGTCGGGTACATGTGCGGGGTCCCTAGTTTCTAAAAATCATAACTCGGTGACCAGTCGTCTGATTTACATGTTATTGCCACCATTGAAAAGGGTTTTCTTTCTAGTTTCTGCTGATATCAATATATCAAAATGTCCAAAAAGTGACTTTAGACTCATTTTGAAAATTGTCGGGTGGCGTGGTCGGGTACATGTGCGGGGTCCCCAGGTTCTATAAACCATAACTCGGTGACCAATCGTCTGATTCACATGTTATTGGCACCATTGAAAAGGGTTTTCTTTCTAGTTTCTGCTGATATCAATATCTCAAAATGTCCAAAAAGTGACTTAAGACTCATTTTGTGGTGGCGGGTCACATATCAATATCTCAAAATGTCCAAAAAGTGACTTAAGACTCATTTTGTGGTGGCGGGTCACATTTGTCCTGTACGATTGAGGGACGTCCTAATCAAGTGTACGCTTCGGGTATGCTGCCTTATCAACACTATGACGAGATTATAAAGTGGGCGGGTGGAAGACTTAGAGAAAAACCAGCAAACATGGCGTGCAAAGATTTACATCTGTATGACGTAAGGATCAGTCAATACCTGACAGAAAAATACGCACTGTGGCTAGACCTGCGCAGTACAGATGATGATTACCTACATGGGTCAGGACGTACTGTTGAAAACGGTAGTGACGGAATAACAATTCAGATACAAAAAAAGACTGAAACAGGAGGAGCCATAAATATATATTTGTATCTGATTTATGACGCACAACTCAATATTGCAGAAAGACTAAGTGGACACTTGTATTAAATTATAATTAGTATTAAAATGAACTTAATGACACTCGACCCACACTGTGGTTTGTTTTGTGGTGCCACAGGGTGTGGAAAAACTGAATTTGTACTTAATCTATTACAAACAAGATATATATACCATTTCGAAAACATTGTAATATTGTGTCCTATGATAAAACACAATAAAGCATATCACAACCGTTTATTCATTTGGACTGACAGTAATATCTATTTAGTTGACCCTGAGAAAAAACTGAATGACTACCTGCTGTATTTTTACAAACAATTTGAAGGACAGCCAACTTTGTTTATTGTTGATGACTGTTCAGCAGAGAAAGACATTGTTAAGAAAAGAAACACTCTGGCAGAACTTGCCTTCAGTGGCAAACACGCAAACATCAGTGTCTGGATTCTCACTCAGAAATATAATGCTGTATTGAAATATTTTCGAGAACAGTTAAAGTTTATCTGTTTGTTTTACTGCAAGGACCGTGACAGCTTTGAAGACTGTCTCAGAGAAAATGATGTCATACCAAATAAGCAAGAACGAGACTGTGTAAAAAATAAACTGAAATCAACTAAGCATCTAAAGCTTATTTTAAAGACAGATCAGCCCACAGGGTATGGGTTAGTAAATTAATTTATACTTTTGTTTTGTCCAATAAAAATGACAGACGGACAAACCATTGACATCACAGACTGCTTCAAAGATGTTGTACACTTTACTCAGATAAGAACACCCAAACAGCCTGACATAAACCTCTTAAAACCAACAGCAATATATTTGACATATAATATTACTTTAGATTATGTTGATGAGCATCCAAATATGGAGTGTTTAACAGTTGATTTAAGGACACCCACCTTAAGAGTTAAAAATAATAATAATAAATGGTTTGAGATACTTTGTGAACAAATATTTCAACAACTACTTAAACTAAATGTTTATATTAACAGTGTTACAGTTAATAAAGTGGTATTACATAAAGTCTAATTTTTCTATTATTATTTTGTCGGAGAAATAAAAATGACGGACAATGTTCAAGGTTTAAGAAACGTGTTTCACACAACAGACTTGCCTATATCCAATAGTAACAATGTTTATGAATCGATAGAAATGTCTTTTTCTGTCATACAAGATAATCTTCTTACAGGCAGTGTAAAGATTCAGATTGTTGCTAAAATAGAATTCAGCAGAGTAGACGGTGAACACATTGTATCGTATATCTCGACAAGACAACACACAATTAACACAAGAAGAGAATTGGAAAGTGTGTTTAAAAACAGACTATTGCCTGACTTTCTAGAAGCAATTGACAGAGCAAGAATGAAGGGGTCTGGTTGGCACGAAGGTCATGTGCATGAACTACAATTGAAACAGTCAAGGTATCATCCTATACTAGGCAAATCATGGATACCACTGCCAACAGAGGTTGCAAACAAAAAGGCTGTAGTAAATATACAAAACAATGACCACTATTGTTTTATGTGGTGTGTGCTTGCTAAACTGCATTATGTAAAATCAAGACCTGATCGCGTATCTAACTACACTAAATTTGTAAATGCACTTAATTTCAGTGGTATTGATTTCCCTGTTAAGGTAGAAGACATAGACTTGTTTGAACAATTAAATCCTGGCATATCTGTAAATGTGTATGTATGGGATAATGACTCTGTTGACAAGTTACAACCAATTAGAGTATCATCACTTGCTCCAACCTATGGACAGTCAGAAGATAAACATGTTGACATGTTATTAAGTAATGATCACTACACAATTATCAGAAGTATGTCACGTCTAATTCGCAGTATTGTTTCAAAATATGTTAGTAAACAGGAAGTGTGTAAGAGATGTTTACAAAGGTTTTCCTCTATTGAAGTGGCACACAAACATGTTTTGCACTGTAGATCAGCTGTTGATATACAAACAGTACTTAAGTATCCAGATCCTGGTAGTCAAGTGTGTTTTAAGAACTATAAGAATCAGCAAAAGCTGCCATTTGTAGTGTATGCTGATTTTGAATCACTGGTGGTTCCGTATGAAGGTCCTGTTTCAGAGTCATTGCCAAAGACAGTAAAATTGAGTGACCAAGTGGTGTGTTCTTTTGGTTATATTCTTGTTAAGTCAGACGGTCAGCATACTGAGCCTGTTATTTACAGAGGGGAAAATGCAGCATGTCTGTTTTTAACAGAAATGAGACAACTGTATAGTCAGGTGGTACAATATCTAGAAAATAATCAGATGCCTGTGATGATGACAGAAGAAGATAAAGTAAATTTTGATACAGCTGTGACATGTTGGATTTGTGAAAAACACCTACAGGGTGACAAAGTTTGTGACCATGATCACATAACTAGACGTTACAGAGGTGCTGCACATAACAATTGTAATTTATTATTAAAAATAGATCCCAAGACATATAAGTTACCAATCTTTTTTCACAATCTCAGGGGATATGATTCACACATTATCATGCAGGCTGTGGATGAGTCTTACAAAAAAATTAGTTGCATTGCCCAGACAACTGAAAAATATTAGACGTTTAGATTGGACAACAAATTAGCATTTTACGACTCAATGCAACATTTGTCTTTAGGGTTGGCTAGTCTGGCAGATGGACTGACTGAGTTTCCAATAACAAGTAAATATTTTGAGCCAGACTTGATTAAGAAAGGGGTCTATCCCTACGAGTACATCAGTGACTGGGTAGTGTTTGAAGAAACAAGACTGCCACCAAAAGATAAATTTTATTCCACACTTAATGGTAAAGGTATTTCTGACTCTGATTACCAGCATGCACTTGATGCGTGGGGTAAACTAGGGTGTGAAACGATTGGTGATTACCATGACCAGTACTTGAAAGCTGATGTTTGCTTGCTAGCAGACGTATTTGAAAGTTACCGTGAAAAGGGTCTATTACACTACAGACTTGACCCTGCATGCTACATAACTAGTCCTGGCATGACATGGGATGCATTTTTAAAATCCAGTAAGATATTTATTGACCTGTTGTCTGATCGGACGATGGGTGAAATGGTGGAACGTGGATTGAGGGGTGGGATAAGTATTGCAGCAAACAATTATGCAAAAGTAAATAATAAATATCTGGACGACCCGAGGTTTGACCCTGAGGGGTCAAGGTCATTCATTACGTACTTGGACGCTAACAATTTGTATGGGTTCGCGATGTGTGAATTATTGCCCTTAAAAAACTTTTGTCTGTATGATTTGTCACAGTATGACATAACAGACATAACAAACTATATTATGAATCATGACCGAAATGATGCAAAGGGTTGGATCTTTGAAGTAGACCTGGAGTACCCACACCATCTACATGATTATCATAATGATTATCCCTTAGCTGTTGAGAAAATGAGTATGACGGGGGAAAAAGAAGACACCAAACTTGTGCCAAATCTGAATGACAAATTCAATTACGTGTGTCACTACTGCTTGCTACAGTTTTATATAAGACACGGGTTAGTACTAAAGAAAGTTCACAGAGGAATTCAATTTGATCAGAGTGCTTTCATGAAAGATTGCATAATGAAGAACACAACACTGCGTGCCAGAGACGGCAACACTGCATTTGACAAAGACTTCTTTAAGCTTATGAACAATGCCTGTTTTGGAAAGACGATGGAAAATCCTCATCACCGCAAAGATGTGAGATTAGTAACAACTGAACCAGGTGCAATTAAACATACAGGTAAGCCACAGTACACAGGGTACAAAGAGTTTCATTCATCATTGTATGCAGTGTCACTCAAAAAAAAGATTGTCAAACTGGACAAGCCAGTATTCATTGGTATGGCAATTCTTGAGTTGTCAAAATTACTGATGCTTGAATTTTATTATGATTACTTCAAACCAAAATATCCTGAGTGTCGTCTGCTATACACTGACACTGACTCTATGATCATTGACGTGTGTACTGAAGACTTTTGTGAAGACATGAAAACAGAACTACACATGTATGACACGTCTGATTATCCTAAGGAACACCCGCTGTATAGTACACAGAATAAGAAAGTGCCTGGAAAATTTAAGGATGAACTGAATGGTGTGCCTATTGTTGAGTACGTTGGACTGAGATCAAAAATGTATTCTATACTGCACCAAAAGGGAAGTCAGTCGAAAGCCAAAGGAATACAAAAAATCAGCAATAAAAAATAAAGACATTCGTCATGAGCATTATAAGGAAGTGTTAGATGGTGCATTAATACCTGATTATCCAAACACGTCACTGAGATCAAACAAACATAATCTTGAATTGAAACGCATAAGAAGTCATTAGGGGTAGTGTTTACAAAATGGGGTCTAGATATTTTTCTTGGAGCAGGTAAATATATTTGCCAAATTGCTTGTCTTTTGAGCCACTGTTTTATTTGTTCGAGTGTGACATCCCCACCCACGGCTGCATGTAATTTTTCTATTGCAGTGTTTCCTTTCCAGTAGCAAATTGGGGAGTAATATATTTTTGATAACTTAGCTCCGATGTCTGTCATTTTTTCTAGCAATGAAAACTCCAGTAAAATAAGCAAATGTCATTCCCACTAGAACAAAGATTATCTCCCCGTTTCTTTGTTCTGGACTGGGTTGATAGTAGTCACTTAGTTTTGGTTTTGGGTTAGACATCTCTTCACCCGTGACAAGATAGTATTCCCTGATTGCGTCATCAACATTTGAAAATGTAAGTCTAAGTCTGTCATTGATAAAATCAAGTTTTTCAATTCTTTGCTTTTCGTATTCTTGCTGGGCTTGTGTTAATTTTTCTGACGCCTCATTATGACGCTTCATCTCCAGAGCAGACTCTTCTCTGCCCATTTTTGAAAAGAGATAATTTGATCCACTAAATGCCAATGCATTGACAACCGCACCTCCCACAATAACAGCTAGTGTCACCATATTATTTATGTTCAAGTTTTCACCTGTCCTGTCCAATCGTTGCTGTACCATCTGCCTTCTCACTCCTGAAACGAAAACCACCCAACTGCAAGAGGCATAGATCCTCATGTGCCCCCGCAACTGCGGGGGCTCATGAGAATATATGCCTCTTGTTGGGACAATCTGCACTCATGTTTCGCTCAAGCAAAGTGGATCTCTTAAGGAATTTTCTGTAACTTTTTAAAAACATTAATGCGTTAAATTTTCTTTAACCAAAAATTTAATTTGTTAAATCGTTATATCGTTAAATCTTTCAACCCTGGTATTGGAGGCAGAACAATCACGAACCTGCGCTTTGCGGACGACATTGATGGCCTTGCAGGAACAGAAGGAGCTAGCTCAGCTGGTGGAAAAGCTGGATAGTACAGCCATTGCATATGGGATGGAAATCAGTGCAGAGAAGACCAAACTGATGACCAATAATGCCAGTGGCATTGGCACTGAAATCATGGTTGGATGCCAAAAACTGGAAACAGTTAAGAAATTCAAATACTTAGGAGCCATTGTGACAGATGAGGGATCAAAACCAGAAATACTGTCCAGGATTGCGCAGACAACAACAGCACTGACAAGATTGAAGACCATATGGAAGGACAAAAACATCACACTCTGCTCCAAGATCAGACTGATGCGCTCCTTAGTCATCTCAGTGTTCTTGTATGCCTGCGAGTCGTGGACCCTCACAGCAGACCTTGAAAGGAGGATACAAGCCACTGAAATGAGATGTTTTCGAAGGCTGCTTGGCATCTCATACAGAGATCACATCACAAACGAGGAAGTGGGAAGCAGAATGAGGCAAGCCATCGGGCCCTATGAAGACTTATTAGCCATTGTGAGAAAACGCAAACTGAAGTGGTATGGGCATGCCGCGCGTTCAGCAGGGCTTGCCAAAACAATCCTGCAAGGCGCTGTGCAAGGAGGACGAAGGAGAGGAAGACAGAGGAAAAGATGGGAGGACAATATCTCAGAGTGGACAGGACTGAAGCTGGGCGATACGCTGAGAATGGCAGAGAACAGAAGATTGGAGGGAGCTGGTTGCCAAGTCATCAGTGGTGCCCCAACGGTCGGCAAGACTACGGGATATAGATAGATAGATGGATAGATTTGATTTTGATGTGAAATTGTATTTATTTAGGGTTCTGTGTAGGTTAACACAGCCACAACCGTATTTTGAGATTTGAAAGAAATTTTGTGAAATTTTATTCTAAAAAGGGGGGGGGGGGGTAATGTTACGATTGTGGTTGTGTTGTTCTGTGGGGGCATGCATGCATTGATCATAGGAAACGATCCAATATTTATTTGAGCTATCATGATTACGAATCACGTACCTTTTTGGTAAGATTCACTGTCTTCAGATCAGAAAATACCTCACTACCGAAGCTGCCACCAAACTTGCTGTCTCTCTCATCCTATCTCGCATCGACTACTGCAACTCTCTCCTTTCCGGCCTCCCTCACTCCACCACTTTCACTCTCCAGCGCGTTCAGAACAATGCTGCCCGCCTCGTCCTCGGAAAGAAAAAATCCGACCACATCACTCCCCTGCTCAAACTCCTTCACTGGCTTCCCATCCACCAACGCATCCAATACAAGATTCTGTCTCTCTGCTACAAATCCCTGAACAACTGTGCTCCTGCTTATCTCTCAAACTTACTTCACCCCTACACTCCTCCCCACTCCCTCCGCTCCGCCTCCGACCCTCTCCGCCTCCACATCCCCCGCACCAAACTCAGCACTTTTGGCCCCCGCTCCTTCTCAGTATACAGTCCATCCACCTGGAACACTCTCCCACTCTCTCTCCGTCAGAAACACTCTCTCTCCTCCGTCCAGTCCACCCTCAAAACTCGCCTCTTTCAACAGTTCTAGCACTATACCACCACACTCCCCACCCCAAGCTAACTGTCGTAATGTATTTCACTATTTGTGGTACGTGAGTCATTGTCTAAAGCGTATGCGTGCGTGAGTTGTGAGTGCGCGCTTAGAGTTATAATTATTATAAGATAAGCGCATTATAAATACCATAATTATTATTATTATTATTTTGTTCGCACAGAGAGCGGTATTGATTGTCTTTTGATATACAGAGTTGAATCACGAAGACTCTAGAAAATGCTCGAATAATCTCTGTTGTTTTCTGTGCACGGTTAGCAGCCAGTGTGTGTTACCAAAAATCGTGAAACTTCCGGAGAATTCAGGCAAGGTCGTGAACTGTGTAGCATACTCTTGTGTGACGTCATTACACACCAGGATTTCCCAAAATTGGGGTTGAAATTAGCAGTTGAATTTTGTAGACTATTGTAGTCTATTCTAGAAAGTTCTTTTTCATCAATATTTATGCGTTTCAGTTACGTGTTCTGTTTTGATTGGTTGCATTGTATGAATTTGCTGGATTATTCTGGAAAGCCTGATACTATAAAAGACTGTTAGAAGCGCGTGTGTACATTGTCAGTTGTAGGGACACGCAGTTTATCGTAGGTACGTGGCCCATATAGGGTGTACATTGTGAGAGGCGCAGCGTAATGGTGGTGTACGTTGTATGAGAGATGCAGTGTGTCAAAAGTGTTCAATGTATTGGAGAAGAGATAGTGTACCACTGTGAGTGCTTTTGTGAATGCATTGTGTGGAGATCGCATCACTGCAATAAAATATTGTTGGAACTGTTATTCCAGTGTGGTCTATATCCTTTGACGGGTTGCAGCTGAGTTAAGTTTCTTTACAAGAACCTTTCGTGCGTGCGTCTGGTGTGTTTATCAGACTACGACTCAACACATAACAATAATTTTAAACCTTTGACACAAAAAGAAATAAAAAGTGCACCCAAAAAATAAGAAAAAAAGGCAAGAATTTTAGGTGGTTAAACTGCTCAGTTTCTCTATAAAATACACCAGATTGCACAAATTTGAATGTAAATTTTCAAACTTTTTATGGGGGAGCATGCCCCTGGACCCACCTCGTGAAAAGGGGTTTTGCTCTTCTTTTTTTTATTACAGGAAATTCCATGCTCTGAATACTCTAAATATGACATCATTTTCTCTCTCTCACACACAAACATGCGCACATCTCCAGGAGGAATAGATCCTCTTGCGCCCTCCAGGCGCATGAGGATCTATGCCTCTTGGAGATGTTTGGAGCATGCGCGTGCAGGCACACGCACACACAGCACATCAACGCGCTTTTAGACGAGCATGCAGGTGACCCGTGCAGACCTGCCTACTCTTATGATTTAGCCGTATTTCTCGCACGTTTGGGTGCTTTTTTACGATCTTCTGGTCGTATATCAATTTTCCACCATAGCTTTTTACGGTAGTTTTTGTGTGTGTGTGCAAATAGTTTGATTGTGCCGTTTCTGCCTGTTCTGATGCCTGGTAGTAAGGAAACCTTGTTCCCTGATTGGCTACTGCGCTGACCTATAATTTGGAAAGCGTGTCTTTGATCGCTTCACTTTGTAAGTTTGAGGTTCATGGTGATTCTAGCGGATGTGATCACTGCACTTTGTAAGTTTGAGGTTCACGGTTGGTGTGATATCATGCCTCCATAACGAGTACACGAAACAGAAGTGGATAATACTGATAATAATAATACCGGATATTATATTTAGTCGCTTTTCCCAATTCTGCGATCAGCTCAAAGCGCCGCCAACTGGACCCAACACGCACGCTCACGTGACATACACACTGAAGACAAACACAGTACAAAACAAAGGCAGGACATTCACGTGGTGCGAAGGGTCAGCTCAGCTACTGAGGTTTCGGAAATTTTGATCGCTTGTATTTTAAATTTATAAAGAGGCCTGAACCGGTACCATAGGGGAGGAAGAGCCGGAGAAAGAACCCCCGACGATCCGCCCGAATTAACGGTGACACTAGAGGAGAAAAGTCCGCCGCCGGAACCCGTAATCGAACCTCGCACCTTTAGCATTGTGGCAGGCGCCTTAACTCTGCGCCATGGACACATCTCTCATGTGTGTGTTTCACATGACTTCCGGTCGGCTATGCAGTCAAACTATAATCTTACTGACAGTCTCTCGAATCTTACTGAGAGTTTACCCAAATCTTCCTGACAACCACATGATCATGTAGGCAGGTCTACCCGTGTACTTAGTATATCATGTAGCTCGGTAAAGTCAATCAGCTTTCACACAAATTATAGCAAGATTAAAATTGTACCATGAAGTTCTAGTTTTGTCACCATTTTCTCAAGCCTATGTAGCGAAAGTCAAACTCATATCACATAAAATATTAAATTACGTAGAAACTAAAACTTACGTCATGACAAATGACGTTTGACAAATCATTGACGCATATGTCCTGCGTCCCTTATAGAACTCACTGACGCATCGGCAGATCTGCGAGACTTTTTCAGTAGGAGATAATTCAACATCAGAATCGGGTCAAAGAAAAAGGTAGAGACATTGACAGCGAGGGCGGCTCTCATATAGAAGGGACTTTGTGGGTCATGGTTTATTCAATCGTGTTTTTTCCCCCTGCGCACCACCCAGTACGTTATCTTCAGCAAGATGGACATGGTTGTTTTAACCCTTTTCATTATGATACACCTTTGTTAGGAATAAATTTTATAGTTCAAGTTTAATGCCAGAATAGCTTTGCGGCAGAGGTGCCAAGCTATTCTGGCACCACCTTTAAACTAAACCAGTTGATCTATCTCCTAATCTGTAGTGTAGCCTTCATAGAACAAAAAGCAAGATGTACATGTAATGAGTTAATGGAATAAGTACAACAACAATGTGAGGGGAAAATGGAAGGACATCTTTCACTGAGAAATCTTGAGGAAAGGAAGAAAGATGTAGTCATTCAGGAACATAGATGCTGGTGATGCATATATGTGAATGTTTACACTTCTGTGATTCAGTTTTGGAAGGTTATTTGAAGACACAACCTTATCACACCCAGCCCCTTGTAATCTTGTTGGTGTGCACATGCAAAATGGTCATGTTTACAGACTGCAGAGTGCTTTGGAGGAATACACCAATGACAAACGATCTGACGATCCTAGTGGGAAAGCCTGTTGTAATATAATGATCAAAGCCAGTCATCCCCAGCGATCTGTGATGAGCCCCTCCCGCCCCCACTCCCTCCCAGCTGGCATCAAAATTTGTTCAGAACCCTATTCTATGCCCTGTCTTTGAAATCACCTTCATTGTGGACAAAAGAAATTAAAACTGGGGATCAGGATCCTATTGTGCTTGTCATTTTGTACTGGAGGGTTTATATGAGACTAGTGTAAACTGTAACCTTTAGTTTATATACCTATGTTTCACTGCACATTCCATTAATTTTCCATCCTGTGTAACACACTAGTATTGTGTTTTGTGTTAACCAGGTACCTTGATTGTGCTGAACTGAGGGCTTCTGGGCACTACTGTGGACACAAGATGGAGTCAAATGACCCTCTGGTGACAGCAGACGTGAAGATAGAGATTGATGTGGCAGAGGAAGATGAGACTTGCATAAAGCAAGAATATGGTAATGGAACGCACACACTTATGCTTACAAAAGATCTCTGTAGATCACTCCAAAAATAGGAAACAAATTGCTTTTTTGGCAACATTAGATTTTTAAATATATTTTTCCTGCTTTTAGATTAACCATGTGTCGTAACGGGACTTTGAATTTAGACATTTTGATGCCTGTAACTTTTTTGTCAGTCGTGTTACAATAACAGTAAATCGGATATAAATAATGATTGCTCACTTTTGTTCTAAAAGAAAATCTGCCAGGCCCTCTGCATTGAAGTGCACAGCCAAAATCCCAGACGGATTTTATGATCTGTAGAGATAGGAATTATACGAGAACTGAGTCAGCACTTCTGTTGTGTTAAGTTGGTCACTAATTAATGGCTAATTAATCACCTCTTGCAAAGTCTCTGCATTCCTCAGTGCACCCACTACATTTTCAAATCAAAACCGGCACCTATCTCAACTCGAACCATAAACTATATTTTGAGAGGATAAGAGAACCGAGTCAGATTTTCATTGTCTTAAGTTGACTCTAATTAATTAGTCATTTTGACAATCACCCTCCCATACCCCTTTTAAAGTCCCCTGCTTGTTTCGTGCACACGGTACATTTTCAAATGGTTGACAATACAACTCCAACTTTATCACAATGATCATTGATGGAGTCCACACCAAAAAAAGCAAAAGCTTTTTTAAAATATCACCATCACATCTCAAAAACGCCACTTCTGAGTCCAAGGCCTAAAACAAACATAACAGCATAGCCAGTTTCTCAGGAACCAACCTGGTCAGCTAACACTGAGCAACTGAGAGCTTTAAAAAATACACCACAAGCTAGGCAGACAGTCGGCTAGTTAAGTAATCCTACCACAGTAAATAACCTAGGGGGCTCCTGAAAATCACCTCGCATTGTCTTAAGTCCATATCCTAAAACGTGACTAATTTGGTAATCACTTTTTTACCTCACCTTCTCAGTATATACCCTAAGGTGTACACCAATTTCCTTTTCAGTGTATACCCAGTGTATATACAACACCCAATATTCGGTTACTGGATAACAGGCAAGGCTGCTCTGTTTCATGCGCCACTGGTTTTAATAGCATATTATTATTGGGAACCGAGTTAGCCTCAGGCTTAGACAGAATAAAAAAATCTCTCTGATGTCCTCCGCCTGAGGACATACAGAGGCTTGTTAGCGAGAGGCTTAGATCCTCATGAGCCCCCATTTTAGTCGACCGTCAAGACCGCTAATAGTATAAGTGTATTTTTACTCTATTACTCTTTTTTTTTTTTTTTCCTTGGCTTGACTTCGCGAACGAAGATTCTATAGGGCTTGCCCACGTCGTCTGCAGGCATTTTCGTGACTGCGGAGGCCAATCCGGGACAGGCAGGTTCGACCGCAGTGGCTGCAGGGGAAGGTCTGGTCAGGGTTCTGAGTTACGACAACTCTGTTTTTTCTCCTGAGCCGCTTGTCCTTGAGGTTAGCTCTGCGAGAGTCCTCAAAGGAGACGGCTGCCTTGTGAATGGTGGAGCGCCAGGTGTCATGGTCCGCAGCAAGCGAAGACCACTGGCGGTGGTCGATTTGGCAGACACTAAGTGACTTCTTGAGACAGTCTTTGTATCTCTTCTATGGTGCCCCTCTGTCTCGGTGTCCAGTGGCGAGCTCGCCGAACAGAGTGATCTTGGATGATCCTCCATCCTGGAGACGTGCCCCGCCCAGCGAAGCTGTGTCCGCAGCAGCAAAGCCTCGATGCTCAAAGTTTCCGCCTGTTCAAGGACCTCGACGTTGGTGACATGGTCACTCCAGTGAATGCTGAGGATGATACGCAGGCAGCGCTGGTGAAAGCGCTCGAGGAGTCGTAGTTGGCTGCGGTAGAGGGCCCAGGACTCGGAACCGTACAGCAGGGTGGTGAGGACGACAGCTCTGTACACGCTGATCTTGGTGCCTTTTTTCAGCTGTTGATTGTGCCACACCCGCTTGAATAGTCGCCCGAAAGCACTGTTCGCTTTTGCCAGCCTGTTGTCCAGCTCCTTGTCCAGCTTGGCGTCTGACGTGATGATGCAGCCGAGGTAGGTAAACTGGTGTACAGACTTCAGTTCAGACTCGCCGATGGTGATGTGGGGAGGGCGATGCTCTTCCTTGGGTGCTGGCTGATGAAGGACCTCTGTCTTTTTCAGACTGACCTCAAGTCCAAAGAGCTGGGCGGCATCTGCGAAGCAGGACGTAATGCGCTGCAAGGCTCTCTCTGTGTGTGCAACGAGGGCAGTGTCATCAGCAAAGAGCAGCTCACGAATCAGTTGGTCTAGGGTTTTCGTGTGGGCCTGCAGTCGTCTGAGGTTGAACGGGCTGCCATCGAGACGATACCTGATGTACACTGCGTCGTCATCGTCGAGGTCCACTGTGGCCTGCTTCAACATCATGCTGAAGAAGATGGTGAAGAGGGTCGGTGCCAGCACACAGCCTTGCTTCACGCCGTTGCGAATGGGGAATGGTTCTGAGAGGTCACTGTTTAGTCTGACCTGGCCTTGCTGGTCCTCGTGGAGCTGTAGTCACCGTTGTCAGCGCAGAGCTGGGTCCTCTGTGCGAGTCTGGACCACCACTCGTTCTGGAGTTCTCTAAGCTTGAGCTGGAGACTGCTGCAGATGAGGCGGAAGGCAGACTTCTTCACAGGGCAGGAAGGCTGGGCGTGGTGGGCGGCTCTTTTTTTTTGCTAGAAGTTCCTGGATCTCTACGTCGTTTTTGTCAAACCAGTCTTTGTTCCTCTTTCTAGCAAAGCCCAAGACTTCCACAGAAGATTTTACAATAGCAGTTTTCAGTTGTTCCCAGAGTGTTTCAGGGGAGGAGTCTGCTGGATCAACTGTGTCTTTGAGCATGCGCTGTAAATCGGCCTGAAGGGCAGCTTTCTTGTCGTCACGCTGAAGGCTGGCAACATCAAGCTTTCTCTTGGGGGGGGGCCCCTTTCTTGGGTTTCAGCTTGAGGCGGAGCCTGAGTTTGCAGCGAACAAGGCGGTGGTCAGTGTGGCACTCTGCGCTGGGCATCACTCTGGTGAGGAGGACGTCACTGCGGTCCCTCTGACGCACTAGGACATAGTCGATAAGGTGCCAGTGCTTGGAGCGAGGATGCATCCAGGTGGTCTTTCGACTGTCCTTTTGCTGGAAAGTAGTGTTGGTGCTCTGCACAGTAGGCGACCATTGTCATTGCAGTTCCCAACGCCATGCTTGCCGAGGACTCCTTTCCAGGCTTTAGAGTCTTGGCCCACTCTGGCGTTAAAGTCGCCAAGGATGATGACTTTGTCGTCAGCAGGGGTGCTCTGCAGGAGGCTGCGCAGGTCAGAGTAGAACTTGTCTTTTTCTGCAGGCTCTGCCAGGAGGGTTGGGGAGTACACACTGAGAAGGGTGACGTATTGCTGGTGTCTCAGTGGGAGGCGCATGGACATGATGCGGTCGGAGTGACCCGTTGGTAGGTTTTCCAACTTAGTCGCAATGGGGGTCTTCACCATGAAGCCCACGCCTGAGAGCCGTCTTTCTGATGCAGGCCTGCCTGACCAGTAAAGGGTGTAGCCAGCGCCAAGTTCTTGGAGGCTGCCTTCCTCCGGAAGGTGTACTTCGCTGAGCACGGCGATGTCGATGTTTAACCTTCGCAATTCATGGGCAATGAGGGCGGAGTGACGCTCAGGGCGTCCGCTGTCTGCTGTGTCGAGCAAGCGGATGTTCCAGCATGCTACATTGAGTCCGGTCGTGGTCGTCATGAGAGTGGATCCGTTGTTTTTTCTTGTTTTTTGACCGCATGAGAAGATGCCCGTTGACCGCGGCTAGCCAACTGGGGTTACGAGGGGATGAGCTTTGGTTAGGCCACCTTTTCTAGGCCCCTCTCCGTGTGGAGCAAGCAGTGCTGTCCCTAGAGAAGGCTGCTTGGTCGTTCAGGGTGTGCTGAGTGACGTTGTCATCCCCAGGTCAACATCAGGCGACCAATATCCTGAACTGCCTGCATGCAGGTTTGAGACTGCGGCTTCCAGTGACATCTTTCACCTGCCGTTTTGCCCCTTGCCCATCGCTACAGGACTTGGAAAGTTCAGTGTCATAGTCTGTGGGCGTTTCCTAAAGCCTGCGCGGTGGAGCTTTTTGGTGGAGTGCAGTGTGCGCAGTACTGGCCCCACCCTTTAAACCCTTGGTTCGTTTGCCATGGCCTAGCAAGCTGGGACGGTGGCATCGAGGTCCTCAGGTCGTAGGTTTTATATCAGACTGTCCTTGTCTTAGTCTCTGGCTCAAAATCCTTCCCCGGAGACACGGGGGCTTTGATGTCAGGGGTTTCCTCCCTTAGCCTTTCCGCAGCCAAGCAGCCAGGCCTGCAAGGCAGCAGGGGACTCGTGGGGGTCGGGGTCGTCTATGTCCCGTGCAGATGTGAACATCTGCCCACTGCCCAGACTCTATTACTAGTCAAGCAGGAATTCCCTATCTAACCTCATCTAGTCATTTTGAGTCGGTAGTATTTTAGTTCTTCAAATTAACCTGAGATTTTTTACTAAAGTATACATTTTCTCATGAAAATGAAAGGCAAGATGTGTCAATAATTTTGGTAGATTATAGTGCAGAGACGTGATTATTTTTGTTGTTGTTGAAAAATGTGTGATTAATTGCTGTTTTCTGAACTAATATCTACTTTTTGACATTTGCTTTCTTGTCACCTGTTTTGTAATTTCAGGACGTTGTCCTAGGGTATAATTATGTAAAATGAGAGTATGCATTATAAGTCCGTGAAATGGCCCAGTGGTTTAAGCATATTGTGATAGTTATGCGCAAATCTATCACCCTATGTTTGTGCGGCGGTTCAGGTTCAAATTGCCTCTAGAAGTGTAAATGGCACACCACACCACAAGGGCTTTCACAGGAGAGGTGAATGCACAAACCCCTTGGGTTTATAGCCTCCATACGAGGTGAATTTGGTGCGTACACAACCCGGGTTGCATCTATCCTGTGAGAGTGGGTGGAAAAAAACCACTAGCGGACATTTTATCTTTTTTTTTATTTTTTGTCAGAGGGGGAGGGGGGGGGGGTTCATGGTCAAACATCTGGGGTCAAGGCTGAGCCACAGATGTTGCACTAATCTTTATAATAAAAATCATTTACATACACCAATTGTTCACTCATACTGACAGAGTATCAAAACAAAATTTGTATATTGTATGTGTTTACGCATACTGTGTGTGTTCACACATACTGACTGTCACGTAACGGATGTGACATGTTGTTTTATTTTTTCGCCAAGTCGTTTTCTTGTTAATAAATGTAGGTCGCCGATTTCTGTAAATAGCCTTAGCTTAGGGAAGTTAATAAATGTGGTGTGAGCGTAAGCGTAAAGCCCGTGCAGCAAGCTTAACAGTGAGCGAGTACAGCGGTTGCACGCTTTCGTCAAGTAGCTTTAACCGAACAGTGTTCATAAGTAAAGTTAACCTGCGAGGTAGCAGTAGGATATTACAGTCAGTCAGCGGAGTTAGCTAGCGAAGTGAGAGTCTGGGTCAGGGTGCGTCCTCGTTTGGAGCCCTTGACAAGCTGTGTGAGGGTTGTTTTACCCTCCCTGCAAGACCACGGCCAGTGTTCCTGGGTGTGGGTGTCCCGAGAGACTTGCGACCACGGCTGCTACTCAACAGAAGACCCCTCCGGTTCGTCTTCGTCTTGTTTGTCTCGTCCTGCCGGAGGACTCACCAGCGACAGGTAAATTCATGCCATTTTCCTCAGCTAGCTGCTGTGCTCTCGGGTGTGTGAATGTGTTTATAGGTGCGGACGGGTATGTTCGTCTAGTTTTTTAGTGATGTTTTAATTGAGTCTTTAACCATGTTTTTTAGGTTGGGTTGTAATGTGGTGGGTGTCGGATTTAGTTTATGTTCGGCTGTCGCCGAGTGAGTATATTTAAAGGGCCATGTTGTAAAATGAATTAAAGTGGGTATCCTTTCAAATATATTTGTATTAAACCCTAGATGCAATGTAATAAGATTGTCACGTGGGGTGGTTGCTGGTGATTATTTGATATCTTTGTATGTACATGTGGATATTTTGATAATGTTGGTTTTAGCAGTGGCAATGTTATTATACAAAAGTGGTTGTGCTAGCTTAATGTTAGTGTAATGGAATAGTGCAGA
This sequence comes from Semisulcospira habei, assembly GCA_036245525.1. Classification (NCBI taxonomy): domain Eukaryota; kingdom Metazoa; phylum Mollusca; class Gastropoda; family Semisulcospiridae; genus Semisulcospira; species Semisulcospira habei. The sequence goes on along the minus strand of BTPG01000006.1, from coordinate 185,161,942 downwards.
CCTGGTGAATGTTGAATGTACATAGGAAGCTTTCATATCCATGATTGTATATTTAATATGGCCAAGGCGGGTATTAGGGTGAGACGAGACACGACTCACGTGGTTTGTGAGTAGGTGCATGTCAAATAGGCCAGAATTAACTGTGTTAGCACTTTGACTGACAATGCGCCCTTTTCCAGTGCACTGGCTTCGAAGATTTCGTCGTTCTTCGATCTCTTCATCTTCCCTGACCAACGGTGACGCATCATCGGGAGCTGGAACGCCTTCGCTAGCCGGTCCTGTTGGACAAGTACGTTGGGCTACAGCAGGCTGACTCTACGTTCTGAGCGTCGGTCACAGGCGTGCGTGGGCAAGCGCGACTACGGTGCTCTGTGGTGTAGGGGTAGTACTCTTACGTTACGAGCCACCCTGTCTAGTGTGGGACAGAGGACACTGTACAGAGACAAAGTTACCCGCCTTGTATAGCCGTTGGCCATATTAGTCATTATCACCTATTAGTCATATTCACCTGTTAGTCATTTTTGTCTGTTAGTCATATTCACCTGTTAGTCATATTCACCGGTTAGTCATTTTCACTTGTTAGTCATTTTTTATATGTTAATCTTTTTTAAGTGTTAATACGTTATGAGTGCATGTGTGGGTGTGTGTGAGGGTGTGGGGCGTTAGTGGGTTGGGGTGGGGGTTAGAGCAAGAGTAGGTAATAAAGGATTTGTTTGTTGTTTATCACTGGCGTTGTGTGGTTTATTTAGAGTGGGTGGGTTTTCTCGAGTGTCTGCACTCATATTGTCCACGGCGCCCTGACTCCGTCAGGCGTGTCGTGACACTGACAGACTATCAAAAATTGTATGCATACTTTAATTGTTTATGAATACTGATGGCTTTAAACTCAGGGTGGAGAGACACCTGACTTTTCAGTTCTAGCTGTGCAAAAAAATTTTTTTAAACAAAAGCGTCAGTGGCGCGCAACTCTCACAAAACCCTACCTCAAGTCACGCCACACGTGTCTTTTGAGAGATTAATTAAAGCTTCAAAAATCAATATTTTTATTATAAAATGAATCAGGATGAATTACTACTTAATAAGCGATATCTGTGCTGTTGAGAATAGACTTATACTCGAAAAAACAAAGGCTTCTTTCTGTGATTGTTTCTGGAAAATCAAAAGCTTTTCTTGGAAAACAATATACGACAGAAGAAATTAAATCACTCGCACCTGAGGAGGTAATTAAGCTACACACCAAATATGAAAATGGCATTGGTTCCCTAATGACCCGTGACTTAAGTCGATCTCTGTACACAAAAGTAGTTAGTCATTTCCTACCCGTCGATACTGATAGCCTATCGCATGATCTCAAAAGCAACCCTATTGTTTCAAGTACAATTGGTAAATTAGCATGCCTTATGTTTTACAAGTTTGGAAATTACCTCGCTCCCTTGGTCACATTACTAGTTACTGGGAGTCATGTTGATTTTTCTAAAATAAATTTTAAAGCAGAAGAAAATGGAGGCCAGCCAGACGACCTCACAACCGATCTTGACACAGGTTCAAATGGTAACTAAACCCAAGAGCCCCAAGCAACTACAAATGTCAACAGAAAAGGCTCATGTAACTGTCCTACTACCACCACCGTCAACAGCGTCATCCCACCCCCACCACCTCAACAAAGTGAGAGACTAACAACTGAGCCTGCCACACAACAGCCTAAACCTGAAATAACAAAATACTTAATCGGTGGATTTGTTGTTGGATTTGGTTACGTAGGTTATAAGCTATTGAAAAAATACAACCCACAAACTCGAACAGTGTCCCAAAAAACAGAAAAGCCAAGCAAGAAGCCCCCACATTATCAGCAGCACAAAAAGCTTTTGATTCATTTTTCATGCAGTGAATAAATTTATCATTTTAATTTTTGTTGCATAATAAAATGAGTGACACAAAGAACATAATTGATTGATTGATTGTACATTGCTTAACGTCCCGACAGCAACAAGGCTTTCTCAGGACGTGCCTGCACTGCTTGTGAAAAAAAAACTAAACAGAAAATTGAATGTATGTCGCCAGCCGGCCAAATACGTTAAACAAACCTACAACATGGGGCCTAAATAAAGCTAAGACCATTTAGCAACACACATCCAATATCAAGAGCTACAGGCAGTGCAGACAGTAGGGAGAGTTTTAAAAAGGCAAATACAGGTGAATGGACAAAGGGTAGACAGAAACGCATGCCCCAGAATAGAGAGAAAAACCCACCCTGTGGGGCTGACCAGGGTGACCCTGGGAACTAAAAAATACCTAACCCCACCCAAGTCCCCCAGGGCAGACCCGGGTGGGGTACAAAGAACATAATGAACCTCATCGATCACTCTGCCGTTCTAAGTGGATTTGCAGTCACCTATACTATGCTAATCTTCTCAAAATGCGTTCTGCAGACCTGGGCAAACTAGATTTTAAGGACAGTGCTAAGCTAGTTGCGGTTGTTACAGCATCAATTTCTACAAAAGACTTTCTCATTAAGCAAGGAATTATTCCAGAAAATATATCTATGTAAATAAAAATATGGCAACATTTACTGTTATCATTGGCGGTGCTGTGTTAATGCACTTGCTTTCAGTGGATCAAATTATCTCTTTTCAAAAGTTAGTAAAGAAGAAGTGCAGACGAAATGAGACGCCACAATGAAGCTGCACAAGACAAAACTGGCCCAAGTTGAACAAGACTACGAGAAAAAAGAACAGAAAGACTTGATTTTATCAATGAAAAACTCAAACTGGAAGGTCATGCACTGTATACATTTTCAAATGTTGATGATGCTATTAACCTTTAGCGCGCTAGTGGCGAATTTGTCACCAGCCGCCATCTTGCTTGATTTACGGATGGCAACATATGTCACCACCACGAGGTCTGCTCGTAATCGGCTATGGTAAACACACAGGGTTGCTATGTCATTCTTTGCAAAGGATTGTGGATGATCATAAATGAGGCTTGCTTCCGTTTTCTATCGGCCATCTTGCTAACTTCGAATGTGTTTGAGCGATTCAAATTTTCTAAGTGAGAGTTTGTTTTGACGGCTTCATTTTGACAAAAGATTGCTGATGAGAATACTTTATGGACTCATATTCTGATGATGGAGACTTTCTTGGCTTTTTGCCAGAAGACTTGAGACCAAGGGGGGTGGGAGATGGTTGTGATGGACAGGGGAGTGATTGTGAATCGAGTGCTAGTGAACTTGGAAATGGTGCGTAATGGATAAAGTCGTCAATAATAGAATAGTTTGTTTTTTTTTGTTAGGATAATAAGACAGATAACTTAATTTGAAGAATTGTGACATAATCTTTATTCATTTATTTACATGTGTGCGAAAGTTCACAATCATGTATAGAAAAATTTTAAAAAAGGTTGGCTTTTGAAGTAAGTAGGGTAGCATTGGGTTCAACCCACTCAAAAATAATGCAATGGCAGGGAAAAGAACTGCCAGTGGAAAGCAGAGTGCTAAAGGTTAAAGAATACTACCTTGTTAAAATGTTACTTTGCCCAAGACATGACCATTTCTCAATCAAAACTTAGTGATTACTATGAACCCAGTCAGAAACACCCCCCCCAAAAAAATGGAGAAATTATGTGTTTTAGTAGGTATAATATTTGTTTATTTCACAGAAGGTTTTCTTGCTAGAAGGATTGACGAGCACTGATGCTAAACTATCAAAAAAACATTACTCCCCAATTGGTTACTGGAAAGAAAAAACTGCAATAGAAAAATGGTCTGCTTTTGTAGGCAGTGTCGTTACGCTCAAGCAAGTAAAACTGGCTGCAGAAGCAAGCTATTTGGCAGATTTGCCAGCTCCAAGAAAAATAATAAGACAGCACTTTGAAAACACCACTCCTAATGACACACACCAATTGGATCTCTTGTTCCTTTCTCATGAACCCCCACCCGGGTCTGCCCTGGGGGACTTGGGTGGGGTTAGGTATTTTTTAGTTCCCAGGGTCACCCTGGTCAGCCCCACAGGGTGGGTTTTTCTCTCTATTCTGGGGCATGTGTTTCTGTCTACCCTTTGTCCATTCACCTGTATTTGCCTTTTTAAAACTCTCCCTACTGTCTGCACTGCCTGTAGCTCTTGATATTGGATGTGTGTTGCTAAATGGTCTTAGCTTTATTTATGCCCCATGTTGTAGGTTTATTTAATGTATTTGACCGGCTGGCGACATACATTCAATTTTCTGTTTAGTTTTTTTTCACAAGCAGTGCAGGCACGTCCTGAGAAAGCCTTGTTGCTGTCGGGACGTTAAGCAATGTACAATCAATCAATCCTTTCTCATGATACGATTAGAAAATAATGATACAAGTATGCACTGACTGTTGTCGATATTGCGTCCCGATTCAAGGACGCTGAACCTATAACTGACAAAAACGTTAGTAACGTAGCGGCAGCATTACCATTGATATATAGTCGGGAGCGCTCTGAAATACCCTAGGCTTGTGCAAGTCGATGACGGAAGTTAATTTAAAGGTGCAGTAAATCAATTATTTGCAAAGCATGGCATGCTAGTATGACATGGAATGCCGGGCGTGCACAGATCACAGGCAATTGTTGAGAACTTTAACAAACAATTATCAGAGAGACTTTTCAGTTATCAGTATTCTAAGGAACTCATGCATGACACACGTATCACTGAGTGGGTTAAGAGATTACCATCTGTGGTAAAAGCAATAAATAACAAGGGCCACCTCAAACCTGTTGATGATATTAAATTAAAAACAATACCACCACCACCAACAACAACAACGCTAAAAACACAAGTTTGTTTATGAAGCAGGTAAGATATCTGTATCAATCTGGCGAGGCAGAGAACGATACGAAGCGCAGGGCAACTGATCCAATATGGTCTATGTCTGTTCACAATCTTAAGAAAATAGTCCCCGGTAACCTGTCGATTTATTATCTATATGAGCCTGCCCCACAGAGGGCATTTGTCAGAGAAGAATTACAGATTATTCCACCAGACACTGTTACTCATTTTTAACCATTTGGGCCATTTTATCAACTAAATCATCAATCAGTTCATCAACTATTTCAATGGCTATTTCATCAGATAACTTAGCTTGTAGTGCCCATGTGCATAAGCCTTTGCCTTACTGTGAAACACCCATTTTGTGTCACCAACAGCAAGTGACTTATGAATTTGGATCATTCTTATGAATTTGGATCATTTCAAGATTATGTTTGTTTGAGCTCAGTGTCTTGTTTGGATAATCAGGTTTTAGTTCTCCATCTAAAACTTGTTTGTAGTGTTCATGACACATATCTTTATTTTTTTTATCACTGTTTTTTAAGACCCTTCTATTTATAGAAGGGACTTTTTAGGATGGGTCGCAGTGGGGCGAATTTAATAGCATGTCTATGATGTTAAAGCGGGCAGGCTAAACCTCAAACAATTGAAGTAACAAGATAAAATTACGTCATGTCTAGTTACGCTAACGTCGCTGCTGAACATACATTTGGCGTGAAGTGCCGCATGTGCATATGTATGTATGTATATATGTGTGTGCGTATGTATGTAAACAAGAGAATCTCTGATATGTCTGTACACACAAGCTTGAAATTTCTTAAGTGGGTGCCTCCAAGCATATTGTAATTGAATGTCTCATTGAAGACATAAACAACCGTTTATAGGAAGTCGGTTGACCCAGATTAGAGTCCGTAATTTTGTCATATTTACTTAAACTTTTGCATATAGCTAGTTTGGATCTGGCGGTTTGGAAGATCTGTCTGTAAACAGTGAGGTCGGATGAGCGCCAGCAGTGTTCCGCTAGTCGGCGCTCTTGCTTGGCCTCAGCTATGTCGTCAGTGAGCCAAGGGGAGGTTTGTCGGTTGGGCATTGAGCAGGTGGTGACAGGGGCATGGGTGTATAGGAGTTTTCAAAGGGAGGAATCGAAGTGGGATGCAAGATCAGGAGAGGGGGCGGGGTCTAAGAGAAGGTCGACAGCTTCATTGAAGAAGCTCTCTCAGTTGACAGATTTTAGTTTGTAACGAGAGACAAAGAGCTTGGTTTTTTTCGGGGGAGGTAGGTTGAGGGAGAGGAGAATAGCAAGGTGGTCAGAGGGGAGCATAGAGGAGATGTCAAGAGTCGAGAAAGAGTTGATCGGAGGTGCGGGTAATGATCCAGTCAAGGGTGTGGCCGAGACGGTGGGTGGGTTTAGTGATGTGTTATGTTAAGATTGTGGTTTGAGAGTGACGTGCAAAGGCGTTTTGTGTCGAGGTGGTCAGGTTTGTTGAAGTGGAAGTTGAAGTCGCCAAGAAGGATGTGTTTTCTGGGTCGTGTGCTGTAATTGTCCAGGAGGAGGTCAAACTCGGTGAGTAACATGGAGTTAGTGAGTTTGTTTTGAGAGCTTGGAGGGGGGGTGATAGGTACATGAGATGATGAGAGACTGCCCAGGGAGTGTTGCTGCGGCCTCAACAGATTCAAAGTAGGATGAGCAAAAGGGAGAGACTGAGAGAAGGAGAGGTGGGCAGAAAGACAATCCCTGTAGATGATGGCAATGCCACCCCCTTTGGAAGTGCGCAATCAGTGTGGCCTCTGGGACAGTGACCCTTGGTTTAAACCCCTGAACGTGGTGATGCCGCAATACACACTGTGACACAGTACCCACACGTGGCACGGTATTACGGCTATCAACACCTTCAGCAGGCTCAGTCTCAAAACCACGCCTCAATGTGCTAAGTATCTACATGTAGCCTAGCCATGTGACATTTTTACTTACTTACTTACGCCCATCACCCCCTCTGGGGCATAGGCCGCCGACAAGGTCCCTCCAGCCGTCTCTGTCCTGGGCGAGTCTCTCCAGCTGTCCCCAGGTGTGGCCCATCTTCTTGGCATCTGTCTCCAGGTCACGTCGCCAGGTGTTTCGTGGCCGACCTCTCTTCCTTTTTCCCTGGGGGTTCCATCTTAGGGCTTGCTTTGTAGTGTTGGTTGCTGGCTTGCGTAGTGTGTGACCTATCCATCTCCAGCGGCGTTGTTGGAGCTCCACTTCTGCAGGCTTCTGCTTTGTCCGCTGCCACAATTCCTCGTTGCTGATTTTGTCCGGCCAGCGTATCCTGAGGAGCCTTCTCAGACTGTTGTTGATGAACGTCTGTATTTTCTTGGTGGTCGACACTGTGGTCCTCCAGGTCTCTGCTCCATAGAGGAGTACTGGTTTCACGTTGGTATTGAACAGTCGGATCTTGGTGTTGACTGACAGATCTCTTGAAGTCCAGACGTTCTTTAGCTGGAGAAATGCTGCCCTGGCCTTGCCTATCCTGATCTTCACGTCAGCATCCGTCCCCCCCTTCTTGTCGACTATGCTGCCGAGGTAGGTGAAGCTCTCCACCTCTTCTAGCGCCTCGCCTTCCAGTGTGATGGGCGTTCCACTGGCAGCATTGACTTTCAGCACCTTGCTCTTTCCACGGTGGATGTTCAGGCCTAGCCTTGCGGAGTTCACTGCCACTGCGTTTGTCTTTTCTTGCATCTGCTGTTGGGTGTGCGAGAGCAGGGCTAGGTCATCTGCAAAGTCCAGGTCGTCCAGTTGGGTCCAAAGTGTCCATTGGATGCCATTTCGCTTCTGTGCTGTGGATGTCGTCATGACCCAGTCGATGGCCAGCAGGAACAGGAACGGTGACAGCAAACACCCCTGTCTCACCCCTGTCCGGACTTGGAAGGCGTGGGTGAGCTGGTTTCCACAGATCACTCTGCAGGTCAGTCCCTCGTAGGAGTTGCTGATGATGTTGGTAAGCTTTTCAGGTACTCCATAGTGTCTCAGCAACTTCCACAAGGTGGCTCTGTTGACGCTGTCGAAGGCCTTCTCGTAATCAAGGAAGTTGATGTAGAGGGACGAGTTCCACTCTAGCGACTGTTCCAGGATGATTCGCAGCGTGGCGATCTGGTCAGTGCATGATCGGTCCTTGCGAAAGCCCGCCTGTTGATCTCGGAGTTGGGGGTCCACTGTGTCCTTCATCCTATTGAGTAGGATCCTGCTGAAGACTTTGCCTGGGACAGACAGTAGGGTGATTCCTCTATAGTTGGCACAGTTGCTGAGGTCTCCATTTTTTGGCAGCTTGACCAGGTAACCCTCCTTCCACTCTGCTGGTACTTGTTCTCTCTGCCAGATTTTCCTGAAGAGGGGGTGGAGCATCTCAACTGTGGTTTCAGTGACATTTTTGGGACAAGATTTATATATAAACAGCTTTCTTCTACATAGCGTTCCTTTATATGTCTTATGATGAAGGTTTCATGACTGACATTATGCATTCACTGTCGAGTGGTTGCTGAGTGGTTTTCTTTGCTAATTTCTGAATGAAAGTTGGGAGTAGCAATAAAGCTAAGCAAGGTTAACTGAGCTGTAATGCGCGAAATTAATTGCTCTTGCTGACACCATATAGTGTTTTGACTTTGCCATTGCAAATGCCTTGGCCTAATTCACGTTAGAGCTTGACGTTTGTGCTTCCGTCGGAATCCAGTGGCTTGTGAATTGCCTTAAGCTTTAAAGTCTAAAGTTTCATTTGTATACTTTATATCGTGTATTCTGAAAAATTGTGTTAGTTAAAGGAGCCTTGTGCTGTGAAGGTCTTTACTGCAAAAGCATTAATTCAACTTGAACTTGTCGTTCTTGCTCCCGCTGGGGAGATTCGGTAGCTTGTAGGTTGTATTAGTTTTCTTACATCTGCTTTGTATTTTATTAGGGATATTTGTTTGTTATATATTTGTTGCTATATTGTATTGTGTATAAGGGCTATTCGGGTTGGGGAGTTTGGATGTATGCGTGCGTGAATGTGTGTGGGTGTGTGGTTGGGATTGAGTGAGGATATTTTGGGATTGTTAGGGTTATATGTAATAAATGTCGTCATTGTTCCTCTGGTGTTTGTGTTAGGTTTGTGTTAGTGTGGGTCGGGTGTGCCTCAAGTGGTAGCACTCAGCTCACGCCCCGGAAGCGGGGGTCGTGACACTAACCAAATGATCCCCAGCACCATTAGACAAGCCCTGACTACAATCCAAATGATTGATGGAAGTTTCCGTCAGGGATAATGGCGGCCATTAAAACGCAAACAAAATCGTTTACGCCTGAATAAACTCTGATTGACCTCCATGAGAGAAGGCCGAACAATACTCTAGGCTTGCTCAAATTGGTGCAAACAAAAGAGTAATCAGACTAGCTTAAGACATTGTAAACTTGAATAACAAAATCAAATCAACAGCACAGCCCTAAGTGACCAAAGTGCTCCTCTCAAACTGTCAGACAGATATCTACAGTAAGAAGAGAATGCAAAATACATCAAAATTAGTGCACACAATATCCCTTCGAAATATGCAAAGGCAACCAACATTTCTAAGCAAAGAAATAGTAAGACAAAACTTGTGAAAATAATTTGACGCTCAGAATAGATGGTCTCGCTTCTGTCGTAGTGTGACAAGAAGTGCGTTCCTAGCATGGGGATGCTAACATGAGGGGCGCTACTGGGTCAAGGTTGAATGTCTTAGCACTGGTCTCATGAAATGATTGGTCACTTCCAGCTAAATTTAGATGGGGCAGCCAAAAGGAAAAATCACTAGGTGGGAATGAAACAAAGGGGACCTCAGGGGTGGGGAGTAAGAAAAGGAGTGGGTGAGTAGTAGCAGTAGGTACTGGTGGGAAAGGGAAAGAGGAGCCAGACTAAGACTGGGGGCTAAGTAGGTCACCTCTGACAGAACACACACTGAGCAGCTAAGTGGCACCGGCCTCACAAAATCATGCTACAATGTATTAACAAACTACTAGAGTGGTGATGTAATAAAACTTTTAAAAATATATACAAAATACAACTCATCACATTTGATTATTGATTTTTACACAAAATACATTACTCGCCCAAATATCACATTTGCATTACTTCAGATGTTGATTTTCATTCTGGCATTTGGAAATGTAATACCTACTAGTTGCACTGCAAGTACTTCGAGCAAGATGTGTTTTCTGCTTCTGTGGGGAAATCAGGTTTAAAATATGTAACACCACTTACATATTTCACAAACCTTCATTTTGTTTATTTTTTTATTTCCCAAATACAAGTAAAAATGGTTTAATATTTCAATAATACATGCTGCTATGTTTATGGATTTATATAAAAATGTTTCCCAACAAATTTTAAATAAAGTGGTTTTCAGACTTTCTGACGCCTGAAATTTTGTGCAAATTTGAAAACGGTGACGTGCGTCTTGTGTTCCATGTAAGTCTCTTATGTTTTGTGAGTTTGTCAGCATCAAAGTGTGTGAAAGAGAGAGAGAGGAACAGATTGGCATGCGGCTAACTGAAACGTTTCATGTGCTAGAATTTGTATCACTCACCAGTACAAGCGTGTTTTCTGAACAAACAGGGGAGCTGGGTTTCTTCTTTCTGTGTTAAATTCTCATGTCAGTTGATCCGATTGTCTGCACATAGATATTCACACCCATGATCCTGTTTATTTCCCCAGAAGAGGAAGAAGCAGAAACACCACTGGCTTCTGAGACAGATGGACTCCACAGGGACTTTCCAACTACTGGTGAAGACACAGTCAACACTGCTGGCGAAGACACAGTCAGCACTGCCGCTGTGGAGAGAGGTGGTCCTGTCCAACACCCACAAATCAAACAGGAGACGGCTATCAAGGTCGAACCTGGTGTCCAGCTAGAACCTGGCACCAGCCCAGACTATGGGGTTAAACTGGAACCTGACATCAAGTTAGAGTCTAACTCTGTGCCCAGTGTTTACAGTAATATGGACTATGACACTGAACATGTGATCAAGCTAGAGTCTAACTCTGTGCCCAGTGTTTACAGTGACGTGACCTGTGATACTAAACATGAGATCAAGCTAGAGTCTAACTCTGTGTCTGGTGTTATCAGTGACATGGACTGTGACACTAAACATGACATCAAGCTAGAGTCTAACTCTGTACCCAGTGTTTACAGTGACATGAACTGTGACACTGAACATGACGTCAAGCTAGAGTCTAACTCTGTGTCTGGTGTTATCAGTGACATAGACTGGGACTTGGGGATATCTGTGGATCTTGGCGGTAGAACTTTGTCAATAGAAGAAAAACACTTGACCACAGAAAGTCCCAGTGCTGAAGAGAGCCGGATGCCATTTGTATGTGGGTTGTGTGATGCATGTTGTCAGTTGATGCAACACATGTCTACTCACACAGGGCAGAAGCCTCGCACTGTTACCACAGAGCAGAAGACAACTACTACTGACAGTACATGTATTGATGTACAGACATCAGCAGATACACCAAGTGGGCGAACATGGTTTTGTAGACACTGTAAGGCAACTTTCCTGAAGCCACATACATGTACAGAAGGTGGCCCTGGCAGCTTGAAGACACAGATGCTGATGTATAAGTGTACAGAATATGGTACCTTGAAAAATGACATGCATATTCACACAGGCCAGAAGCCACATAAGTGCACAGAATATAGTGCTAGTTTCACTCAATCTGGTGCCTTGAAAACACACATGCTGACACACACAGGGCCAGAAGCGACACAAATGTACTGAATGTAGTGCTAGCTTTGCTTTATCTGGTGACTTGAAAAGACACATGATGACACACACAGGCCAAAAGCCACGCAAGTGTGCAGAATGTAGTGCTAGTTTCACTGTATCTAGTACCTTGAAAACCCACATGCTGACACACACAGGCCAGAAGCCACATAAGTGTACACAATGTAGTGCTAGCTTTACTGTGTCTAGTAGCTTAAAAAGACACATGCTGACACACACAGGCCAGAAGCCACATAAGTGTGCAGAATGTAGTGCTAACTTTACTTTGTCTAGTAGTTTAAAAAAACACATGCTGACACACACAGGCCAGAAGCCACATACGTGTACAGAATGTAGTGCTCACTTTTCTGTGTCTAGATGCTTGAAAAAAACACATGATGACACACACAGGCAAGAAGCCACACAAGTGTGCAGAATGTAGTGCTAGTTTCACTCGATCTGGTTCCTTGAAAAATCACATGCTGACACACACAGGCCAGAAGCCACATAAGTGTACAGCGTGTAGTTCTAGTTTCACTCGATCTGGTTCCTTAAAAATACACATGCTGACACACACAGGCCAGAAGCCACATAAGTGTACAGAATGTAGTGCTAGCTTTTCTGTGTCTAGTAGCTTGAAAAAAACACATGATGACACACTCAGGCCAGAAGTCACATAAGTTTACAGAATGTAGTGCTAGTTTCACTCGGTCTGGTAACTTAAAAACACACATGCTGAAACACACGTGTACTGAATGTAGTGCTAACTTTTCTACGTCTAGTAACTTGAAAAAAAACATGACACACTCGTGCCAGAAGTCACATAAGTGTACAAAATGTAGTGCTAGTTTCAGTCAGGCTGGTCACTTGAAAAGACACATGATGACACACACTGGCCAGAAGCCACATGAGTGTACAGAATGTAGTGCTAGTTTCAGTCAGTCTGGTAATTTGAAAAAACACATGCTGACACACTCAGGCCAGAAGCCACATAAGTGTACAGAATGCAGTGCTTGTTTCACCCGAACGGATTCCTTGAAAACACACATGCTGACACACACAGGCCAGAATCCACACAAGTGTACAGAATGTAGTGCTAGTTTTTCTTCATCTGGTAACTTAAAAAGACATATGATGAGACACTCAGGCCAGAAGTGATACAAGTGTACTGAATGTAGTGCTAGCTTTGCTTTATCTGGTGACTTGAAACGACACATGATGACACACACAGGCCAGAAGCCACACAATTGTGCAGAATGTAGTGCTAGTTTCTTCCGATCTGGTTCCTTGAAAATACACATGATGACACACACAGGCCAGAAGCCACATAATTGTTAGCAATACAGCGAGACTTACCTGTAAGGTGAAGCTGATTGCAAACTCTTACGAATTTGTTGTAGACCGGAACTAGTGCACTTGAGAAAAGCGCCCTGCCTATCCCCTCAGTATTAAAAGACAGCTCATTAACATTGACGGAACCCCAGAACAAGTGCACCTTACAACGAAGTGAAAGGGCAGGGTAGAGCGAAGTGCTCTTCAACACAATGTGCAAGTGCACTAGTTCCGGTCTACAACAAATTCGTAAGAATTTGGAATCGGCTTCACCTTACAGGTAAGTCTCGCTGTATTGCTAACAATTCTTACTCATTTCCTCTAAGTGCACTTGAGATTTGAGAGCAACAGTGGTAATGAGCGTAAAGGCTAAGTCATGCTGAAATGACAAGCAGCCTTATCTCTACTTTTTTGCCAGATACATGTCCATCACCACCCGACCTAAGGTGGGTTTCTCAATCGGAACCCGGCAATAATAACATAGAAAGGTGGAGGCATTTGTCCATCCCGCAGCTTTCATGATGACATCTATGGAAGCACCCATATCTTTTGCTGCTGAGGCGCTGGCCAGTCTGGTGGAGTGAGCAGAATAATGCACTGTGTCCACCTGTACTCTCTTTAGAGTCCATTTTAGCCACCTGGCCACAGTATTTGAGCTTGGCCTGCTGTGCGGAGCGAGGATTGCAACGAACAAACCTGTTTTGTCCATCAGCTCCAGTCTGTCTTTTTGTTTCAAATATTTTTAACGTATGAATCACATACAAAGAATTGACTGTTGGAAAAGTATAAAGTTCAATGGGTTCCTGATGTTTTCCCCTTATTAACAGCTTAATTACATAAAATATACACTTGCGTTCTGACAAGTTAAGTAACATTAATGTTAGTAACATTTAGCCCTCGAAGCGTTTGGCATCTCTATCCAGAGAGCAAAAAACTCACGCTAAACTTGTAATGCTCTTTGAACGTAAGTTTGTTTAGAGGCACCCACATCTTTAGCATGTGCAACACTACATTCACATCCCATGTGGTGTGGTATTTGGGAAACACTGGTTTTCTCTCAAAAACACCCTTCATGAATCTCTTAATCACTTCTGTAGACCCTAGCGGCACTCCATCTACACAAATAACAGCTGAGCGCTGACCCCTCTGTAGCTATAGTATTATACTTTATAGAACAGGTCATTGAGTGCCAGTGATGCAAGAAAGTTGACTGCCTCGGCTAGCGGTGGTGAGACATGATCCACCGAACTCTCACTCGCATACTGTCTAGAAGGTGTGATGTATCCTTCGTACATGCGACGGGTGGCCGGTCACCACAATAACATGATGATGTCGGTTGCGTCTGAAGAAAATCCCTCACCTCTGTATCTATCCCTGACACCTTGCAAATGAGTAGTTTCATTTTTTTGCGCAAAGGATGTCATTGTGTCAAGTCGCTTGGTTGACATAACAAAGTCTCTCTTGCTGACAGCAGTACTGGTTTGCATTTGCATCAGCACTGGCCAAAATGTAGAACTTCAAAAAGATGGAAAGCTGGAACTTGGTCTGGCAATGGCTGCAGTCAAATTTGGCGGAATGAATCGCACGAGGTGCTATACCAGCATGCAGTCATGGCACCGTCTGACAAAACCGCATAGAATGCGGTGAATAAATGTTATAAAATTATATATATATTTTTTAATCTAATTTTTAAAATAAAATCACGGCATGCAAAAACTATGGTAAAAGATTGCGTTGTCTTTATTTTCAAGATAAATGTCGGTTATATATTTAATTTCATCTGTCAATGTTGCGAATTATGTCAGACTGGCTCGCCAGTCGTGTGCCAACATTTGCAGGCGAAGCAGCGCGCGGGCGCGGCAAGGCCTCCGGCGGCTCGCGTGATTGTTCCAGCTTGGCACCAAGCTTGATTATACCGGTGCGCCCACGGGCTCATGCGTGTTGGTTTCAGCATGGCACTAATAGTCTAGCAGCTGCCCTTCATAGATGATCAGCCGTTTACGAGATAGTGATTTTCTAGAGAGTAACAAAGGTTTGGGTATATCAAAATGAAGTCTAGTATGAATAAAAGCAGTGCACACTCGTTTTAAACCGCCGGAGGATGGAGACATTTTTCTGTTGCACATTTTGTTTCCAGTATGGCTGCAGACGAAACCAGGACTGTCGCAGCCCACTAATGCCCATCAGTATACAATTGTGCATGTCTTTTGTGGGTGTTCTGCGGTTTTGTGTGTGTATGTGAGATGGGGTTGAAAGAGGGGCGGTATGGCACCTATTACCATGTATGTGTATGTACAAAACCTACATTACAAACAAACATAAATAAATAATTTAAATAAATAGTTATTTGGGTTCAACGCCTCGCAGGCGACTACGGCCATCTCACGGCAGTTAAATAAATAGGATAACGTAAGTCAAAGCTACCTGGGACATATGAATGCTAAGTAAAGGATAGATTATGAACATGCACAGATGTACATTCTTTTGGTGGGTGTTCTGCGGTTTTGTGTGTGTAACTGGAGAGGGGTTGGGAGCGAGCGGTATGGCACCTATTACCATGTACATGATTGTTCTTATGTTGTATGCTGATGGTACAAAACCTACATTACAAATGAACAAAATAAATATATAAATAATTTAAATAAATAAGATAAAGTAAGTCTAAGGTACCTGGGACATATACATGCTAGGTAAAGGATAGATTATGATCATACACAGATGTGCATGTCTTTTGGTAGGTGTTCTGCAGTTTTGTGTGTGTATGTGGGTAGGGGTTGCGATCGGGCGGTATGGCACCTATTACCATCTATATATGTGTATATATATTCTTGTATGCTGATCTGTATGTACAAAACCTGCATTACAAACAAACAAAAGTAAATAAGTAAATAATTTAAATAAATAGTTATTTGGGTTTAATGCCGAGCAAGCGACTAACGCCATCTCATGGCGTTTAAATAAATAAGATAAAATACCTGGGACATATGAATGCTAAGTAAAGTATAGATTATGAACATGCACAGATGTACTTGTCTTTTGGTGGGTGTTCTGTGGAGTGGGGTTGGGAGTGGGTAGTATGGCACCTATGTTCTCATGTTGTATGCTGATGTGTATGTACAAAACCTACATTACAAACATAAAAAATAAATAAATAATTTAAACAAATAAGATAAAGTAAGTCAAAGGTACCTGGGACATATAAATTCTAAATAAAAGATAGATTATGAACATGCACAGATGTGCATGTCTTTTGGTGGGTGTTCAGCGGTTTTGTGTGTGTATGTGGGGAAGGGTTGGGAGTGGGCGGATGCACCTAAATAATAATAATAATACATAGTATTTATATGGCACATTTCTCATATTTATAATATAACTCAATGCTCACCTATTACCATAATTAAATATATGTGTGTATTTTCTTGTTGTATGCTGATGTGATGTGTATGTACAAAACCTACTTTACAAACAAACAAAAATAAAGGAAAATAGAAGATAGAGGTTGAAAACCCTTTATATTACTTACTTACTTACGCCTGTCACCCCTACCCAGATATAGGCCGTCGACGAGAGACCTCCAGCAACTCCTGTCCTGTGCTTCTCCTTCGATTTTACTCCAGGTGGTTCCCAGTCTCTGGATGTCTGCTTGGAGGTCTTGACGCCAGGAGTTTCTCGGCCTACCTCTTTTCCTCTTTCCCTGGGGGTTCAATGACAATGCCTGCCTAGTGATACTGGAAGCTGGCTTTCTCAGACTGTGACCAATCCATCCCCATCTTCTTCGCCCAATTTCATTCTCTGCTGTTGTCTGCTCTGTTCTCTCCCAGAGTCTGACATTGCTGATCTTCTCTGGCCAGTGGATTTTCAAAATTCTTCTAAGGCAACTGTTTATGAAGATCTGTACTCTGTTGACTGTGGTTTTTGTCAATCTCCAAGTCTCTGCTCCATATAGGAGAACTGCTTTTACGTTGGAGTTGAAAATCCGGACTTTGGTGTGTTGTGACAGCTCTCTGGAACTCCACACTTTTTTCAACTGGAGAAAGGCTGCTCTGGCTTTACCGATTCGTGCTCTGACATCTGCATCATTGCCGCCTTTTTTGTCTATGATGCATCCGAGATAGGTGAAGGACTCCACCTCCTCCAACGGGGTGCCAGCAAACAAGACTGGTTCTTCCCTGGTTGCGTTCAGCCTCATTGTCTTTGTTTTCTGTTTGTGGATGGTGAGGCCCACTTGGGACGAGATGTCAGCAAGCCTCGTGGTTTTTGTCCTGCATTTGTTGATGAGTGTGGGACAGTAATGCCAAGTCGTCTGCAAAATCGAGGTCGTCAAGCTGTGTCCACTGTATTCCACTTCGTCTGTGCTCTGTGGTCCTCTTCATGACCCAGTCCGTGGCCAGTAGGAAGAGGAACAGAGACAGCAGACACCCCTGCCTGACACCGGTTCAGACCTGTAGCTCCCTGGTGAACTGCCCTTCGTGGATCACGCGACATGTCATGCCATCGTAGCTGCTCTTGATCAGGCGGACGAGCTTTGTGGGTACACCATAGTGTCATAGGAGTTTCCACAGAGTCTCTCGGTCCACGCTGTCAAATGCTTTCTCATAATCCACAAAGTTGACGTAAAGCGGGGAGCTCCACTCCAGAGACTGTTCCACGATGATGCGGAGAGTCGCGATCTGGTCTGTACATGATCAGTTTTTCCTGAATCCTGCTTGCTGGTCTCTCAGCTGGGGGTCAACGGAGCTCTTCATTCTCTCCAGGATGATCCTGTTGAAGACCTTTCCTGGTACTGACAGCAAGGTGATTCCTCTGTAGTTGGAACACTTGCTGAGGTCGCCTTTCTTGGGAAGCTTGATTTGGTACCCCTCCTTCCAGTCAGCCGGCATCACCTCCTCTTCCCAGATCTTTCCAAACAGTGGGTACAGCATCTCTACTGTTGTCTCTATGTCTGCTTTCAGAGACTCCGCTGGGATGCCATCTGGCCCTGCTGCTTTGCCGTTCTTCAAGAATGCCACTGCTCTTCTGATCTCTTCCCGGCTGGGTCTGTCACAGCTGATGGGTAGGTCGGTCTCTGCTGGCTGGATGTCTAGGGGGGTCAGGTGGGCTGGGTCTGTTCAGTAACTCTTCAAAATCCTCGGCCCATCTGTCGAGTTGGTCTGCTCTGTCTGCAATAGGCTTGCCTTCTTTGTCTTTTACTGGTTTTTCTGTACGGCCATACTTGCCCGACAATCTTCTGGTAATGTCGTAGAGCTGTTTCATGTTGCCGCTGCCTGCTGCCTTTTCTGCCTCTGATGCCAGGCTGTCTGTGTAGGCCCTCTTGTCTGCCCTGATACTCCTCTTCACCTCGCGGTTGGCTTCCAAGTATTCCTCCTGTGCCCTTTCTTTGGCTGCTCTCGTGCGACTGTTGTTGACAACTGCTTTCTTCTGCTTCCTCACTTCTATCTTCTTCAAGGTCTGTGCCGACAGCCAGTCCTTGTGATGGTGTTTCCTGAACCCTACAGTGTCTTTGCAGGTTGAGTTCAGCGCCTCTCTAACTGCCTTCCACTGCTGCTCTGTGGTGACCGCCTCCTCTTCATTTACTAGCTCCTGTAGCACTTGAAACTGGTTGGACAGCACCAGTTTGAACTCTTCTCTCACTCCAGTCTCTCTCAAGAGGCCTACATTATAGCGCTGTCTTCTTGTTGTCTCTGTGCGGCTTTTCTTTAACTTGAGCTTTATTCTTAAGGTAAGCAGATGGTGGTCTGAGGCGACATCTGCGCCCCTCCTCGCTCGAACATCTTGAAGGGATCTTCTAAATTTCTTGCCAATGCAGATATGGTCTATTTGGTTCTCTGTAGTATGGTCAGGTGAGACCCAAGTTGCTTTGTGTATTTTTCTGTGTGGGAAGATGCTGCCTCCAATGACAAGTCTGTTTAAAGCACAAAAGTCTACAAACCTCTCCTCGTTCTCACTCATCTCCCCTAGTCCCTGTCTCCCCATCACCTCTTCGTATCCGGTGTTGTCCCTTCCCCTATTTTGGCATTAAAATCGCCCATGACGATGGTGATATCTTGCTCCGCTCATTTGTCCACGGCACTCTGGAGTCGGTCATAGAACTCTTGTTTCTCTTCCTCGTCACTGTCATTAGTGGGTGCATAACACTGTGTGATGAAGCTCTATGCTCGTGCATAGTGCTCGCACAGTAGGATTAGTACGGTACGGTTTCTGTTAACGAGTAGGATTAGTACGGTACGGTTTTTGTTAACGGTTTGTTGCCGAAAGTCCGTGTGGTGTTTAGACGCACGTGAAATCTGTAAGACATGGTTAGCACGGGATTTGTAGTGAGTAATGTTTAGTGAGTTCTAGGCGGAAGCTGTGACTGTCAGAGGTCTGAGTCGTTAGTGCGTGCTGTTTTGTTGTATGGAACGGTTGGTTCGAGTTAGCCCACAGTCCAAGACTGAAGCCTAGATTTCAGGTATGTTTTTATAAATGTAGTATTGATAGTTGTTTAGTTAAAGACGAGTTCTTATGAGTGGAAGACAGACGCCGAGACGTCGAGTCGCAGGTGGGACCTACGTGAGGTCATCCCTCCAGCTCTTCTGAGAGTGATTCCGACTCAGGACCAAGACAACCAAGTCAAAGTGAGAACTGAGTACCGTACGAGAACGAGGACGTCCGTGCCCAAAGAGACAGGACGGCAATACGCGTACGAGGAAGGACTTTCACGCCTAGACGTGAGAAGGACCAACGTAACCAGACAACAACATCAAACAGGTTGGAGGCAATGTGAGACTAAGACCTAACCTGGCAAAGATACTGTGTTACGTGTGTGGTGTGATAGTAGAACGTTGTATATAGTTTGATAGTCATAAGTCTTTCTTTTATTTATAGTGTATAAAGGTTACTTTAGAAAGGGAGCCCGTGTGTTGTGTTTTACCGCATGAATGCGCCCGTCTGAGTCAGTGGCGGTGTATGCATCTGTTGCGTGAGAGTCTGTGCGTACGACTGTGGGCGAGTCTGCGTGCGTTACAGTGGTGACCCTGTTTTAGCGGTAGGTTAGAAGTGTTTACGGGCGATAGTGAGTAGCGATTTTAGAGTAGGATTTGTTGCTATGTGCATGTTGTTGTGTTAGATTCCCCTCTCCGATTCTAGGGGGTAAGATCCGTTATTTCTGTAGTTTTCTGGATCTTACGAGGAATTAGTACTTGTTTCTTCCTTTGTATAGGTAGTGTTCTTTTCCTTGCTCTTCTTTCTATCGTTCTTATATTTCGTTCCATCTGGACGTCAAGTAGGTCACTATTTTCTCCATAGTTTGTTGATTTTGTTATAAGCTCTTATTTTGAGTTTTGCCGTTAATTTGGTTGTGATATTTGTATTTTTACGTGCTCGAGTTTGGGAAGTTATAGCAAGTATGGAGTCAGACCCGGTAGAGGTGTACATTAACAGAGGGCAAAGGACGAGAAGGAATTAGAAATTCGTAAATTTAAAGAGGAGAAAGAGTTGGAGATGCAGATACAGAGGGAGGAGAAAGAGCTAGAAATTCAGAGAGAGAGAAAAGAGAAAGACAGAATACTTAAGAAAGAGGAAATGGAGCTAAAGGAGAGAGAATTAGAAGCTGAGAGAGAGAGAAGAGAAAGAAAGAGTCTTAAAGGAGAAAGAGTTAGAAGCTCAGAGAGAAGAAAGAGAAGTTCAGAGAGAAGAGAAAGAAAGAGTCTTAAAGCTGAGGTGCAATGAAAAAAATCCGCCCAGCGCGTGTTTTTAAAAGACTGTACAGGGCCCAGCTTGGGCCCTGCCCCTAAGTGGGTCAAATCGGTTCGTAACTCAGTTGACGGAGTTGGCAACTGCGTATCCCGAGCTTGCAAAACTCTCGGAAAACGACAGACCACTTCCTGTTGCACGGAAATCATCGCGATTAGCAGATCGGACAACAGCAGACGATTCTGTGACACTTTGAATCTGACCGACAGCCACGGATTTTACGCGCTGGGGACTATGATGGCAGAATGTACGGCTGTACATGCTGTAAGTATGACTCTTGACACTTTGTAGTTGTGAACAAATTTTTTCAACACGTACCTCCAGTCCAATATAGGCTAATATAAATAAATAAAGAAGCATTGTGATGTACAACCAACACAGTAAATTGGATGAGAGAGAGAGAGAGATTGATTGATTGATTGTACATTGCTTAACGTCCCGACAGCAACAAGGCTTTCTCAGGACGTGCCTGCACTGCGGCTTGGGAAAAAAAAAAAAACTAAACAGAACATTGAATGTATGTCGCCAGCCGGTCAAATACATTAAATAAACCCAACACATGGGCCTAAATAAAGCCAAGACCATTTAGCAACACACATCCAACATCAAGAGCTACAGGCAGTGCAGACAGTAGGGAGAGTTTTAAAATGGCAAATACAGGTGAATGGACAAAGGGTAGACAGAAACACATGCCCCAGAATAGAGAGATAAACCCACCCTGTGGGGCTGACCAGGGTGACCCTGGGAACTAAAAAATACCTAACCCCACCCAAGTCCCCCAGGGCAGACCCGGGTGGGGGAGAGAGAGAATCGACTGTTTACATAGATGCCAAAAGATACAAGGTCGCCATGGGTCGAGCTGAATTTTAGTAGCTGCCCTTCGTATGGAGAATTTTTTTCGCTGTAGGCCACTCCAGATGAAAAGATATAACAACAAACACAAAACGACAAATAACCCCTCCTTCCTCACCCTTCCGATATCGCCAAGCTTCAGGCTGTGCTGTGTAACTTACGGATAGCTCGGTCTGGTCCATATCCAGTGTGCGTCCAGCCAAGACACAAATGGCCTGCTCTGTCCGTCGGGTGGTCGAGTGTCGTCTGCTACTGTTGCTGTCAGTAGAAATATCGCTGGTTTAGATCAGTGATCGCGGTGCCCACTCCGCGCTGCATACAGGAAGTGGCCTGTCTTTTTCACGGGAGTTTTGCCAGCACGACAAACGCAGTTGAAAACTGAGTCAACTGAGTTCCAAACCGGTTTGCCGAAGTTAGCCGAACGTTCACGACAGGGCCCTCGCTGGGTCCTGCAAACTTTTTTTAAAACACGTGCGGGGCGGAGTTTTTTTGACTGTTTCTCAGCTTTAAAGCTGAGAAACAGTCAAAAAACTCCGCCCCGCACGTGTTTTAAAAAAACTTTGCAGGACCCAGCGAGGGCCCTCTTCGTGAACGTTCGGCTAACTTCGGCAAACCGGTTTGCAACTGACTCAGTTGACTGAGTTTTCAACTGCGTTTGTCGTGCTGGCAAAACTCCCGTGAAAAGGACAGGCCACTTCCTGTATCGCAGCGAGTGGGAACCGCGATCACTGATCTAAACCAGCGATATTTTTACTGATATCAACAGTAGCAGACGACACTCGACCACCCGACGGACAGAGCAGGCCATTTGTGTCTTGCCTGGACGCACACTGGATATGGACCAGGCCGAGCTATCCGTAAGTTACACAGCACAGCCTGAAGCTTTATTTGATATCGGAAGGGTGAGAAAGGAGGGGTTATTTGTCGTTTTGTGTTTGTTGTTATATCTTTTCATCTGGAGTAGCCTACAGCAAATTTTTTTTCTCCATACGAAGGGCAGCTACTAAAAATCAGCTTGACCCATGGCGACCTTGTATCTTTTTGCATCTATGTAAACAGTCGATTCTCTCTCTCTCTCTCTCTCTCTCTCTCTCTCTCTCTCTCTCTCTCTCTCTCTCTCTCTCTCTCTCTCTCTCTCTCTCTCTCTCTCTCTCTCTCTCTCTCTCATCCAATTTACTGTGTTGGTTGTACATCACAATGTTTCTTTATTTATTTATATTAGCCTATATTGGACTGGAGGTACGTGTTGAAAAAATTCGTTCACAACTACAAAGTGTCAAGAGTCATACTTACAGCATGTACAGCCGTACATTCTGCCATCATAGTCCCCAGCGCGTAAAATCCGTGGCTGTCGGTCAGATTCAAAGTGTCACAGAATCGTCTGCTGTTGCCCGATCTGCTAATCGCGATGATTTCCGTGCAACAGGAAGTGGTCTGTCTTTTTCCGAGAGTTTTGCAAGCTCGGGATACGCAGTTGCCAACTCCGTCAACTGAGTTACGAACCGATTTGACCCACTTAGGGGCAGGGCCCAAGCTGGGCCCTGTACAGTCTTTTAAAAACACGCGCTGGGCGGATTTTTTTCATTGCACCTCAGCTTTAAAGGAGAAAGAGTTAGAAGCTCAGAGAGAGCGAGATGAGAAAGAAAGGGTCTTTAGGGAGAAAGAGTTAGAAGTTAGTTATTTGGGTTTAACGCCGAGCAGGCGACTAAGGCCATCTCACGGCGGAAAGAGTTAGAAGTACAGAGAGAAGAGAGAGCGTTTCAGAGAGAGAAAGACGAGAAGTCTCTAGCGTTTCAGAGAGAGAAAGACGAGAAGTCTCTAGCGTTTCAGAGAGAGAAGGACGAGAGGGAACATGCCTTAAGAGAGAAAGAATTAGAGTACCAGAGAGAGAAAGAAGAGAAAGATAGGGAGGTACAAATACAGTTAGCTCGGGATGCGGGATCTAGAGCAGATAGTGATTCAGTAGGCCGAGGCATACGCAATTTTCCTAAACTGCCGATGTTTAAAGAGTCCGTGGACTCTATTGACGCTTTTTTTGTGTCGTTTTGAGTCTCATGCGCAGGCGTTGAGTTGGCTTTCTGCCAACTGGCCCGTTTTGCTTTCATCTGTGCTAGAGGGTCAGGCCTTGAGTCTTTACCATAGTTTGACCGTTTCGGGGACCATAGATTACGAGACTTTGAAGGAGTGTCTCTTGCAGAAGTTCCAGTGTAATGCGGAAGGTTTTAGGGAACGCTTGAGAGCTTGTCGGCCAGAGACAGGGGAATCGTTCATGTCGTTTGGCAAACGATTGTCCCATTTGCTCGTACGTTGGGTCGAACTGTCAAAGATCGACCACACGTACGACGCATTGTTTGATCTCATGTTGGCTGAACAGTTCTTTGGAAGCGTTTCCAAGGATCTAGCGGTATTCTTGAGAGAGCGTAACCTCAAAACTACGGACGAATTAGTGCAGCACGCGGAGGCTTTTCGGATGGCGCATCCTACGAAAAACCTCGCGCGTAGGACCGAGACACCGCCAGTCGGGTTGGTCGCTGCTAACACGACTGGGGGTTACCGGGGGGTCAATACTTTACGTGGAGGCCAGCGGATTAACGGTAGAGGTACTTTGCGTTTTCGACGCGGTGATCGAGGTAACAGCAATGGCGGTAGCGATTTGTACGCACGTGGGGGGACTTCTTTGCGTGGGTATGGTCGTGGTCGTGTTGCGAGTTCGGACACGCAGTGTTTTTCTTGTCGTGGGTACGGTCACTTCTTTCGGAGTTGTCCGTACTACGGTGCAAGCGCGCAGGGTGCTGGTTATCAGGAACACGGCCATCTGGCTCATCAGTATCCTGGCGTCACTGGTCGAGTAGATGGGGTAGCCAGTTTTGCGGTCCCAGTCGGGGAGGAACCACAGCTGGGCGCAGGGTGTTCAGATGACGACGGTGGTTGCCTACCGCTGGTGGACGGTGTTGTTAATGGATGTCTTGTTTCTGTTCTTCGTGACTCCGGTACAACGACCGCAGGGGTCAGACGTAGCCTTGTTAGACCAGATCAGTTCACAGGGGAGACGCAGAGGGTAATTTCGTTTGGAGGAAAGGTGGAAGTTTTCCCTTTGGCTACAATAGAAGTTGACACCGAGTTTTTCACAGGTGATCTGGTTTCGTGTGTCATCGACGAGCCAGTAGTAGATTTAGTTCTGGGTAACATGAAAGGTGTGCAGCCAGTCATCGCTAAAGTTGGAGCGATTAAGCAAGCTCATGTTCCTAGCGGTGCAGTCGCGACGAGAGTCAGAGCAAGCGTGCTCGTGGACGGAGGGAACGTATTATTTCCGTCCAGAAACAGGGAATCGGTCAGCGGGTGTGGCCCAATAGTCGGGTTGGCTGGAGACGGCATACTTCTGTTGCGGACAGAAATGCGGCTCA
This sequence comes from Semisulcospira habei, assembly GCA_036245525.1. NCBI lineage: Eukaryota > Metazoa > Mollusca > Gastropoda > Semisulcospiridae > Semisulcospira > Semisulcospira habei. The sequence goes on along the minus strand of BTPG01000006.1, from coordinate 185,137,087 downwards.
GCACCCAATATGTAGGTAGATCGGAGATCGAAGTCTCGCGATAGTGTTTTTTTTTTTGTGTGTGTGTGTGGGCAGTCGTTGGATCTTTTTCATTTCTGGAGGGTTTGGCGCGTTAATTCGGTTTTCAAGTTCGCTGTGCGATCTGAAGGTGTGCGTTAAGGCGTAAGGCTGTAATTTTCTTTCGTGTATTCTAAATAGTAAAAGTTAGTCCTTTCCTGTTTTCGGATAACATTACGTCGAGTAGTCTTAAAAAGAAACTCGGTCGTTTCTTTTTTTCCCGAGGAAGGGGGAATTGTGATGAAGCTCTATGCTCGTGCATAGTGCTCGCACAGTAGGATTAGTACGGTACGGTTTCTGTTAACGAGTAGGATTAGTACGGTACGGTTTTTGTTAACGGTTTGTTGCCGAAAGTCCGTGTGGTGTTTAGACGCACGTGAAATCTGTAAGACATGGTTAGCACGGGATTTGTAGTGAGTAATGTTTAGTGAGTTCTAGGCGGAAGCTGTGACTGTCAGAGGTCTGAGTCGTTAGTGCGGGCTGTTTTGTTGTATGGAACGGTTGGTTCGAGTTAGCCCGCAGTCCAAGACTCTGAAGCCTAGATTTCAGGTATGTTTTTATAAATGTAGTATTGATAGTTGTTTAGTTAAAGACGAGTTCTTGTAAGAGAGTGGAAGACAGACGCCGAGACGTCGAGTCGCAGGTGGGACCTACGTGAGATCATCCCTCCAGCTCTTCTGAGAGTGATTCCGACTGGGACCAAGACACCCAAGTCAAAGTGAGAACTGAGTACCGTACGAGAACGAGGACGTCCGTGCCCAAAGAGACAGGACGGCAATACGCGTACGAGGAAGGACTTTCACGCCTAGACGTGAGAAGGACCAACGTAACCAGACAACAACATCAAACAGGTTGGAGGCAATGTGAGACTAAGACCTAACCTGGCAAAGATACTGTGTTACGTGTGTGGTGTGATAGTAGAACGTTGTATATAGTTTGATAGTCATATAAGTCTTTCTTTTATTTATAGTGTATAAAGGTTACTTTAGAAAGGGAGCCCGTGTGTTGTGTTTTACCGCATGAATGCGCCCGTCTGAGTCAGTGGCGGTGTATGCGTCTGTTGCGTGAGAGTCTGTGCGTACGACTGTGGGCGAGTCTGCGTGCGTTACACACTGGATGACGTTCTGGATGAGATTTTTCGTCGGCGTTTTTTCCCCACCCGGGTCTGCCCTGGGGGACTTGGGTGGGGTTAACTACTTTTTAGTTCCCAGGGTCACCCTGGTCAACCCCACGGGGTGGGTTTTCCATTCTATTTTGGGGCATGTGTTTCTGTCTACCTTTGGTCCATTCACCTGTATTTTCCTTTTTTAAACTCTCCCTACTGTCTGCGCTGCCTGTAGCTCTTGATATTGGATGTGTGTTGCTAAATGGTCTTAGCTTTATTTAGGCCCCATGGCGTAGGTTTATTTAACGTATTGGACTGGCTGGCGACATACATTCAATATTCTGTTTAGTTTTTTTTCACAAGCAGTGCAGGCACGTCCTGAGAAAGCCTTGTTGCTGTCGGGACGTTAAGCAATGTACAATCAATCAATCAATCAATCGTCGGCGTTTTTGTAGCTATTTCCTTTTTTGCAGGGTGGGGAAGCTACCCCCATGCCCAACCCCCTTACAAGGAGGACCAGGGTTTTTCTGTCGGGGTCACCTTTCCTTAGACCATGTTGGTTCGCGGCACCTTATTTCATTCGGTGCACCCCTCTCGCGAGGGACCCCCTATCCACCACCCACGGAATGCGCCTCAACGCCATATGGTCCCAGCGCGAGGCCTTTACATTAGATACAAGGAATTTAATTTAATCTAATTTTATCTAATTTAAAGGGTTTTCAACCTCTATCTTCTATTTTCCTTTCACATGAAACCCTAGCAGCAACAGTTTTACTACATTTTGATAAACAAAAATAAATTTAAATAAATAAAATAAGGTAATCAAAGATACCTGGGACATATGAATACCAAGTAGTGCATGTCTTTTGATGGGTGTTCTGTGTTTTGTTTTTTTTGTATGTGGGGTGGGAAGCGGGTTTGCACCTATTACCATATAATTATGTGTACATGTATGTTCTCATTTTGTATGCTGATGTGTATGTGCAAACATACATCACAAACAAATAAATAAAATAATAAATAAAATAAGTTGGAGATACCTGGGACCTTTGAATATGCATGCTAAGTAAATGATAGATGATGAACATGCACAGATGTATGCATATTGTTAAAAAATTCCTCTCCTTGGTGTCTACCACCATACCACTAGTGGTCATGTGCATCAAGAAATTCCTTCCATTCATAATTAAAAGGATAAATAATAAATAAATATGTAAGTGAATACATAAATGAATCAATAATAAATCAATAAACAAATAAAACATGTAATATAATGGAGAGGGCTACTATCTGTATTGTGTCTCATGCAGTCCCGATAAAGCTTGATCATAAGAGTTCTTGTGAGTACTTGAGTGCGGATTGGTTGAATGGGTTGCAAAAACTAAAAATGATTTAGATGGAACGGTTTGGAGATGGATTTCAGTCTGCCTGCCTCGTGCTTAAGACCAGTCGGATAAGAGTGTGCTTGCGCAGTTAAAAATCCCATCTCCACTAATAAAAAAAGAGCAGACCCACACTTAGAGCTGTTAGGCTGGAAAACAGACGAACAACATGCATGTTGTATCCGGACAAAATGTCTTCAGAATGTTGAAGATGGTCGGCAGACACAATGCACGAAGGGAGTTTATTTTTGCTATGCTTTCCTCCAACAAAAGACCGAGTTCTATGGGAAAAGGCTATTTTCAAGACCAGGAAAGATAACGTATATGACGTTGATAAGATGTACTTCAAAGTTCAAATCCGAAATAATCTCTGTTTCACTTCAGGAACAAAGTAAAGCTGCATCAACCGTGTGCGTCTGATTGACTTCTTTCGAAGGCATCTCGCGGACTGCCATTTTGAAACTAGCGACGCGAGTATGCTTACGGCATTAAAAATATTACTTTTAAAATTATTTTATCATAAATATGTATGCATGTTTTCTTGCTCATGCTTTTAATTTACTCACTGGAATAAACTTGTAACTTGTATGCTTGAAATTTTCAATGTTATGCACAAAAAATGTCTTGCACCTTATCCGGGCCGTGTACAAGGACTGGTTCCCTCACAGCGAAAAATAGCTTTCGAAAAACACTTCTACAAAAATGTCTTCATCCTAAGGACAAATATTGTTATGCATAAACCATATGGCATTAGTACTTTCGTTTCGTACCTGCAAACCATTGTTACTCTTTTGACAAACTACTTATCTCTGCAGAAATTGCGTAAGCTGCTAGACTATAAGCTCTCGCATACTGGCCCAACATATCAGACCTTATTAAACAATGGACCAATATTTGCCCAAGATATTGTGCGTGCTGGGTGTGTCCTAGATAGCCTGCTCGCAGCGGGAGTGGCTGCGGCAGCATGTGGCTGGCTAAACTAAAGAGTAGGAAATCCAGCTAACTGCACAGCCATGGCCTTTTTTGTTAACACGTGCAGCTGTAATTTTTTTGCCTATTATACTCGGCTAATCTTTTTCCCACCTCAACTCTGCCAGGGATTTTAGTCTTAATTATCATTTGAACCTGTGTCAAGACAGGGCTCGGTTGTGGGTCCGTCTGATTCTCCTCCATTTTCTTCTGCTTTAAAATTTATTTTAGAAAAATCAATATGACTCCCAGTAACAAGCAAGGTTACCACAGATGCAAGGTAATTTCCAAACTTGTAAAACATAAGGCATGCTAATTTGCCGATCATGTGATAGACTGTCAGTATCGATACTGACAGTCTATCACATGCCGCAGCCAGGTAGGAAGTGACTAACAGCTTTTGTGCTCCAAAGTTATCAGATCATCGGACACAGAAACAACATACAAGATCTTTAACATTTCCTTGGAATATGAAATTGTCACACATACTGAACTAGCCAGACTAATACAAAATTAGTACCAGTCAAGACTTCCGATTTATTATGACTGTGTGATAAGACACAGTTTAAAGTTATTCTCCCCAGGATCACACATCTCAACACTGTCAGAAAACTGTCTGCAACAGATACTGCTGACAGTATTATGTATGGGTCCTTTGTGTACTAACTTAGAGCTTTATGATGTAAATACAATGCCAAATGTCGAAATTCATCGTTTGGAGGGTACGTTGTTTTTGTACCCGAGAGCGCAAATTATCGTCTGTGTAACGCACGCAGACTTGCCCACAGTCGTACGCACAGACTCTCACGCAACAGACGCATACACCGCCACTGACTCAGACGGGCGCATTCATGCGGTAAAACACAACACACGGGCTCCCTTTCTAAAGTAACCTTTATACACTATAAATGAAAAGAACAACTTAAATGACTATCAAACTATATACAATATTCTACTATCACACCACACACGTATCACAGTATCTTTGCCAGGCTAGGTTTTAGTCTCTCAATGTCTCCAACCTGTTTGATGTTGTTGCCTGGTTACGTTGGTCCTTCTCACGTCTAGGCGTGAAAGTCCTTCGTCGTACGCGTATTGCCGTCCTGTCTCTTTGGGCACGGACGTCCTCGTTCTCGTACGGTACTCAGTTCTCGCTTGGACTTGGGTGTCTTGGTTCCCAGTCAGACTCACTCAAGAGCTGGAAGGATGACCTCACGTAGGTCCCACCTGCGACTCGGTGTCCGTCTTTCCACTCTCGTTAAGACAACAAAAGTCCCAACGTAACACTTGCTAAACACACAACATATTGGATCAATGAGAAACGTCACATAACCTGGCTGATACAAATAACTCACACGTTCATTCACACACACACACGTGCTTCATAAACTATCTTCGTATCACCCCCATATCTCTGTCACTATCTTGAAACCGACTATAGCCTAACTGACACTCTTGCTATACATTACTCTATGCCCTGGAAAAGACTATGCTTACCCAACCACGTACTATCTTCATAGCGGCTTAGACATACACACTTCATATTCCTTTAGTCATCTAACTCGGTAAACAACTGTATACAAAAACACCGGTTACTTCTGTCACGTAACGGATGTGACATGTTGTTTTATTTTTTTCGCCAAGTCGTTTTTCTGTTAATAAATGTAGATCGCCGAATTCTGTACATAGCCTTAGTTTAGGGAAGTTAATAAACGTAGTGTGAGCGTAATCGTAAAGCCCGTGCAGCAAGCTTAACAGTGAGCGATTACAGCGGTTGCACGCTTTAGTCAAGTAGCTTTAAACCGAACAGTGTTCAGAAGCAAAGTTAACCTGCGAGGTAGCAGTAGGATATTAGTCAGTCAGCGGAGTTAGCCAGCGAAGTGAGAGTCTGGGTCAGGGTGCGGCCTCGTTTGGAGCCCTTGACAAGCTGTGTGAGGGTTCTTTTACCCTCCCCGCAAGACCACGGCCAGTGTTCCTGGGTGTGGGTGTCCCGAGAGACTTGTGACCACGGCTGCTACTCACCAGAAGACCCCTCCGGTTCGTCTTCGTCTTGTTTTGTCTCGTCCTGCCGGAGGACTCACCAGAGAGAATGAGAATATGAGAGCCCCAGCCTACCCCTCCCCCAAACAATATATTTATTCTAATTAACACGGTAATTAAGCAAGCCCACGTCAACAAAGACACCCAATACCTTTATTACCTAGCCATTTTAGTTCCACTCCAGAAATCATTCAAGCTACGTTTGGGGGAGGGGTAGGCTGGGGCTCTCATATTCTCATTCTCAGAATAATTAATTCTAGAATGAGAATATAAGATTTGAAAACCAATCAAATCGATAAATGCCACATCGATCAACTAATTATTGTAATCAACTAGCCATTTAGACAAACCCAACGCCATCCAATACACCCAATACCTTAATCGCCTAGCCATTTTAGTTCCACTCCAGAAATCATTCAAAGCTACGTTTTTTGATCAGCTACCAACCTGCGATTATTAAGCCAGATCCACCACTCCCACCTAAATAATTAATGCTGTCATTGACTTTTTTAAACAAAGGCTAATTATTCAATCGGCATTTACAGTTTTACCTTTGTCAATGTAAACGACTCATTTACGATCAGCTGTTTTCGAGAAATGACTACTTGCGTCATTGTGGGAATTCCCGTTAGGCATTATTGCCCCAACCCCTTGGAAACAAAAGGCTAGTTAAAATATCTTCCCGAGAAATACACACCACCCACCCCCACACCCCACCACTCGATGCTGTCAGAGTTGGCCTTCCTGAGAATACTTTCTGTTCATACCACCATGGTAAACAATAGTCCTCTATGCCCAAATAGTGTGTCTCTCTCTCTCTCTCTCTCTCTCTCTCTTTCTCTCTCTCTCTCTGACGCCAATAGTTTTACCCCCAGAGAATAATAATGTGGGCTCCTGAGAATCCTATTTAAGAATCTATAGATTTATTTAATCCTCTCCGTATTTAAACTAACGCGCTCCAGCACTTACCACCAATTTCTTAATCGCCTAACCGTCCTAGTTCCATTTTAAAAATCATTCAAGCTACGTTTTTTGATCAGCTGACAACACACGATTATTAAGGCAGATACCCGACCCCACCTAAATAATTAATGCTGTCATTGACTGCTTTACACAAAGACTAATTACAACACAGTCAGTATATAGTACTGAATACCTAGTCAAACCATCACGCGTCACCGGTTTATAACACACACACACACACACCCGCTTAGTGTACATAAGCGGAACAGCCAGCTGGCTAATTTTGGCTCATCATAGGTGAAAAATCTTTCTCGAGCAGTGAAGAACATTCTCGATTCTAAAACTGTCCCCCTACAACTGAAACTGTCCCCACACCACTGAAACTGTCCCCATCAAAACAAGGGGGACAGTTTTGCATTCTAGAATGTTCTAAAGCACGTGTTTGCTGTTGTAATCGTCCCATAAATAGCGTACATGTCGTAGTTGGCTACACGTCAGCGTTTGCTGATTCACATCCTGTCACCTGTTCCCACGAAAGGGACCTTAAGTCGCTTTCGGTCGAATGGAGCTACAGGCCGAAAAGAGTGCAGGGGGTCATCTTGGGTTAGTTCGAGTGATCAACTGTAAATGCATGTTTCTCGCTTAATAACAGATCTACAACAATAGTTTGTGCATCAAATTAATTTGTATTGATAGTAGATTGTAATGGTGTAAATATCTCAAAACTCAAAATTTCCGACTTATGATCCCTTTTGTGGGATATAGAGGTATAAAGTCGACTCACAGTCTAGGATGTTCCAAATGACGTGTTTGCTTATGAAATCGTTTGCAATACTATAAAAGTAAACCAACAGCCAATAATCATTCTTTTCCGATTACATCGTACCAGTAAGCAGGGCCAAACGATAGCCAGGCATAAATGGCGAGCCACCAAAACAAATATGTTGAGGAAATGGAGATTGGTGAAAAAACGTACACTCAAGCTTTTTTAGACGAGCTGACAAAAGACAGACTCTTGCTAAAAGTCGCCTACACATAGACTTAGCAAGAGCGAAAAATAGAAAGGAAACATGTTTTCAAAACATGAAAAAGACAAAAAAGAGAATTAAAATTATGGTTGAAAAGCTACGTGAGCAACAATCATCGTTTGACGCAGCGGTAGCTGACATACAGAGGCTAAAAGGTCTCCTTAAAGAAGAAAAAAGTGGCTAAATGTGGCAGTGGTTTTTTCTACACGTCTTTGGCATACCTCGCGAGGGGGAGCCATAAATACCTTCTAGGTATTCTGATGAGACCTAACAGGTTGAAATGGCTCACAGGTTAGTACTCTATTTTTCATAGTTTGAGATCTTTCTTTCTCATATGGTGTGAAATCTGTGACACTAACCTTTGAAAGCTCTGACATTTCCAAATCAACTCCAGCGTTATCCAGGGCCTTTTGAAAGCATTTGTGTACCCAGGTAAGGGAACTGTGTAATTTAGTGTAACACATGACCGCTTTTGAATACCAGGAAAGGTGTTCGCTTTCAATAGGCGTGTAGTGAAATAAACACCATTACAAGTAGGGACAGGAATATCAGAGATAGGCGGAACGGGACTTCACCCCCCGCGCTGGGAAAAAAAAGTAAATTACAAGTACATGATAAGGTAACCTATAAGTTACTTTCAACTGACACATAACTTATAGGTTACCTTATCATGTACTTGCTAGTTAGTTGTCACAAATTCTTATAAGTGACTTAAAATAAGAACTTATAAGAACCTAAACATAAGAACTTGTAAGTTCTTAACCCAAGTCACAACTTACTTGGACAGAATTTCCAAGTTACAAGGACAACAAGAAAACTTTTTTTTCTCAGTAGTACTCTGGTGGTGGGGCTGATGGCGTCAAATGAGCAGGCATGACATCTCTATGTGAAGAGTATTTCAGAATTAATGAATGATTACCAAAACTGATCTTTACTTGCCTAACAGTCCATAAACTTGTTTCATAGTTTCTTCTACGCCTATTTTCTTTCCTTCCTCTAAAAAAGATTGCTTTAGCTCTTCAACATTCGCGGGTTGACTACGCATCTTATTCTGTATTTCAGACTTCTGTTGTTTATAGTTGGCCAAATCATCCTGGACTCTTTTAAATTCGTTATCGTCAATTTCATTATTTTCCAAAGCCTTACTAATAATAAGTTTCATACTCGTCAGCTTAGCTGCTGCGAGCGTACTTAATGCTTCATGCTTCTGCAACTTAGTATAAATTTTTTTATTAAGGGCTTCCATACCAAAGCATGCCAGGCTTGTGACAAGACCAATACCTTCAACAGCAATTCCTATAACACTTCCAACTCCAGTAGCAAACAGAGTTATACCTCCTACAGATAATCCGGCCGAAACCACCCCCATGGCCATTGATGTGTTGTGTACAGAATTGAAAACCGTATTGTAACGGCGTTTACACCTCGAGTATTTTGCTTGTTCTTCTTCCAAATACTTCAACGCTTCTGTAATATTCATTAAACGGAATGAATCTGCCTTTAATGTTTTATCACGCTCAATAGGCTCAAGCTGCTCAGGTGGTATTTGTGGATACAAGTTCACCATTTTTTTATGACAAATATTTTTTTAATCAGCAATTACATTTTGCAACTCTTCAAAAGTATACAATTTGCTGGCATAATAAAATGCAACAAGATCAATGTGTTCAAGGTTTATGTAAGTTAGACGAACAAAACTTGTTTTGTCGACCACCACCTTGACAGTGGGAATACTGCTTGAAACATTAATAACATCATTATTTTTTGTAATAGCAATAAAGACCTTTGATGATTCTGTTACTGTTTCATTCCATGTAAGTTTAATTCCTTGTGCAATTTGAGCCTCTTTAGCAGAAGCAACAGATTTCATGATAATTTCAAATACTATTGTCGCTTCTCTAGCCACGACTAAGCTTGCTGGCATAAACACAACAGAAGTATCTGATCTACCCTTTCTAGTTGTAAGAAGATATCTTCGTCTCTCATAATTTTCAACTTTCAGTTTTTCTCTGCTATTGTTGTCTGGGGCAAAGCTTGGAACAAGGCTTACAATCAGCGGCCCAGAATTAACAACCTTTCTAAACACTAAGGCGCCTTCATCATCAGTGTATACATAAGGACTAATAAATTCAATCTTTATGTCCCAGTCAATTGTGGGTGGTGGTGCCGGCACAGGTGAAACAACCCACTTATTTCCCACATGTATTAAGTTGTAAGGCGCATTATTTACAGGTGGAGTAGGTACAGTAACATCACGCAGCTGACCAAGTTTAGGAATCTGTTTTTCACCATCTTTCATGTCAACAATTACTTTCCTCTTGTACATGCCATTTGAATCAAGTTCAAAACCATATATTTCTCCAATTTCCCCTTCCTTCTCAAAATCCTGTACGTCTGCTAAATCTTTCAATTCTGTTACTGGACACGCAACTGGTATGATTCTAGGCTTTGGACCAAGACCACTCATTTTTATAAACAAAAATAAAATTATTTAACTTCCAACACAACACTAAAATCATGCATCACAACTGGTTTGCCATCCTGATTAGTTACAGATATACTCAGTGATTCAAAGAAACTAGAACCTAATTTCTTAAACTGCAAATTAGGAAATCTAACAACCACACTTTCACAATAGGGTGCAGTTCCAGTTGGTAAGCATCTCAACAAAGTTGATGGTTTTCCATTGTGTACATTTTCAGTTGTATTTAGTTCTTTTAAATAAACATTTAGAAATGTGTGTACTGACAAATGAACAGGATATGTTCCAGTTATTTTAGTTACAACTGACGTATAATACCATCCACTAGTACCATTATCTGTAAAACCCATTACCCAATTTACAGGCATTGTATTTCTGTCTATTAAACCAAGTAAATATGCAAGTTCAGTTGAAAATAAAGGTATAGTGCCTGTAGGAATTTCTAATTCAACAAACAAGTTAGCCTGATTTAAAGTTGCTTTAATTTTTAAATTATTTTGAAACCATGTAGCTAAAGTACAAAAGTCATAATACCCAGATGGTATAAAGTGTGTATTAGTGTCCAAGCCACTATTACCAGCATTAACATAACTCATATAAAAACTTGTATTATCCGTTACATTAAACCACTTTACTGTATAAAACATTTCATGGATAGCTACAGCCTTGCTACCATCACGATTATCAATCCCATTAGTTAACCACACTGGTTTGCTTGTGTCAAGATTTGTTAAGGTAATGAACATTTTTATTATCACATAAAAAAAGGATGGAATTTAAATCACCAACAATTAATACTGTAAATGCATACCAATTTAATGTGGATGCCAAATACAATGTTGCATCAACCTATGAACAAAAAATAATTCAACTAAATCAGCTTGATATAGCTTTGTCTGAAGGAGATTTATTTCAAGTAAAAGTACCAAATCCATTTGACCATTACCTAAACCCTCCAATAACAGATGACTCAACTGCAAAAAGGTGGTCATCAAGCCCACTACAGATGTTTCAAAACCAACTTAACTTTGCTATACTGTGTTCAAATACAGGCTGTGGTGTTTCATTCACAGACCACTTGAATCACTCAAACAAACTGATTAAGTCTGTGTATCATTTCCACACGTATTACCAGCTTAGACGTATACTATCAGAACTGCATACACCATTACCAACTGAATCCAGTTTTAATCAGTTTAATAATCCCATGGATATGAAAGCATTTGAACGCATCTGTAATGAGTTTAACATCAGTACAAAGTATGACTTTACACAAAAACTTGATGATCACAATGGCATGGGTACATTGTATTATGCTATGAGTCACAGACAATACCCTCAAGATTATTACCCTGGTTACACTTCATTCTCATCAAAATCTGAAGTGTGGTTAGGCTCAATTGAACAGAAACAGTCAAACGCCTGGACCACATTTGTCTTAGATAAATCTGACGGGTTTACTCAAGCGGGAGTCGAGCGCGTCAATGAGTCTATCAGAACATATGTCTGGTGTTTACTAGGAGCACAATCACTAACAAAATCGAATATTTTGAATGGAAGTGGTAAATTTGAAGCACAAAAACAGTTTCTTGCAAATCTTGAAGATTCAGTAAATTCATCAGTTGATCTCCCATCAAGCATACAGCGTTACCAAGACGTTTTAAGATATGCCAGATCAAAAGTTGACTTTGTAGTTGGCATCGGGTTATACATGTTACCATCTGACCTTCAACTCCAAATGGGTACAATAACAAATTATAATGATGAAATCATTGTTGCAGGTGTTGGTCAAAAACTCGGTCTCAATCAATCTGTAAACTTAGGAGCAACAACCACACACGTACAGCCGTTAAAATCATTACAGACGGTAACACCCCCGGCCCCGGCCCCAACACCGGCACTCATACAATCAGTACAGTCAACCCCTGACACACATGAGTCGGAAAGAACTGCATTGGTAATAGGTCTAACAGGATTAGGGGTTTTACTTCTTTATCTGTTTCATTAAATAACCCACTATTAACCCTCCTACTGTCACCAAAAAGACCCACACATGTTCTGCCATAAACCCTACTGCCTTTGCCGCTGTACTAATCAACCAACTGACAACCGTGCCTAAAATGCCAGGCAAAGCGTCCATTGCTTTCAGAGCCAATTTCTTAAGCAAGTCTGATATGTGAGACAGTTGTTTCTTTACCCACGACTGTATGTCTTTTGGATCTGTGGGGACTGGGGTTGGTGGTGCTGGAGGTGGAGAACCACCCCCGGAGACAGCCAACACAACTGTACTGATAATAAACCCCAGAGCTGTAATTAAACTGGCAATTGTGATACCCTGTTCTCTGAAAAGTGTTTTTAGTCTCTCAGCCAGAGTAGTGTCTTCGTGAAGTATTTTTTGAATAGTTTCTCTAATTCTGTTCACCTGTGTTTTCAGTTTTTCTTTTCCAATTTCAATCACTTCTAATCGAGCTGATCTTTCTGTATGCAAATCATTTAATCTTTTTTGTATTCTTTCTTTCATTTCTGTGTCAAGATTTCCATTGTCTGCTGTAGCCAGTTTCTCTTTTTCACGTTCTATGTGTTTATCAAGCTCACCCAGTTTGGCAACATTGTTTACCATATCACCTCTTATCGTCTGCATTAATTTATTCAACCCTATAATCTCTCTCATTGACAAAGGTGAGTCATCTATTGTTTTCATTACTTCGTCAGTAAATGAGGTTTCTTGTATTACTGTGTTTGCTATTTCTGGTAGGCTTGTTACTGGTGCCATTTCAATCTGTTGCTCTGTTGGCAACTTTGTTTGCGTGTCTTGAAGCATACTAACCAGTCTTGGGGGAACAGGAGACCCTCCAATACCAAGGTATCTTGCCAACCCAGAGTTACCACCGACTTCACCTTTAATTGTACTTAAAGCTCTAAACTTAGAAGGATTATTTTTATGTGTTAGATATATTTTCCCTCTGTCTGTATTTACAAATAAGTGCCCTTTATCATATTCAAATTGATTAGGATCTATTACATCTGGGCGCACTCCAACACTGTCATAAAATGAGTTTACTTTGTCTTTTAACAGTTCATGATACAAAGGAGAAGTAGTTACCATTCCAGTCATATCTGTGATACTGGTATCTGAGACATTCATGTCATCCATTTTAAACTCTTCATGATTAAATCCTCCTGCTGCCATTGTTTTATTAATTTATTATTTTTTATTGTGCCTAATAAAAATGACACAGTCTTACGGATCAAAGTTAGACCCATACAGAAAACTACGTGAGCCTCTGGGTGTTAAAGGCATTCGACAATCGATAGTCATCACAAACAATCCTAGTACAATAGACCAGAACCAAACACTTACAGTCAAGTTTCCAAACCTAGGTCCCAGTGACGTTATTGTTCCTGGCACTGCACGCCTAGCATTTAATATTGAACTTTCATCAGACGCAGACGTGAACAGAACACTAGTTAACAATCTTGGCAGAGCAATTGTTAAAACTATTAAAGTAAAACTTGAAGGACAGGAAGTGTTTAGTCTTGATGACTCAGATGTATTCTACTGTTACAAAGATCTGTGGCTTACAAGAGAAGAACGAGAGGATCGTATTTACCAAGGCATACAGCCAGATAATGTTGGGAAACTTTGAATCGACGCCGGAGATAAAGTAACTAATACAGCCATGGATGTTATAATGGCTGAAACATATGGATCCAGATTCTACATTCCACTTGAGTTTGAAATCCTAACAGCTCATCTACCTTATTATCAAGGAGCACTGAATGACCGTCTGAGTTTTGAACTAACTTTCAATGACTACTCCAAAGTTATAAAATCATCTGCCACAGATGCAACATATAAGATCTCTAACATTTCCTTGGAATATGAAATTGTTACACATACTGAACTAGCCAGACTCATTCAAAATCTATACCAGTCAAGACTTCCAATTTATTATGACCGTGTGATTAGACATAGTTTAATACCCAAAGACAAAAGCGACCCAATGTGGAACATAAACTTGAACACGCCTGCCAGGTCACTGAAAGGTATTCTTATGTTGTTTGTTGAACCGGTGAGTCCATACAAAAGAGATTCAGAAAAATTCTACAATCCTAAGATTACACATTTGTCCTGCACAATTGAAGGCCGCCCTAATCAAGTGTACGCTTCGGGAATGCTGCCTTATCAGCACTACGATGAGATCACAAAGTATTTTGCGGGTGGAAGGATTAGAGATAAACCAGCAAACATTGCGTGTAAAGATCTACATCTGTATGATGTTAGGATCGGACAATACCTGACAAACAAGTATGCACTGTGGCTAGACCTGCGTAGTACAGATGACGATTATCTTCATGGGTCAGGACGAACTGTCGAGAATGGTAGTGATGGAATAACAATTCAGATACAAAAGAAGGTTGAAACTGCTGCAGCCATAAACATATATTTGTACCTAATTTATGACGCACAACTCAATATTGCAGAAAGCAGACTAAGTGGACACATATATTAAAATTATATTGTGTATTAAAATGAACTTAATGACACTCGATCCACACTGTGGATTGTTTTGTGGTGCCACAGGGTGTGGGAAAACTGAATTTGTTCTTAACCTATTACAAACAAGATACATCCACCATTTTGAAAACATTGTAATATTTTGTCCTACGATCAAACACAACAAAGCTTATCACAACCGTTTATTCATTTGGACTGATCATAACATTTACTTAATTGATCCTGAAAAGAAACTGAATGACTACCTGCTTTATTTTTACAAGCAATTTGAAGGACAGCCAACATTGTTTATTGTCGATGATTGCTCTGCAGAGAAAGACATTGTCAAAAAGAGAAATACTTTATCAGAACTTGCCTTCAGTGGTAGACACGCAAACATCAGTGTTTGGATTCTCACTCAGAAATATAATGCTGTACTAAAAGATTTTCGAGAACAGTTAAAGTTTATCTGTTTGTTTTACTGTAAGGATCGTGACAGCTTCGAAGACTGTCTCAGAGAAAACGATGTCATTCCAAATAAGCAAGAACGGGATGATGTAAAAAATAAACTGAAATCAACTAAGCATCTAAAGCTCATTTTAAAGACAGATCAACCCACTGGATATGGGTTAGTAAATTAATTTATCTTTTGGGTTTGTCTATAAAAATGACGGACGGACAAGAGGATCAAAATTGGCCTATTGGTAAATTCATGGATATTACATCGAGTTTCAGGGGTTTTATGCTTATTAGTGACTTAAAAACACAAGTTAGACGCCCTTTTTCAACACTCCCAACACCGATGAAGATGTACATGACATATAGTTTTTATCTTGGATATTCTAATACTTTTCCATGTTATAATAATAGGACAAATGATTTTTTAGTTTATGATGTTGAATCTGACTGGTTTAAAATTATGTGTTTACAAATATACCATCAAATAAAAAAAAGAAAATAAAAATATTAAATTTATTACTGTAAATAAAACGATATTACACATGCAAAAGATTGAACATGATACAACAGAAGACATATCTATGAAGTGGCTTATTAGTTGGTAATTAATTTTGTCTATTATATAGATTTTAGTCAATAAAGTGCCATTTTCATTATATAATTTTCTATTTATTTTTTTGTCGGACAAATAAAAAAGATGGACAACCATCAAAGATTAAGAAACGTGTTTCACACAACTGACTTACCTATATCTAATATTTACAATGTCTATGAATCAATAGAAAGATCTTTTTTAGTCATACAAAATAACCTTCTTTCTGATAGTGTAAAGATTCAGATTGTTGCAAAAATAGAATTTGCCAGAGATGTTGGTGAAGTTATTGTAACGTATATCTCGACAAGGCAGCACACAGTTAATTCGAGAAGAGAACTAGAGAAAGTGTTTAGAGAAAGATTGTTACCAGACTTCCATGAAGCAATTGACAGAGCAGAAATGCAAGGGTCTGGCTGGCATGAAGGCCTTGTACATGAACTACAACTGAAGCAGTCAAGATATCATCCTATTTTAGGTAGATCTTGGATACCACTTCCAACTGAGGTTGCAAACAAAAAGGCTGTAGTCAATATTCAAAACAATGATAATTTATGTTTTATGTGGTGTGTGCTTGCTAAACTTCATTTTGTAAGAGTAAAACCTGATCGTGTATCTAACTATACCAAATTTGTAAATGAACTCAACTTCAGTGGCATTGAGTTCCCTGTTAAAATAGAGGATATAGATCTGTTTGAAAAACTAAATCCTGGTATATCTGTAAACGTGTATATATGGGATAATGAATCTGAGAATAAGTTACAGCCAATTAGAGTATCTCCAATTGCCCCAACCTATGGGCAGCCAGAAGATAAACATGTTGACATGTTGCTAATTGGAGATGACAATAACTTCCACTACACAATTATCAGAAATATGTCACGTCTAATTCATTCACATACAACGAAACACAATGGGAAACAGGAAGTGTGCAAGAGATGTTTACAAAGATTTTCCTCCATAAAATTAGCAGACAAACACGTCTTGCACTGCAGATCAGCTGATGACATACAAACTGTACTTAAGTATCCAGATCCTGGTAGTCAAGTGTATTTTAAGAACTATGGGAATCAGCAAAAGCTGCCGTTTGTAGTGTATGCAGATTTTGAATCACTCGTTGTTCCATATGAGGGTCCAGTTCCAGAGTCATTACCAAAGACTATAAAACTAAGTGACCAAGTGGTGTGTTCTTTTGGATACATTATTGTTAGGTCAGACGGTCTTCATTCAGAACCTGTTATCTACAGAGGTGAAAATGCAGCATGTCTGTTTTTAACAGAAATGAGACATCTGTATAGTCAGGTAGTACAATATCTCACAACATGTCAGATGCCTTTGGTGATGACAGAAGAAGACAAACTGAAATTTGATACAGCTGAGATGTGTTGGATTTGTGAACAACCCCTCCAGGGTGATAAAGTTCGTGACCACGATCACATAACTGGACGTTACAGAGGCGCTGCACATAACAATTGTAACTTGTTATTAAAAACAGATCCTAAGACATATAAGTTACCAATCTTTTTTCACAATCTCAAAGGATATGATTCACACATCATCATGCAGGCTGTAGATGAGTCGTACAAAAACATAAGTTGCATTGCCCAGACAACTGAGAAATACTTAACTTTTAGGTTAGACAAATTAGCATTTTATGACTCCATGCAACATTTGTCTTTAGGTCTTGCTAGTCTGGCAGAAGGACTGAGTGAGTATCCAATAACAAGTAAATATTTTGAGCCGGACTTGATTAAAAAAGGTGTTTATCCATATGAGTACATCAGTGACTGGGTAGTTTTTGAAGAAAGGAGACTGCCTCCAAAAGAGAAATTTTATTCCACACTAACTGGTAAAGGTATTTCTGACTCTGAATATCAGCATGCACTTGATGCGTGGGAAAAACTAGGGTGTCAGACAATTGGTGATTACCACGATCAGTACTTAAAGGCTGATGTCTGTTTGCTAGCAGATGTATTTGAAAGTTACCGTGAAAAGGGTTTGTTACACTACAAGCTTGACCCTGCTTGTTACATAACTAGTCCTGGCATGACATGGGATGCATTTTTGAAATCCAGTAAGATATCTATAGACCTGTTGTCTGATCGTACGATGGGTGAAATGGTGGAACGTGGATTGAGAGGTGGTATTAGTCTAGCAGCAAACAATTATGGCAAGGCCAACAATAAATATCTTGACGACTTTGACCCCTCAAAGCCAATGTCATTTATTACATACTTGGATGCTAATAATTTGTATGGATTTGCAATGTGTGAATTGTTGCCATTAAAAAACTTTTGTTTGTATGATTTGTCACAGTATGGCATAAAAAAATTAACAAAATATATTATGGATCGAGGTCAAAATGATGAAAAGGGTTGGATCTTTGAAGTAGACTTGGAGTATCCACACCATTTACATGATTACCATAATGATTATCCATTAGCAGTTGAGAAACTGAGTTTGACAGGGAAAAAAGAAGACACTAAACTTGTACCAAATTTGAATGACAAATTCAATTATGTTTGTCACTATCGTTTGTTACAGTTTTACATCAGACATGGTTTAGTACTAAAAAAAGTTCATAGAGGAATTCAATTTGACCAAAGTGCTTTTATGAAAGATTACATAATGAAGAACACAACATTGCGTGCAAGAGATGGTAACACTGCATTTGACAAAGACTTCTTTAAGCTTATGAACAATGCCTGTTTTGGTAAGACTATGGAAAATCCTCATCACCGCAAAGATGTGAGATTAGTAACAACTGAATCGGGTGCAATTAAACTTACAGGCAAGCCACAGTACACGGGGTATAAAGAATTTCATCCATCATTGTTTGCTGTGTCACTCAAAAAAAAGATTGTTAAACTAGACAAGCCAGTATTCATTGGTATGGCTATTCTGGAGTTGTCAAAACTGTTAATGCTTGAATTTTATTATGATTACTTTAAACCGAAGTATCCTGAGTGTCGATTGTTATACACTGACACTGACTCTATGATCATAGATGTGCCTACTGAAGACTTTTATGAAGACATGAAAACAGAGTTACACATGTATGACACGTCTGATTATCCTAAAGATCACCCGCTGTTTAGCACACAAAACAAAAAAGTGCCTGGTAAGTTTAAGGATGAACTAAATGGTGTGCCAATAGTTGAGTATGTTGGTCTGAGATCCAAAATGTATTCTATACTTCATCAAAAAGGCAGTCAGTCGAAAGCCAAAGGTATCAAGAAAACAGCAATAAAAAATAAAGACATTCGACATGAACATTACAAGCAAGTGTTAGATGGTGCATTAATGCCTGATTATCCAAACAAGACACTAAGATCAAACAAACATAATATTGAAATGATTCAAACATATAAAAAGTCTCTAGCAGTAGGTGATACAAAAAGAGTGTTTCACACTAAGGAAAAGGCTTATGCACCAGGTCATTACAGGCTCAAGTTATCTGAAAAAATAGCTGATAATCTGCTTGATAAACTAATTGATGAATTGAAATTATTAAAAGTGAGTAACAGTATCTGTGGGAATAATCTGTAATTCTTCTCTAACAAATGCCCTCTTTGGTGCAGGCTCATACAGATAATATATTGTTGCATTAGCTGAAGGAACTATTTTTTTTATATTATGAACAGATGTAGACCAAATTGGATCAGTTGCCCTACGTCTAACGTCATTTTCAGCCTCACCAGGTTGATACAAATATCTCACCTGTTTTGTAAATAAGTTAGTGTCTGGAGGTGTTATTGCTTTTATTTCTGACGGTATTGTTTTCAATTTAATAGAATCAACAGGTTTAGGGTGACCATCATTATTCATTGCTTTTATCACAGAAGGTAATCTTTTAACCCACTCAGTGTTACGTGCGTCATGCATGAGTTCCTTAGAATACTGATAGCTAAAAAGTCTCTCCGATAATTGTTTATTGAAATTTTCTACAATAGCCTGTGATCTATGCAAGCCCGGTATGCCTCGCCGCACTAGCACTCCATGCTTTGCAAATAACTGATTAACAGCGCCTTTAAATTCACTCCCATCATCAACCTGCACAAGCCTAGGGTATTTTAAAGGACCTAGACTATATATTTTTGATAATGCAGTGGCCACTGTTACAGCTTTTTTGTCAGTTATGGGTTCTGCATCCTTATACCTTGAAGCTATGTCAACAACAGTTAATGCATACTTGTATCGTTTCTTTCTTATTGTGTCATGCGGAAGAAACAGGAGGTCCATTTGGTGTGTGTCATTAGGTGATGTGTTTTCAAAATGAGGCCTTGTTATTTTTCTTGGAGCAGGGAGATATATCTGCCAAATTGCCTGTTTTTTAAGCCACTGTTTTATTTGGTTAACATCTCCACCCACAGCAGCATGCAATTTTTTTATTGCAGTATTCCCTTTCCAGTAGCCAATTGGAGAGTAATATATTTTTGATAGTTTAGCGTCTGCCATTTTTTCTAGCAATATAAACTCCTGTAAAATATACTAATGTCATTCCTACTAGAACAAATATTATTTCTCCATTTCTTTGTTCTGAGCTTGGTTGGTAATAGTCGCTAAGTTTTGGTTGAGGAATAGATATGTCTTCACCAGTTACAAGATAGTATTCTTTGATCGCGTCATCAACATTTGAAAATGTATGCTGTGCATGACCCTCAAGTTTTAGTTTTTCATTAATAAAATCAAGTTTCTCAATTCTTTGCTTCTCATAATCTTGTTGAGCTTGAGCTAGTTTTTCAGATGCCTCATTGTGGCGCTTCATTTCTTCTGCTGATTCTTCTTTACTAACTTTTGAAAAGAAATAGTTTGATCCACTAAAAGCTAATGCGTTAATAACTGCACCGCCAATCATAACAGCTATAGTTGCCATATTTTTTATTTACATAGAAATATTTTCTGGAATAATTCCTTGCTTGACTAGAAAATCTTTTGTTGCAATCGATGCTGTTATAACAACTACTAGTTTAGCACTGTCTTCGAAGTCTAATTTACTAAGGTCTGCTGATTTCATTTTGAGTAGACTTTTTCCCAGCATAGAATAAGCTACTGCTAGTCCACTTATTACAGCAGAGTGATAGACAAGGTTCATTAAGTTCTTTGTGTCGCTCATTTTCTTATACCATAAAAATTTAAATAATAAATTTATTTACTGCATGTAAAATGGGTCCAAAGGTTTTGGAACTGCTGGTAATGTGGAGACTTCTTCTTTTGTTTTTGGAGTGTTTGATTTTTTGGACACTGTTCGAGTGTTTGGTTTGTATTTTTTATATAATTGGTAACCTACGTAACCAAATCCGACAACAAATCCAGCAACTATATATTTTGTTGTTTTAGTTGTTTGTCTCTCACTTTGTGGGGGGTGTGACGGTAGTGACACTGGTGCTGTTGATGGTGTGTTAGTCTTTTCTGTTAATGCTTGAAGCTGTAATTTCTTTTGTCTGTTATATTCAGCTAATCTTTTTCCAGCCTCTATTCTACCTGGGCTTTTAGTCTTAGTCACTGTTTGAACCTGTGTCAAGACATGGCTCTGTTGTGGAGTCGTCTCGTCCATTTTCTTCTAATTTAAAATTTATTTTAGAAAAATCAATATGACTACTAGTAACAAGTAAGGTTACAGCAGGCGCAAGGTAATTCCCAAACTTGTAAAACATAAGGCATGCTAATTTGCCTATTGAACTTGAAACTATGGGATTACTTTCAAGGTCGTGTGAAAGGTTTTCACTATCAACAGGTAGGAAGTGACTTACAGCTTTTGTGTATAGGCAGACAAGAGATCGACTCAAATCACGTGTCATTAGAGAGGCAATGTGATTTTCATATTTAGAATGAAGCTTGATTAGCTCGTCAGCAGTAAGGGATTCTATGTCTTCTGTCATGTATTGTTTACCGAGAAAAGCTTTTGATTTGCCGGACACAACTACAGAGAGAAGACGCTGTTTTTTTGAGTCTAAGTCTTTGTTCTCTACAGCACAGATATCGCTTAGAAGAAGTAATTCGTCTTGGTTCATTTTAAAACGTAATATAATAATTTTGTTTAAAAAGTCAATGACAGCATTAATTATTTAGGGGGGATGGGGGATCTGGCTTAATAATCGCAGGTTGGTAGCTGATCAAAAAACGTAGCTTTGAATGATTTCTGGAGTGGAACTAAAATGGCTAGGCGATTAAGGTATTGGGTGTATTGGATGGCGTTGGGTTTGTCTAAATGGCTAGTTGATTACAATAATTAGTTGATCGATGTGGCATTTATCGATTTGATTGGTTTTCAAATCTTATATTCTCATTCTAGAATTAATTATTCTGAGAATGAGAATATGAGAGCCCCAGCCTACCCCTCCCCCAAACGTAGCTTGAATGATTTCTGGAGTGGAACTAAAATGGCTAGGTAATAAAGGTATTGGGTGTCTTTGTTGACGTGGGCTTGCTTAATTACCGTGTTAATTAGAATAAATATATTGTTTGGGGGAGGGGTAGGCTGGGGCTCTCATATTCTCATTCTCTCACCAGTGACAGGTAAATTCATGCCATTTTCCTCAGTTAGCTGCTGTGCTCTCGGGTGTGTGAATGTGTACATAGGGGCGGAAGGGTATGTTCGTCTAGTTTTTTAGTGATGTTTTAATTGAGTCTTTAACCATGTTTTTTAGGTTGGGTTGTAATGTGGTGGGTGTCGGATTTAGTTTATGTTCGGCTGTCGCCGAGTGAGTATATTTAAAGGGCCATGTTGTAAAATGAATTAAAGTGGGTATCCTTTCAAATATATATTGGTATTAAGTCCTAGATGTAATGTAATAAGATTGTCACGTTGGGTGGTTGCTGGTGATTATTTCATATCTTTGTATGTACATCTGGATATTTTGATAATGTTGGTTTTAGCAGTGGCAATGTTATTATACAAAAGTGGTTGTGCTAGCTTAATGTTAGTGTAATGGAATAGTGCAGACCTGGTGAATGTTGAATGTACATAGGAAGCTTTCATATCCATGATTGTATATTTAATATGGCCAAGGCAGGTATTAGGGTGAGACGAGACACAACTCACGTGGTTTGTGAGTAGGTGCGTGTCAAATAGGCCAGAATTAACTGTGTTGGCACTTTGACTGACAATGCGCCCTTTTCCAGTGCACTGGCTTCGATCATTGGCTTCGATCATTGGCTTCGATCATTGGCTTCGATCATTGGCTTCGATCATTGGCTTCGATCGTTGGCTTCGAAGATTTCGTTCTTCGATCTCATCATCCACGACCAACGGTGACGCATCATCGGGAGTCAGAACGCCTTCGCTAGCCGGTCCTGTTGGACAAGTACGTTGGGCTACAGCAGGCTGACTCTACGTTCTGAGCGTCGGTCACAGGCGTGCGTGGGCAAGCGCGGCTACGGTGCTCTGTGGTGCAGGGGTAGTACTCGTACGTTATGAGCCACCCTGTCTAGTGTGGGACAGAGGACACTGTACAGAGACAAAGTTACCCGCCTTGTATAGCCGTTGGCCATGTTAGTCATTTTCGTCTGTTAGTCATATTCACATGTTAGTCATTTTCGTCTGTTAGTCATATTCACCTGTTAGTCATTTTCGTCTGTTAGTCATATTCACCTGTTAGTCATATTCACCTGTTAGTCATTTTCACTTGTTAGTCATTTTTTATATGTTAATCTTTTTTAAGTGTTAATACGTTATGAGTGCATGTGTGGGTATGTGTGAGTGTGTGGGGCGTTAGTTGGTCGGGGTGGGAGTTAGAGTAAGGGTAGGTAATAAAGGATTTGTTTGTTGTTTATCACTGGCGTTGCGTTATTTATTTAGAGTGGGTGGGTTTTCTCGAGTGTCTGCACTCATATTGTCCACGGCGCCCTGACGGGCTCCGTCAGGCGTGTCGTGACATATTTGGTGGCAGCGGTGGGATAAGGATTAGGGGGAGGTAACAGGTTAGGTAGATTAGGGTATTTTTGTGCGCCAGTGACCGTGTGTTCGTGTTGTGGTACGAGTAAGATTTAGCGGGCGGTTGGCGGGAGTGGGGGCGTATTGCGCCAGGGGGCCACGGCCAGAGAGTGCAGTGCGCATAAACGAGGGGTGGCATGAGTGGTTGCCTCTCATTACTCAGGTACCGAGTGGTGAGGACCCTTCGGCTCTTGTCACTGTCTAGTCCTTATTCGTTGTTTGTATTCTGTGTATTTATTTGTTTTGTTTTTTCCTTGGCAGGGGTCCTGCTGGGGAGCGGTTGTCGTCGCTGCCTCCGTGACACCCACACCAGGATGCCCCCTAAACGGGATACCAGGGCCACCCGTGCCACGTCGGGGCACGACCCTGAGTCCGAGGGTGGTGGGGCAGGGGATGAGGGTCCAGGAGAGAGAGGAGCCACTTTGGCCACTCCCTCTCGGAAGGAAACGGTGGTGAGTACCCTTACCCGTACTCTCACTGCAGCAGGACTGACACCCAGTAGGGATCAGGAAAGTAAAGAGGGGTTAGGGGTGATGGTAAACCCATATGAGCAGTATAAAGTGCTAGGAGAGGGCCTAGGACTTAGTGGGGGAGCTCTAACCCAGTTCATCCTGTCCGAAGTTAGGAGAGAGGAAGAAAAACGGGAACGTGACCTAGAGCGTAGGGCGTTAGAGAGGCAGCTCCAGATGGACCGTGAGGCGGTAGAGAGACGGCTCCAGATGGACTGCGAGGCAGTAGAGAAGCAGCGTCAGATGGACCGCGAGGCAGCCGAGAGACGGCTCCAGATGGACCGTGAGGCCGCAGAGCAAGCTAGGCGGGATGACTTAGCATTGACCGAACGTAAGCTAGCTGCCGCGGAACAAGCACGGAGAGAGGAGCTAGCCGCCGCGGAACAAGCACGGAAAGAAGAGCTCGTCGCGGCCGAGACGCGGCTTAGATTACAGTTAGCAGCATCGGAAAAGAAGTCAGTTACGGAGTCTAGTCAGCATTACTCGCTCAAGATGCGTCCGTTAGAGGATAAGGAAGATGTGGAATCTTACCTTCAGCTCTTTGAGAGAGTAGCCGAAACCCAGGGGTGGCCGAAAGAGGTATGGGGGATAAGGTTAGCACCTCTATTGCAGGGGGAGGCCCGTGATGCATACCTTAGGCTGACGGTAGAGCAAGGGAAAGATTTTGAGGTGGTGAGGGAGACCTTATTGAGAAGATTCAGGCGTGACGCCGAATATTACAGGCGCCAGTTTCGCGAAGCCAAAAAGGAGAGTCTCGAAACGTTTCCACAGTTGTTCGTTAGGTTGAAGACCTCAGTCAAGCGTTGGTTCACTTTAGCCCATAAGAACATAGAGGACGTAGAACAAGTGCTAGACATGTTTCTGTCTGAGCAACTTTATGCTATTATGAATGCAGACCTGGAAATGTTCGTTAGGGAAAAACGTCCTAGGAATGGTGAAGAGGCCGCGGAGCTAGCGCAGCTCCATATCGACACCAAACGGGCAGTCTCGCGTCCATTGGGTGGGGGGCCGATTCGTCCGCCGTTCAAGAAGGACAAAGGGTCGAATAAACCCCCTGAGACCAAAGCAGAACATAGGGCAGAACCAGCTAGTTCAGGCAGGGGGACTGGGGAACGGCTGTGTTTCAAGTGTAATAAACCAGGGCGCTTAGCAAGGAACTGTCAGAGTAAGGCGTCAGTTAACCAAGTCACCATTGCTCCTGAGACAGTAGCCGTAATGACAGAGCCCGTGACCGTAGGGATGCGGACGATCCGGCCCTACGACCCGTGGAGTAAGGGATTAGCCAAGGGAAAGGAAGTTCGTATCATGCGTGATACCGGCGCGGATATGAGTGCGATCGCCGCCAAGTGGATAGGACCCAGGGATCTTACAGGTCGGTTCATAGACGTCAATCCCGTCGACCATACTAAGTCCGATAAGTATCCGACTGCATGGGTTGAAATCGATTCCCCATTCGTGCGAGGGACGATCGAGCTTATCGTAATGGAGCGCATGGGACCGGACGTAATCCTAGGGAACTGGGTGACTTTTTCAGATGGGAAACGGAGTCCCGTATCCATTGATGCCAGTGAGTGTGCTATGGCAGCAGCAGTCCAAACTCGAGCTCAGATTCAGAGGGAAAAGGGAGGAGAGAGCGCGCTGAAAGTCGTTAAGCAGGCCGATCTCAATGTGACTCCTGCCCAGCTGATAGAGTGGCAAAACCAGGACGAAACTCTAGCTCGCGCTAGGAAGTTGGCCGAAGAGGGCCGAGCAATTCCGTCAGGGAAAAGTCTGATAGAATTTTGCAGGACGAAAGAGCAGATGGGAGAAGAGGTGAGAGATGCAAGCCAGTACGTGGTAGATTTACGGAATCGCATTGAAGAGACGTGCAGGTTAGCGCAACAGAATTTGAAGCTAGCTTCGAAAAAGCAGAAACAGCACTTTGACCGCAGAGCCAAACCACGCAGTTTTAGTGCAGGAGACAAGGTTTTGCTGTTACTTCCAGTTAAACACAACAAGCTGGAAATGGCTTGGCAGGGACCATTCGAAGTTCTAGAGAGAGTCGGAGAGTGTGACTACAGGGTACGGGTGGGCAGTAAAAATAAACTGTACCATGCAAATCTGTTGAAAAAGTTCCAAGAACGAGTGTCAGTAGCTACAGTAGTGATAGATGAGGACGAAGATGAGGGGGGAGAGGCATTCGGGGTGGTAAAGGAAGTACCTACCATTCCTTTAGTAGCGTCTGAAGGACCCTCCGACGTCCATCTTGATCCTAACTGTCCAGAAATCCATTCTAGTATACAAGCTCTGACTGTCCAGTTTAAGGATATTTTTACAGATTATCCGTTGAGGACGACACTAGACTCGTGTGAAATCCACTTGACTGATGAAGTGCCGGTGAGAACGAAGCAATATCCTCTACCTCATTCTCAGCTAGAGGTAGTCAAAGCCGAAGTGGATGCTATGCTAGAGATGGGAGTAATCGAGAGAGCCAATTCCCCATACAACTCACCGATCGTCTTGGTGAAGAAGAAGGATGGCACTGTTAGGTTTTGTGTAGATTTTAGGAAACTGAATCAAAAGGTCGTGTTCGATGCTGAGCCAATGCCTGACGTGGAGTACCTATTTTCCTTACTGTCCAAGGCTAAGTACTTGAGCAAGTTAGACCTAGCTAAAGGCTACTGGCAGGTACCCATGTTAGAGAGCGACAAACCGAAAACTGCTTTCACCACACCGGCAGGACAATTCCAGTGGAAGGTAATGCCTTTCGGGTTAAAGACGGCAGGGGCAATCTTTTCCCGAATGATGAGGAGGTTACTAGAACCTTTGCGATTGACGGAAGTTAGCAATTTCATGGACGACGTCATGATTGCTTCCTCCACTAAAGAACGTCACTTACAGTGTATTGCCCAGCTCTTTGGTAGGCTAAGAGAGGTCCAGTTGGCGGCCAGACCTACTAAGTGTTACTTGGGGTTCAAGCAGTTGGAATATCTGGGGCACACAGTGGGTAACGGTCAGATAAAACCAGAGGGAGACAAGATGCAAGGGATAAAAGACGCGCCGCGACCACAAACAAAGAAACAAGTCAGATCGTTTCTTGGGTTGGCAAATTATTACCGCCGGTTCGTTCCTAACTTCGCGGCCATAGCAGCCCCACTAACCGACCTGACCAAGGGAGGAAAGACTGGACAGATCGGTTGGAACGATGCATGTGAGACAGCATTTGAGACGCTGAAGGCGCGACTGTGTTCAGGTCCTGTGTGCTCATTGCCAGACTTCGATCGTCTCTTCGTGTTGCAGACAGATGCGTCCGAAGGGGGGGTAGGGGCCGTATTATGTCAGGACCATGGTAACGGTTTACAGCCTGTTGCATGCGCGAGCAAGAAACTATCCAAAGCAGAGCGTAACTACTCCACCATCGAAAAGGAGTGTCTTGCAATCGTGTGGGGAATTCAAAAATTCCGTCAGTATCTGTATGGTAGGACATTCGTCGTACAGACCGACCATAGACCATTGCAGTACTTGCAACAAGCTAAATCCACAAACAGTCGACTGATGAGGTGGGCTTTGCAGTTGCAGCCATTTTCCATTAGAGTAGAAAGCATAGCCGGTAAAGTAAATGTACCTGCTGACTTTTTGAGTAGAACAGGGTGGTAGAAACCGTAAATGTGCAAGCAGTATTGGGACAGTCATATAGTAATCAAACCCGGGTGTTTGATCTGGGAGGGGGGTATGTCACGTAACGGATGTGACATGTTGTTTTATTTTTTTCGCCAAGTCGTTTTTCTGTTAATAAATGTAGATCGCCGAATTCTGTACATAGCCTTAGTTTAGGGAAGTTAATAAACGTAGTGTGAGCGTAATCGTAAAGCCCGTGCAGCAAGCTTAACAGTGAGCGATTACAGCGGTTGCACGCTTTAGTCAAGTAGCTTTAAACCGAACAGTGTTCAGAAGCAAAGTTAACCTGCGAGGTAGCAGTAGGATATTAGTCAGTCAGCGGAGTTAGCCAGCGAAGTGAGAGTCTGGGTCAGGGTGCGGCCTCGTTTGGAGCCCTTGACAAGCTGTGTGAGGGTTCTTTTACCCTCCCTGCAAGACCACGGCCAGTGTTCCTGGGTGTGGGTGTCCCGAGAGACTTGTGACCACGGCTGCTACTCACCAGAAGACCCCTCCGGTTCGTCTTCGTCTTGTTTTGTCTCGTCCTGCCGGAGGACTCACCAGTGACAGGTAAATTCATGCCATTTTCCTCAGTTAGCTGCTGTGCTCTCGGGTGTGTGAATGTGTACATAGGGGCGGAAGGGTATGTTCGTCTAGTTTTTTTAGTGATGTTTTAATTGAGTCTTTAACCATGTTTTTTAGGTTGGGTTGTAATGTGGTGGGTGTCGGATTTAGTTTATGTTCGGCTGTCGCCGAGTGAGTATATTTAAAGGGCCATGTTGTAAAATGAATTAAAGTGGGTATCCTTTCAAATATATATTGGTATTAAGTCCTAGATGTAATGTAATAAGATTGTCACGTTGGGTGGTTGCTGGTGATTATTTCATATCTTTGTATGTACATCTGGATATTTTGATAATGTTGGTTTTAGCAGTGGCAATGTTATTATACAAAAGTGGTTGTGCTAGCTTAATGTTAGTGTAATGGAATAGTGCAGACCTGGTGAATGTTGAATGTACATAGGAAGCTTTCATATCCATGATTGTATATTTAATATGGCCAAGGCAGGTATTAGGGTGAGACGAGACACAACTCACGTGGTTTGTGAGTAGGTGCGTGTCAAATAGGCCAGAATTAACTGTGTTGGCACTTTGACTGACAATGCGCCCTTTTCCAGTGCACTGGCTTCGATCATTGGCTTCGATCATTGGCTTCGATCATTGGCTTCGATCGTTGGCTTCGAAGATTTCGTTCTTCGATCTCATCATCCACGACCAACGGTGACGCATCATCGGGAGTCAGAACGCCTTCGCTAGCCGGTCCTGTTGGACAAGTACGTTGGGCTACAGCAGGCTGACTCTACGTTCTGAGCGTCGGTCACAGGCGTGCGTGGGCAAGCGCGGCTACGGTGCTCTGTGGTGCAGGGGTAGTACTCGTACGTTATGAGCCACCCTGTCTAGTGTGGGACAGAGGACACTGTACAGAGACAAAGTTACCCGCCTTGTATAGCCGTTGGCCATGTTAGTCATTTTCGTCTGTTAGTCATATTCACATGTTAGTCATTTTCGTCTGTTAGTCATATTCACCTGTTAGTCATTTTCGTCTGTTAGTCATATTCACCTGTTAGTCATATTCACCTGTTAGTCATTTTCACTTGTTAGTCATTTTTTATATGTTAATCTTTTTTAAGTGTTAATACGTTATGAGTGCATGTGTGGGTATGTGTGAGTGTGTGGGGCGTTAGTGGGTCGGGGTGGGAGTTAGAGTAAGGGTAGGTAATAAAGGATTTGTTTGTTGTTTATCACTGGCGTTGCGTTATTTATTTAGAGTGGGTGGGTTTTCTCGAGTGTCTGCACTCATATTGTCCACGGCGCCCTGACTCCGTCAGGCGTGTCGTGACAACTTCACCGAATTCTAAACATACTATAACTAAACCAAACCGGAACACCGCTATACAACCACATTAATCTTACCACGCATACTGTCTTTAACTAAACAACTATCAATACTACATTTATAGAAACATACCTGAAATCTAGGCTTCAGAGTCTTGGAATGCGGGCTAGGTAACTCGAACACAACCGTTCCATACGACAAGACAGCCCGCACTAACCAAACTAGACCTCTGACAGTCACAGCTTCCGCCTAGAACTCACTAAACAGAACTCACTTAAAAAACCCGTACTAACCATGTCTTACAGATTCCACGTGCGTCTATTGCCACACGGACTTTCGGCAACAAACCGTACCGTACTAATTCTACTGTGTGAGCACTATGCACGAGCATAGAGCTTCATCACAATTCCCCCTTCCTCGGGGGAAAAAAAAGAAACGACCGAGTTTCTTTTTAAGACTACTCGACGTAATATTATCCGAAAACAGGAAGGACTAACTTTGATTATATAGAATACCAGAAAAAATTACAGCCTTACGCCTCAACGCACACCTTCAGATCGCACAGCGAACTTGAAAACCGAATTAACGCGCCAAAACCTCCAGAAATGAAAAAGATCCAACGACTGTCCACGCACAAAACACACAATCGCGAGACTTCGATCTCCGATCTA
Source organism: Semisulcospira habei (assembly GCA_036245525.1). NCBI lineage: Eukaryota > Metazoa > Mollusca > Gastropoda > Semisulcospiridae > Semisulcospira > Semisulcospira habei. The sequence goes on along the minus strand of BTPG01000006.1, from coordinate 185,106,867 downwards.
CCTACATATTATTGGGTGCTGAGCCGCATTTCTGTCCGCAACAGAAGTATGCCGTCTCCAGCCAACCCGACTATTGGGCCACACCCGCTGACCGATTCCCTGATTCTGGACGGAAATAACACGTTCCCTCTGTCCACGAGCACGCTTGCTCTGAGCTCTCGTTGCGACTGATGCGCCGCTAGGAACGTGAGCTCGCTTAATCGCTCCAACTTTAGCGATGACTGGCTGCACACCCTTCACGTTACCCAGAACTAAATCTACTACTGGCTCGTCGATGACACACGATACCAGATTACCTGTGAAAAACTCCGTGTCAACCTCTATCCTAGCCAACGGAAAAATTTCTACGTTCCCTCCGAACGAAACTACTTCCTGCGTCTCGCCCGTGAACTGATCTTCCCTAACTAAGCTACGTCTGACCCCCGCGGTCGTTGTACCGGAGTCACGAAGAACAGAAACAAGACATCCATTAACAACACCGTCTACCAGCGGTAGGCAACCACCTCCGTCATCTGAACACACTGCGCCCAGCTGTGGTTCCTCCCCGACTGGGACCGCAAAACTGGCTACGTGAGTGGGCTGCACCGCCCCCTCCACCATACCAGGACTATTAGGACCTTGATGAGCCAGATGGCCGTGCTCCTGATAACTAGCATACTGCGCGCCTGCACTGTAGTACGGACAACTCCGACTGAAGTGCCCGTACCCACGACAAGAAAAACACTGCGTGTCCGAACTCGCAACACGACCACGACCATACCCACGCAAAGAAGTCCCTCCACGTGCGTACGAATCGCTACCGCCATTGCTGTTACCTCGATCACCGCGTCGAAAACGCAAAGTACCTCTACCGTTACCCAGCTGCGCTCCACGTAAAGTATTGATGCCCCGGTAACCCTCGGTCGTGTTAGCAGCGACCAACCTGACTGGCGGCGTCTCGGTCCTACGCGCGAGGTTTTTCGTAGGATGCGCCATCCGAAAAGCCTCCGCGTTCTGCACTAACTCGTCCGTAGTCTTGAGGTTACGCTCTCTCAAGAATACCGCTAGATCTTTGGAAACGCTACCAAAGAACTGTTCAGCCAACATGAGATCGAACAATGCTTCGTACGTGTGGTCGATCTTTGACAGTTCGACCCAACGTACGAGCAAATGGGACAACCGTTTACCAAACGACATAAACGATTCCCCTGTCTCTGGCCGACAAGCTCTCAAGCGTTCTCTAAAACCTTCCGCATTACACTGGAACTTCTGCAAGAGACACTCCTTCAAAGTCTCGTAATCTATGGTCCCCGAAACGGTCAAACTATGGTAAAGACTAAGGCCTGTCCCTCTAGCACAGATGAAAGCAAAACGGGCCAGTTGGCAGGAGGCCAACTCAACGCCTGCGCATGAGACTCAAAACGACACAAAAAAGCGTCAATAGAGTCCACGGACTCTTTAAACATCGGCAGTTTAGGAAAATTCCGTATGCCCCGGCCTACTGAATCACTATCTGCTCTAGATCCCGCATCTCGAGCTAACTGTAGTTGTACCTCGGTATCTTTCTCCTTTTCTTCTCTCTGATATTCTAGTTCCTTCTCTCTTAACGCATGCTCCCTCGGCGTCCTTCTCTCTCTGAAACGCTAGAGACTTCTCGTCCTTCTCTCTCTGAAACGCTCTCTCTTCTCTCTGTACTTCTAACTCTTTCTCCTTAAGACTCTTTCTTTCTCTTCTCTCTCTCTCTCTCTGAGCTTCTAACTCTTTCTCCTTTAACTCTAATTCTTCCTTCTTAAGTATTGTCTTTCTCTTCTCTCTCTCTCTCTGAATTTCTAGCTCTTTCTCCTCCCTCTGTATCTGCATTTCCAACTCTTTTTCCTCTCCAAGTCTACGAATCTCCAATTCTTTCTCGTCTTTCACTCTCTGAACTTCTAACTCCTTCACCTTTAAGGCTTTCTGAACCTCTAGTTCCTCTTTCTTAATTACTCTTTCTCTCTCTTCCCTTTCTCTCTGAGCTTCTCTTTCTTCTCTCTGAGCTTCTCTTTTTTCCCTTTCTCTCTGAGCTTCTCTTTCTCTCGCTCTATCCTCCCTATCCCTACACTTCTCTACATAATCAAAAAGCTTCTCATCCCTAAGTCCTAACCTTTCCCCCTGTTTAATGTATGCCTCTACTGGGTCTACCTCCATATTGGCAACTTCTAACAATGACAAAAACGTAAAAATACAAATAAATGGCAAAATTATCAACCTAATACGCACCTAGCAATACAAAATACTTTAAGTCCACTACCCCACTATCGCCCTCACTACTTCTAACCTACCGCTAAAACAGGGTCACCACTGTAACGCACGCAGACTTGCCCACAGTCGTACGCACAGACTCTCACGCAACAGACGCATACACCGCCACTGACTCAGACGGGCGCATTCATGCGGTAAAACACAACACACGGGCTCCCTTTCTAAAGTAACCTTTATACACTATAAATGAAAAGAAACGCTTTAAAGACTATCAAACTATATACAATATTCTACTATCACACCACACACGTATCACAGTATCTTTGCCAGGCTAGGTTTTAGTCTCTCAATGTCTCCAACCTGTTTGATGTTGTTGCCTGGTTACGTTGGTCCTTCTCACGTCTAGGCGTGAAAGTCCTTTGTCAAACGCGTATTGCCGTCCTGTCTCTTTGGGCACGGACGTCCTCGTTCTCGTACGGTACTCAGTTCTCGCTTGGACTTGGGTGTCTTGGTTCCCAGTCAGACTCACTCTCAGAAGAGCTGGAGGGATGACCTCACGTAGGTCCCACCTGCGACTCGACGTCACGGCGTCTGTCTTTCCACTCTCGTTACAAGAACTCTAAATAGACAACAAAAGTCCCAACGTAACACTTGCTAAACACACAAAATATTGGATCAATGAGAAACGTCACGTAACCTGGCTGATACAAATAACTCACACGTTCATTCACACACACACACGTGCTTCATAAACTATCTTCGTATCACCCCCATATCTCTGTCACTATCTTTCCCCCACCCGGGTCTGCCCTGGGGGACTTGGGTGGGGTTAGGTATTTTTTAGTTCCCAGGGTCACCCTGGTCAGCCCCACAGGGTGGGTTTTTCTCTCTATTCTGGGGCATGTGTTTCTGTCTACCCTTTGTCCATTCACCTGTATTTGCCTTTTTAAAATTCTCCCTACTGTCTGCACTGCCTGTAGCTCTTGATATTGGATGTGTGTTGCTAAATGGTCTTAGCTTTATTTAGGCCTCATGTGTTACGTTTATTTAACGTATTTGACCGGCTGGCGACATACATTCAATGTTCTGTTTAGTTTTTTTCACAAGCAGTGCAGGCACGTCCTGAGAAAGCCTTGTTGCTGCCGGGACGTTAAGCAATGTACAATCAATCAATCAATCTGTCACTATCTTGAAACAGACTATAGCCTAACTGACACTCTTGCTATACATTACTCTATACCCTGGAAAAGACTTTGCTTACCCAACCTCGTACTATCTTCATAGCGGCTTAGACATACACACTTCATATTCCTTTAGTCATCTAACTCGGTAAACAACTGTATACAAAAACACCGGTTACTTCACCGAATTCTAAACATACTATAACTAAACCAAACCGGAACACCGCTATACAACCACATTAATCTTACCACGCATACTGTCTTTAACTAAACAACTATCAATACTACATTTATAGAAACATACCTGAAATCTAGGCTTCAGAGTCTTGGAATGCGGGCTAGGTAACTCAAACACAACCGTTCCATACGACAAGACAGCCCGCACTAACCAAACTAGACCTCTGACAGTCACAGCTTCCGCCTAGAACTCACTAAACAGAACTCACTAAAAAACCCGTACTAACCATGTCTTACAGATTCCACGTGCGTCTATTGCCACACGGACTTTCGGCAACAAACCGTACCGTACTAATCCTACTGTGTGAGCACTATGCACGAGCATAGAGCTTCATCACATCTGCATCGGCCTCGTTTTGAATTTGTGCATATTTACTAGCCTACGTCACAAGGCAATGACCCGGTCAATACTGCAGACGAGGTCATCGGTGTGGGTACACACGTCACACTCATGTACTGATGTTCTCTGGATTCCCTTTGACATAATTTTCCACGAGAATGTAACTTCCATACTCACTATGCTGTCAAAATCAATGCAGCGGGTTCCGCTTGACCTGCTACCCTGACCCTGAGTAAGATCGTGCTGGGGGCGTGGCTTATTTGACTCGGTGACAAAAACGTGTCACGACCAGCGATGTCAGTGCCGCAATTTTGACACACACCGTAGTTTTCAGATCCTTGCAGCATAAAATCTGATGAACTAGCTCGTAACTTTATGATAAAACAGGTTTAAAATCTTGCAAAATCAATAAGAGATAAATTCTACTGAAGATCATAAATTCTGAAAATCAGTCACTAGCGCTCGCGCCTACCCGGCACCGGCCTCCACGTGGCGTAGGTGGGTAGTCCGCTCAGTCCCTGACTGAGTGGGCTAGCGGACGGGTGCCATCTTTGTCCAGGATTAGGACTTGATGTCAGCAGATATGTTGTTCAGCCTTTTCACTGGTCCGGTTTTTAAGGAGCTGTGCTAACCTAGGTCGTACCATGTTGGATTGGTCCTTAAAAATACTCGTGACTTTTTGGTCCTTTGGATCCCAAGTGTTTGCCGTGCTTGGAGACCCGTGTCGGGGGAGAAGAGGATCCTGGTGGCTGAGGTTCCCTTTGGGCTGCGGCTCACTGGTGCCAACACTCCACTTCGGCCTTGACTTCTACCTAAACGGGAGGCTAGTCGTACCGGCCTAGTCAATCGGCTCTTGTCACGTTGAGCCCTATCCCACTGTTGACGTGCGGGTTGCTATACGGAGCACCATGCTATAGCTTCTGCTGCTGATTAGGTGCTTTACGCCAGTATTCCCCTGCATTCAACGGTGTGATAGAAGGCGGTGACTCAAACGGTTCAATCGGGCTTACCCCCTTGAGTATATCTTTCGGGCAGTCTCCATTGTGCGTCGGCTGGAGACCCGCCGACAGTTGCACTTTCCCTTGTTGGGCTCGGTGGCGGGCGGGGACCCCCGGGGGATGAATATCTCTACTAATATAATATGGATACAACCAAAAAACCAAAACTAGCACAGAAACGGCGCATAGACACCGACATTGCACATGACAGTGATTCAGACTGTGAGGAAGCGACGCCTCAGGCGTCGGCCGTATGGCCTCGCTTCCTCATTGTCCATAGCAAGGTGAAGGAGAAACCAGTTACCAAGCTGCATCCTTTTCTGGTGGGGGAGACCCTCAGGAGCCGTGTTGGCAGGCCTGACGCCCAGCGCCTCAGGTCTGGTGACTTGCTGGTGGAGTGCCGTACTCGGGCACACTCCAGTGGGCTACTGGGGCTCTCTTCCATCGGAGACACTCCTGTGGAAGTCACACCCCACAAAACTATGAATTCGTCAAGAGGCGTAATCAAAGATCAAGCTTTGGCAGAACTGTCAGAAGATGAACTTGTAAGGAACCTTAAGTCTCAGGGGGTGACTTGCGTCAAGCGCTTCGCTTCCAAGCGAGGTGGTGGGGAGATCCGTCTCCCTACCATCATCCTGACGTTTGGCGCCCCCACCCCTCCTACTACCATCTGGGGAGGTTACTACTCCCTGAGAGTGAAAAAGTACGTCCCTCTTCCCCTCCGGTGCTTTAAGTGCCAAAAGTATGGCCATGGGCAGAAGACATGCCGTCAGGCAGAGGCTTCATGCGCCCGTTGCACTAGGCCCGGACACTCTGCTGAGTCCTGCACAGCCACCCCCCTGTGTGTGAATTGCCAGGGGGCGCATATGGCTTCGGATAAGAAATGCCCTCGTTGGATATCCGAGTGCAAGATTCAGCAGGTGCGTGTGGAGAAGGGGCTGTCCTTTCTGGATGCCAAAAAACTGGTTGAAGGCCCTGGTGCAGCTGCGGCTGCCCCAACCTCTAACACCTCAGTGTATACTTTTAGTGCAGCGGTGGCAGGCAAGCGCCCCACCAAAGACTTTTCATGTCAGACCCCAACTTCTTGGTTGGGGGCGGAGCCTCGGCTCATCTCGCCCCTGGAGAGTAACCCTCCTCCGGTGGTGACAAGGAGCCAGGGAACGCAGAAGGCGGACACTGCCGGTCCGGTTGTGCCGCCTTCTGTTGCCCCTAAGCCTCAGCCCCCACCCAAACCTGTTAGTCAGTCAACTCCAAAGGCTTCTGGCTCTGGTCAGCCTTCTAAGGCCGCTAACTCTAGCGGCAGGAACGCTGCCCAGGACCAGAAGTCTAAGAAATCTATGGGACCACTGTGCGCACGGGCCCAGAAGGGGAACACAGATGTGCCCCTTCAAAACAAATATGCTGCACTGGAGGAGCGGATGGAGGGAGTGGAAGTTGTTGTTGCTGATGCTGCGGCAGCTCCACCCCCTTCCTCTCCGAAGAACCAGAGGAGGCCCGGGAGCCGGGCCCCCCTCTGTTTCTTCAACTCCTTCCAAGGTAAAGGAAAAAGGGGGGAAAAACTCCTTACCCCCAGATCAGACTTAATCATGGACTCTTTGCTTCAGTGGAATTGTCGTGGTTTTCGAGCTAACTTTGAGGAATTACGTCTTTTAGTCAAGTTCTATAACCCCTCAGTCATATCTCTTCAGGAGACTTACCTGAAGACTTCTAACCCTGTGTCTTTTAATGGTTTTAATGTTATACATAAAGGCTCTGATTCGGAGAGGCGCTCGGGTGGAGCGGCTCTTCTCATTAGTAGCCAAATTTTATGTAGCCCCGTTAGCATCGACACCTGTCTTCAGGCTGTCGCTGCTCGGGTTACCTTAAAAAAGACCATAACCATATGCAGTATTTACCTGCCACCATCACTGCGGGTCTGTAGCAATGATATTTTTCACTTAGTAGATCAACTGCCCCCTCCCTTTATTCTCATGGGGGATTTTAACGGTCATGCTCACCTTTGGGGTAGTGACCACTATGATGGCAGAGGTCAGATGTTAGAAGATGTTTTTTCTCAACTTAACCTATGTGTCTTTAACGATGGCTCACCTACATACTCTAACTCAGGTTCCGGATCTAGTTCTGTTCTAGACCTCACTGTGTGTGATCCTTCTCTCATGCTGGACTTTGACTGGAAGGTTCACGACGACCTGTGTGGTAGTGACCATTTCCCAGTAGTCCTGTCATCGGTCAGCTGTGAGGAGGATTCGCCGGTGGGGCGCTGGAATCTCAAGAAAGCTAACTGGTCTCTGTTTGCCTCTCTCTGTCAGTCTCGTCTTACAGAGGAGGTGGTCATGTCAGCTGAAGAACCTGTTTCTTGTTTTACTTCTATTTTGTTGGAGGTTGCAGGTGAAACCATCCCTAGAACTTCCACATCACTCCCTCGGAAGCCGAGAGTACCATGGTTCAATGAAGAGTGCCACAAGGCCCAAACAATGCGCAAATCTGCTCAGCGACGTGCATTTCGTAATCCGTCGCAAGCAAATATTTTAACCTTTAAAAGACAGCGGGCGAAAGCCCGTTATATTTTTAAACGTGAACGCCGTGCTTCCTGGAGACACTTCGTCTCATCTTTATCTTCTAGGACTCCGTCCCATAAAGTCTGGAAGGCTGTTCGAAGAATTAGGGGCAGGGGTGGCTCGGCTTCTGTCGGCCATCTTAGAGATGGTGCCAGTTTGGTCACAGATAAAAAGGCTGTGGCCAATTTGCTTGCCTCCACCATTGCCCATAATTCTTCAACAGAGCATTATTCACCTTTCTTCCAGAGAGAGAAGGAGAAGCGAGAATCTTGTGCTTGTGATTTTATATCGGATAACTTGGAAGACTATAATGCCCCTTTTACGTTTTCAGAATTGCAGCAAGCCATGCAGAAATGTACTGACTCTGCTGCTGGATTAGATACCATCCATTATCAGCTCATAACACATCTGCCTGAGGATTCACTCCTTGTACTTCTCAAGGCCTTTAACCATATCTGGATAACCGGTCATTTTCCGCCATCTTGGCGCCAGGCTGTGGTTGTGCCAATTCCCAAGCCGGGTAAGGATCCTTCCGACCCGGGCAACTACCGGCCAATAGCTTTGACATCATGTTTATGTAAAACTATGGAACGCTTGGTCAACGCCCGACTGGTGTGGCATCTTGAGTCACAGGGTCTCATCACAGACCTCCAGTGCGGTTTCCGGCGCTTCCGTAGTACAACTGACCATCTAGTCCGCTTTGAGTCTTTTATCCGAGATGCTTTTGTCAACAAGCAGCATGTCTATGCAATTTTCTTTGATCTTGAAAAGGCATATGACACTACCTGGAAGCATGGTATAATGTCTGATTTGTCGGACATGGGTTTTAAAGGGCATCTGCCCGTTTTTATTCACAATTTTTTGTCCAACAGGTCGTTCCATGTCCGTGTGGGCTCCACCCTCTCCGACTCCTTTGAACAGGAGATGGGTGTCCCGCAGGGCAGTATTCTATCTCCTGTTTTATTTAGCATTAAAATAAATAACATTGTAAAGGCCGTCAAGGATGATTCTGAATGCTCTTTGTTTGTGGACGACTTTGCTTTGTGTGCACGAGGTCGAGGACTTGCGTCCCTTGAGAGGCGCTTGCAGCTGTGCGTTGATCGCATCCAGGGGTGGGTGTCTCTCAATGGATTCAGATTCTCGCCCTCCAAGACAGTCTGTGTGCATTTTACTAACCAGACGAAATTTTTTCCAGAACCTAGCCTGAGCATTGCTGGAGTGCCAATTAAGGTGGCTGAAGAGGCTAAGTTTTTGGGGGTCATCTTTGACAAAAGATTGACCTTCTGCAACCATGTTAACTACCTTAGAACCTCTTGTCGGAAGGCCCTCGACATTCTTCGTGTTGTTGGTCGTACTGACTGGGGTGCAGACCGCATCGTCTTACTTCGACTGTGCCGGGCCCTTGTTCGGTCCAAACTGGATTACGGCTCTGTGGTATATGGCTCGGCTTCCAAGTCTATTCTGCAGCGTCTGAACACAATTCACCATCAAGGTCTGCGCATATGTCTGGGAGCCTTCAGGACATCTCCAGTTCCTAGTCTGTATGCAGAGGCAGGGGAGCCTTCTCTCAGGCTCCGCTGCATCCGCCTCATGCTCAGCTACGTTCTGAAGCTGAAGGCCCATGCAGAAAATCCTGCCTATGATTGTGTTTTTAACCCGTCGTTTGCAGAGATTTACGATGCCCAACCGGGAGCTGTCCGTCCACTTTCCTTCCGTGTCCGACCTCATTTGCAGGCGGCCGGAGTGGACCTGGACAAAGTTTCGGAATCTCTGCAACACGTCACTCCACCCTGGCTACTACCAGTTCCTGACATCTTGCTGGACTTGACTGCCCACAAGAAGGATTGTACTCCACCAGCCATATACCAACAGAGCCTCAATGAACTCCTTTCAATTTTTGCCTACCCGGCACCGGCCTCCACGTGGCGTAGGTGGGTAGTCCGCTCAGTCCCTGACTGAGTGGGCTAGCGGACGGGAGCCATCTTTGTCCAGGATTAGGACTTGATGTCAGCAGATATGTTGTTCAGCCTTTTCACTGGTCCGGTTTTTAAGGAGCTGTGCTAACCTAGGTCGTACCATGTTGGATTGGTCCTTAAAAATACTCGTGACTTTTTGGTCCTTTGGATCCCAAGTGTTTGCCGTGCTTGGAGACCCGTGTCGGGGGAGAAGAGGATCCTGGTGGCTGATGTTCCCTTTGGGCTGCGGCTCACTGGTGCCAACACTCCACTTCGGCCTTGACTTCTACCTAAACGGGAGGCTAGTCGTACCGGCCTAGTCAATCGGCTCTTGTCACGTTGAGCCCTATCCCACTGTTGACATGCGGGTTGCTATACGGAGCACCATGCTATAGCTTCTGCTGCTGATTAGGTGCTTTACGCCAGTATTCCCCTGCATTCAACGGTGTGATAGAAGGCGGTGGCTCAAACGGTTCAATCGGGCTTACCCCCTTGAGTATATCTTTCGGGCAGTCTCCATTGTGCGTCGGCTGGAGACCCGCCGACAGTTGCACTTTCCCTTGTTGGGCTCGGTGGCGGGCGGGGACCCCCGGGGGATGAATATCTCTACTAATATAATATGGATAAAACCAAAAAACCAAAACTAGCACAGAAACGGCGCATAGACACCGACATTGCACATGACAGTGATTCAGACTGTGAGGAAGCGACGCCTCAGGCGTCGGCCGTATGGCCTCGCTTCCTCATTGTCCATAGCAAAGTGAAGGAGAAACCAGTTACCAAGCTGCATCCTTTTCTGGTGGGGGAGACCCTCAGGAGCCGTGTTGGCAGGCCTGACGCCCAGCGCCTCAGGTCTGGTGACTTGCTGGTGGAGTGCCGTACTCGGGCACACTCCAGCGGGCTACTGGGGCTCTCTTCCATCGGAGACACTCCTGTGGAAGTCACACCCCACAAAACTATGAATTCGTCAAGAGGCGTAATCAAAGATCAAGCTTTGGCAGAACTGTCAGAAGATGAACTTGTAAGGAACCTTAAGTCTCAGGGGGTGACTTGCGTCAGGCGCTTCGCTTCCAAGCGAGGTGGTGGGGAGATCCGTCTCCCTACCATCATCCTGACGTTTGGCACCCCCACCCCTCCTACTACCATCTGGGGAGGTTACTACTCCCTGAGAGTGAAAAAGTACGTCCCTCTTCCCCTCCGGTGCTTTAAGTGCCAAAAGTATGGCCATGGGCAGAAGACATGCCGTCAGGCAGAGGCTTCATGCGCCCGTTGCACTAGGCCCGGACACTCTGCTGAGTCCTGCACAGCCACCCCCCTGTGTGTGAATTGCCAGGGGGCGCATATGGCTTCGGATAAGAAATGCCCTCGTTGGATATCCGAGTGCAAGATTCAGCAGGTGCGTGTGGAGAAGGGGCTGTCCTTTCTGGATGCCAAAAAACTGGTTGAAGGCCCTGGTGCAGCTGCGGCTGCCCCAACCTCTAACACCTCAGTGTATACTTTTAGTGCAGCGGTGGCAGGCAAGCGCCCCACCAAAGACTTTTCATGTCAGACCCCAACTTCTTGGTTGGGGGCGGAGCCTCGGCTCATCTCGCCCCTGGAGAGTAACCCTCCTCCGGTGGTGACAAGGAGCCAGGGAACGCAGAAGGCGGACACTGCCGGTCCGGTTGTGCCGCCTTCTGTTGCCCCTAAGCCTCAGCCCCCACCCAAACCTGTTAGTCAGTCAACTCCAAAGGCTTCTGGCTCTGGTCAGCCTTCTAAGGCCGCTAACTCTAGCGGCAGGAACGCTGCCCAGGACCAGAAGTCTAAGAAATCTATGGGACCGCTGTGCGCACGGGCCCAGAAGGGGAACACAGATGTGCCCCTTCAAAACAAATATGCTGCACTGGAGGAGCGGATGGAGGGAGTGGAAGTTGTTGTTGCTGATGCTGCGGCAGCTCCACCCTCTTCCTCTCCGAAGAACCAGAGGAGGCCCGGGAGCCGGCCCCCCTCTGTTTCTTCAACTCCTTCCAAGGTAAAGGAAAAAGGGGGGAAAAACTCCTTACCCCCAGATCAGACTTAATCATGGACTCTTTGCTTCAGTGGAATTGTCGTGGTTTTCGAGCTAACTTTGAGGAATTACGTCTTTTAGTCAAGTTCTATAACCCCTCAGTCATATCTCTTCAGGAGACTTACCTGAAGACTTCTGACCCTGTGTCTTTTAATGGTTTTAATGTTATACATAAAGGCTCTGATTCGGAGAGGCGCTCGGGTGGAGCGGCTCTTCTCATTAGTAGCCAAATTTTATGTAGCCCCGTTAGCATCGACACCTGTCTTCAGGCTGTCGCTGCTCGGGTTACCTTAAAAAAGACCATAACCATATGTAGTATTTACCTGCCACCATCACTGCGGGTCTGTAGCAATGATATTTTTAACTTAGTAGATCAACTGCCCCCTCCCTTTATTCTCATGGGGGATTTTAACGGTCATGCTCACCTTTGGGGTAGTGACCACTATGATGGCAGAGGTCAGATGTTAGAAGATGTTTTTTCTCAACTTAACCTATGTGTTTTTAACGATGGCTCACCTACATACTCTAACTCAGGTTCCGGATCTAGTTCTGTTCTAGACCTCACTGTGTGTGATCCTTCTCTCATGCTGGACTTTGACTGGAAGGTTCACGACGACCTGTGTGGTAGTGACCACTTCCCAGTAGTCCTGTCATCGGTCAGCTGTGAGGAGGATTCGCCGGTGGGGCGCTGGAATCTCAAGAAAGCTAACTGGTCTCTGTTTGCCTCTCTCTGTCAGTCTCGTCTTACAGAGGAGGTGGTCATGTCAGCTGAAGAACCTGTTTCTTGTTTTACTTCTATTTTGTTGGAGGTTGCAGGTGAAACCATCCCTAGAACTTCCACATCACTCCCTCGTAAGCCGAGAGTACCATGGTTCAATGAAGAGTGCCGCAAGGCCCAAACAATGCGCAAATCTGCTCAGCGACGTGCTTTTCGTAATCCGTCGCAAGCAAATATTTTAACCTTTAAAAGACAGCGGGCGAAAGCCCGTTACATTTTTAAACGTGAACGCCGTGCTTCCTGGAGACGCTTCGTCTCATCTTTATCTTCTAGGACTCCGTCCCAAAAAGTCTGGAAGGCTGTTCGAAGAATTAGGGGCAGGGGTGGCTCGGCTTCTGTCGGCCATCTTAGAGATGGTGCCAGTTTGGTCACAGATAAAAAGGCTGTGGCCAATTTGCTTGCCTCCACCATTGCCCATAATTCTTCAACAGAGCATTATTCACCTTTCTTCCAGAGAGAGAAGGAGAAGCGAGAATCTTGTGCTTGTGATTTTATATCGGATAACTTGGAAGACTATAATGCCCCTTTTACGTTTTCAGAATTGCAGCAAGCCTTGCAGAAATGTACTGACTCTGCTGCTGGATTAGATACCATCCATTATCAGCTCATAACACATCTGCCTGAGGATTCACTCCTTGTACTTCTCAAGGCCTTTAACCATATCTGGATAACCGGTCATTTTCCGCCATCTTGGCGCCAGGCTGTGGTTGTGCCAATTCCCAAGCCGGGTAAGGATCCTTCCGACCCGGGCAACTACCGGCCAATAGCTTTGACATCATGTTTATGTAAAACTATGGAACGCTTGGTCAACGCCCGACTGGTGTGGCATCTTGAGTCACAGGGTCTCATCACAGACCTCCAGTGCGGTTTCCGGCGCTTCCGTAGTACAACTGACCATCTAGTCCGCTTTGAGTCTTTTATCCGAGATGCTTTTGTCAACAAGCAGCATGTCTATGCAATTTTCTTTGATCTTGAAAAGGCATATGACACTACCTGGAAGCATGGTATAATGTCTGATTTGTCGGACATGGGTTTTAAAGGGCATCTGCCCGTTTTTATTCACAATTTTTTGTCCAACAGGTCGTTCCATGTCCGTGTGGGCTCCACCCTCTCCGACTCCTTTGAACAGGAGATGGGTGTCCCGCAGGGCAGTATTCTATCTCCTGTTTTATTTAGCATTAAAATAAATAACATTGTAAAGGCCGTCAAGGATGATTCTGAATGCTCTTTGTTTGTGGACGACTTTGCTTTGTGTGCACGAGGTCGAGGACTTGCGTCCCTTGGGAGGCGCTTGCAGCTGTGTGTTGATCGAATCCAGGGGTGGGTGTCTCTCAATGGATTCAGATTCTCGCCCTCCAAGACAGTCTGTGTGCATTTTACTAACCAGACGAAATTTTTTCCAGAACCTAGTCTGAGCATTGCTGGTGTGCCAATTAAGGTGGCCGAAGAGGCAAAGTTTTTGGGGGTCATCTTTGACAAAAGATTGACGTTCTGCAACCATGTTAACTACCTTAGAACCTCTTGTTGGAAGGCCCTCGACATTCTTCGTGTCGTTGGTCGTACTGACTGGGGTGCAGACCGCATCGTCTTACTTCGACTGTACCGGGCCCTTGTTCGGTCCAAACTGGATTACGGCTCTGTGGTATATGGCTCGGCTTCCAAGTCTGTTCTGCAGCGTCTGAACACAATTCACCATCAAGGTCTGCGCATATGTCTGGGAGCCTTCAGGACATCTCCAGTTCCTAGTCTGTATGCAGAGGCAGGGGAGCCTTCTCTCAGGCTCCGCTGCATCCGCCTCATGCTCAGCTACGTTCTGAAGCTGAAGGCCCATCCAGAAAATCCTGCCTATGATTGTGTTTTTAACCCGTCGTTTGCAGAGATTTACGATGCCCATCCGGGAGCTGTCCGTCCACTTTCCTTCCGTGTCCGACCTCATCTGCAGGCGGCCGGAGTGGACCTGGACAAAGTTTCGGAATCTCTGCAACACGTCACTCCACCCTGGCTACTACCAGTTCCTGACATCTTGCTGGACTTGACTGCCCACAAGAAGGATTGTACTCCACCAGCCATATACCAACAGAGCCTCAATGAACTCCTTTCAATTTTTCCTGGCTATTGTCGTCTTTATACGGATGGGTCCAAGTCTGAGGATGGAAGAGTGGCTGCGGCTGCAGTGTCCTCTCGCCATCCTAGACGCCCATTTAAGCTCCGTCTCCCTGACCATTCCTCTGTATTTAGTGCAGAACTGCAGGCCATTCTGCTAGCACTCAAGCATGCCTATCAGTCTCGGGAAAGGAACTTCCTGATTCTGTCTGACTCTCTTTCTGCCCTGCAGGCCCTTCAGGGCGCGGGAACAGACCATCCACTGCTGGTGCAGATTAGAGAGCTCTACGCGGACTTGATGAAGGAATATTATGACATCATTTTTATTTGGGTCCCAGGCCATGTGGGCATCGAAGGCAACAGAATCGCAGATTCTGCTGCCAACAGTGCCCGCAGTGACCCTGTCCCTGACACACAGACTGTCTATAGTGATTTTAAACCTGTGATTAGTGCGTACGTGGCCCGCGAGTGGCAGTTCGAGTGGGACAAAGAGGAAGGGAACAAGCTTCATGAAGCTCTTCCTAAGTTGTCTGACAGTCTACCTTTCCGCTGCGGCAGCCGCCGTGAGGAGACTGTCCTTGCTCGGCTCCACATCGGGCACACGTATGTTACGCACTCTTACTTACTTAAACGGGATGAGCGTCCATGGTGTTTTGCCTGTGATGAGCAGTTTTCTGTTCGACACTTTTTGCTGTATTGTGCTGACCTAATTGACACCAGATATAAACACTTTACAGCAGACTCCTTGAAGGTTTTGTTCCGGGATGTTCCCCCGGACAAAATCTTCAATTTCTTGCGAGCATGCAATATTTTTAACAAGATTTGAGCATTCATAGACTATGTGAATCTTTTTTATTTGCCCTTTTTGAGAGTCTGTAGACATTTCTTTTAAAGACATGTGCGACATTTTAGCCTGAGATTTTTAATCTATATTTACATCTTGTCTTAAGACCTTGCTTTTAGTCTGGCTGACCAGATTTTTACCCATCCCGCCGTGAGATGGCCTTAGTCGCCTGCTCGGCGTTAAACCCTAATAACTAACTAACCTTTCAATTTTTCCTGGCTATTGTCGTCTTTATACGGATGGGTCCAAGTCTGAGGATGGAAGAGTGGCTGCGGCTGCAGTGTCCTCTCGCCATCCTAGACGCCCATTTAAGCTCCGTCTCCCTGACCATTCCTCTGTATTTAGTGCAGAACTGCAGGCCATTCTGCTAGCACTCAGGCATGCCTATCAGTCTCGGGAAAGGAACTTCCTGATTCTGTCTGACTCTCTTTCTGCCCTGCAGGCCCTTCAGGGCGCGGGAACAGACCATCCACTGCTGGTGCAGATTAGAGAGCTCTACGCGGACTTGATGAAGGAATATTATGACATCATTTTTATTTGGGTCCCAGGCCATGTGGGCATCGAAGGCAACAGAATCGCAGATTCTGCTGCCAACAGTGCCCGCAGTGACCCTATCCCTGACACACAGACTGTCTATAGTGATTTTAAACCTGTTATTAGTGCGTACATAGCCCGCGAGTGGCAGTCCGAGTGGGACAAAGAGGAAGGGAACAAGCTTCATGAAGCTCTTCCTAAGTTGTCTGACAGTCTACCTTTCCGCTGCGGCAGCCGCCGTGAGGAGACTGTCCTTGCTCGGCTCCACATCGGGCACACATATGTTACGCACTCTTACTTACTTAAACAGGATGAGCGTCCATGGTGTTTTGCCTGTGATGAGCAGTTTTCTGTTCGACACTTTTTGCTGTATTGTGCTGACCTAATTGACACCAGATATAAACACTTCACAGCAGACTCCTTGAAGGTTTTGTTCCGGGATGTTCCCCCGGACAAAATCTTCAATTTTTTGAGAGAATGCAATATTTTTAACAAGATCTGAGCATTCATAGACTATGTGAATTTTTTTATTTGCCCTTTTTGAGAGTCTGTAGACGTTTCTTTTCCAGACATGTGCGACATTTTAGCCTGAGATTTTTAATCTATATTTACATCTTGTCTTAAGACCTTGCTTTTAGTCTGGCTGACCAGATTTTTACCCATCCCGCCGTGAGATGGCCTTAGTCGCCTGCTCGGCGTTAAACCCAAATAACAAATAACAAATAACAAACTAGCGCTCGCGGAACTATAGGAAGATCGACAAAGACCGTAGCCGGATTATTTACTGATTCACATAGCAAGAAAGCAACAAATTCTGGATGGGCGGTCAAGCCAAGCTCTATATTCCCTTGTCCGATGTCAATTCTACTTAGGGGTATCTTGTCTCTCTTTCTCTTCAGCCCACTGGGCACCGGCCTCCACGTGGCGTGGGTGGGTAGTCCCCTCAGTCTCTGAGTGGGCTAGCAGACGGGTGCCATCTTTGTCCAGGATTAGGACTTGATGTCAGCAGATATGTTGTTCAGTCTTTTTCACTGGTCCAGTTTTTAAGGAGCTGTGCTAACCCAGGTCTTACCATGTTGGATTGGTCCTTAAAAATACCCATGAGCTTTTGGTCCTTTGGATCCCAAGTGTTTGCCGTGCTTGGAGACCCGTGTCGGGGGAGAAGAGGATCCTGGTGGCTGAAACACTCCACTTTGGCCTTGACTTCTGCCTAAACGGGAGGCTAGTCGTACCGGCCTAGTCAATCGGCTCTTGTCACGTCGAGCCCTATCCCCCTGTTGACATGCGGGTTGTTATACGGAGCAACATGCTATAGCCTCTGATGCTGATTAGGTGCTCTACGCCAGTATTCCCCTGCATTCAACAGTGTGATAGAAGGCGGTGGCTCAAACGGTTCAATCGGGCTTACCCCCTTGAGTATATCTTTCGGGCAGTCTCCATTGTGCGTCGGCTGGAGACCCGCCGACAATTGCACTTTCCCTTGTTGGGCTCGGTGGCGGGCAGGGACCCCCGGGGGATGAATATCTATCATACTATAATATGGAAAATATCAACAAAAAAAAAACTGTCACCAAAGCGGCACATAGCCACTGACATTGACCTTGAAAATGATAGCGACTCCGATTGTGGGGAAGCGACGCCTCAGGTTTCAGCCGTCTGGCCTCGCTTTCTCATTATCCACAGCAAAGTTAAAGAGAAGCCTGTTTCCAAGCTGCACCCTTTCCTGGTAGGGGAGACCCTCAAGAGCCGTGTTGGCAGGCCTGAGGCCCAGCGCCTCAGGTCTGGTGACTTGCTGGTAGAGTGCCGTACCCGGGTACACTCCAATGGGCTACTGAGGCTCTCCTCTATCGGAGACACTCCAGTGGAGGTCACTCCCCACAAAACGATGAATTCTTCAAGAGGAGTGATTAAAGATCAAGCATTGGCCGAACTGTCTGAAGATGAACTTGTACGGAACCTTAAGTCACAGGGGGTGACCTACATCAGGCGCTTCGTTTCCAAACGAGGTGGTAGGGAGATCCGTCTCCCTACCATCATCCTGACGTTTGGCACCCCCACAGCTCCTACTACCATCTGGGGAGGTTACTACTCCCTAAAAGTGAAAAAATACGTCCCTCTCCCCCTCCGGTGCTTTAAGTGCCAAAAGTATGGCCATGGGCAGAAGACATGCCGCCAGGCAGAGGCTCTGTGTGCCCGCTGCACTAAGCCCGGACACTCTGCTGAGTCCTGCACAGCCATCCCCCCTGTGTGTAAATTGCCAGGGGGCGCATATGGCTTCGGACAAGAAGTGCCCTCGTTGGATGTCCGAGTGCAGGATTCAGCAGGTGCGTATGGAGAAGGGGCTGTCCTTTGCGGACGCCAAAAAACTGGTTGACGGTCCTGGTGCAGCTGAGGCTGTGCCAAACTCAAATAACAACTTTGTGTATACTTTCAGTGCTGCGGTGGCAGGCAAGCGCCCCACCAGAGACTTCTCTTGTCAAAACCCCAACTTCTTGGTTGGGGGCGGAGCCTCGGCTCATCTCGCTCCTGGAGAGTAACCCTCCTCCGGTGGTGACGAGGAGCCAGAGAACGCAGAGGGCGGATGTCCCCCTTCAAAACAAATATGCTGCTTTGGAGGAGCAGATGGAGGGAGTGGAAGTTGCCGATGCTGCGGCAGCTCCACCCCCTTTATCTCCGAAGAACCAGAGGAGGCCCGGGAGCCGGCCCCCCTCTGTTTCTCCAACTCCTTCCAAGGCAAAGGAAAAGGGGGGGGGGGGGAAACTCCGCACCCCCAGATAAGACATAATCATGGACTCTCTGCTTCAGTGGAATTGTCGTGGTTTTCAAGCTAACTTTGAGGAATTACGTCTTTTAGTCAAGTGCTATAACCCCTCAGTAATATCTCTTCAGGAGACTTACCTGAAGACTTCTGACCCTGTGTTCTTTAATGGTTTTAACGTTATACATAAAGGCTCTGATTCGGAGAGGCGCTCGGGTGGAGTGGCTCTTCTCATTAGTAGTCAAATTTTATGTAGCCCCATTAGAATCGACACCTGTCTTCAGGCTGTCGCAGCTCGGGTTACCTTGAAGAAGACCATAACCATATGCAGTATTTACCTGCCACCATCCCTGCGGGTCTGTAGTAATGATTTTTTTAAATTTAGTTGATCAACTGCCCCCTCCCTTTATTCTCATGGCCCACAGGGTGGTTTTTTCTCTCTATTCTGGGGCATGTGTTTCTGTCTACCCTTTGTCCATTCACCTGTATTTGCCTTTTTAAAACTCTCCCTACTGTCTGCGCTGCCTGTAGCTCTTGATATTGGATGTGTGTTGCTAAATGGTCTTAGCTTTATTTAGGCCCCATGTGTTAGGTTTATTTAATGTATTTGACCGGCTGGCGACATGCATTCAATGTTCTGTTTATTTTTTTTTTCACAAGCAGTGCAGGCACGTCCTGAGAAAGCCTTGTTGCTGTCGGGACGTTAAGCAATGTACAATCAATTTATTCTCATGGGGGATTTTAACGGCCACGCTCACCTTTGGGGTAGTGACCATTATGATGGCAGAGGTCAGATGTTAGAAGATGTTTTTTCTCAACTTAACCTGTGTGTCTTTAACGATGGTTCACCTACATACTCTAACCCAGGTTCAGGATCTAGTTCTGTTCTAGACCTCACTGTGTGTGATCCTTCTCTCATGCTGGACTTTGACTGGAAGATTCACGATGACCTATGTGGTAGTGACCACTTCCCAGTAGTCCTGTCGTCGGTCAGCTGTGGGGAGGATCCACCGGTGGGGCGCTGGAATCTCAAGAAAGCTAACTGGCCTCTGTTCGCCTCCCTCTGTCAGTCTCGTATTACAGAGGAGGTGGTCATGTCATCTGAAGAACCTATTTCTTCTTTTACTACTATTTTGTTAGACGTAGCGGGTGAAACCATCCCTAAAACTTCCGCATCAGTCCTTCGGAAGTCGAGAGTATCATGGTTCAATGAAGAGTGCCGCAAGGCCCAAATAGCGCGCAAATCTGCTCAGCGACGTGCTTTCCGTAATCCGTCGCAAGTGAATATTTTAACCTTTAAAAGACAGAGGGCGAAAGCTCGTTACATTTTTAAACGTGAACGCCGTGCTTCCTGGAGACGCTTTGTCTCATCTTTAACTTCTCGGACTCCGTCCCAGAAAGTATGGAAGGCTGTTCGGAGAATTAGGGGCAGGGGTGGCTCGGCTTCTGTTGGCCATCTTAGAGATGGTGCCAGCTTGGTTACAGATAAAAAAAAGCTGTGGCCAATTTGCTTGCCACTACCATTGCCCATAATCCTTCAACAGAGCATTATTCACCTTTCTTCCAGAGAGAGAAGGAGAAGCGAGAGTCTCGTATTTGTGATTTTAAGTCCGATAACTCAGAAGACTATAATGTCCCATTTACATTATCAGAATTGCAGCAAGCCTTGCAGAAATGTAATGACTCTGCTGCTGGCCTAGATACCATCCACTATTTATTCCTAATGCATCTGCCTGAGAGGTCACTTCTTGTACTTCTCAAGGCCTTTAACCATATCTGGAGAACTGGCCATTTTCCGCCGTCTTGGCGCCAGGCTGTGGTTGTACCGATCCCCAAGCCGGGTAAGGATCCTTCCGACCCGGGCAACTACCGGCCTATCGCTTTGACATCATGTTTATGTAAAACTATGGAGCGCCTGGTCAACGCCCGCCTGGTGTGGCATCTTGAGTCACAGGGTCTCCTCACAGACCTCCAGTGCGGTTTCCGGCGCTTCCGTAGTACAAACTGACCATTTAGTCCGCTTTGAATCATTTATTCGAGATGCTTTTGTCAACAAGCAGCATGTCTATGCAATTTTCTTCGATCTTGAGAAGGCATATGACACTACCTGGAAGTATGGCATAATGTCTGACTTGTTGGACATGGGTTTTAAAGGGCACCTGCCCGTTTTTATTCACAATTTTCTGACTAACCGATCGTTCCATGTCCGTGTGGGCTCCACCCTCTCTGACTCCTTTGAACAGGAGATGGGTGTCCCGCAGGGCAGCATTCTATCTCCTTTTTTATTTAGTGTTAAAATTAATAACATTGTAAAGGCCGTCAAGGATGATTTTGAATGCTCTTTGTTTGTTGACGACTTTGCTTTGTGCACACGTGGTCGAGGCCTTGCGTCCCTTTGCAGCTGTCCGTTGATCGCATCCAGCGGTGGGTGTCTCTCAATGGATTCAAGTTCTCGCCCTCCAAGACTGTCTGTGTACATTTTACTAACCAGACGAATTTTTTCCAGAACCTAGCCTGGGCATTGCTGGAGTGCCAATTAAGGTGGCCGAGGAGGCAAAGTTTCTGGGGGTCATTTTTGACAAAAGACTTACCTTCCGCAACCATATTAATTACCTTAAAACCTCTTGTCAGAAGGCTCTCGACATTCTTCTTGTCGTCGGTCGTACTGACTGGGGTGCGGACCGTACTGTCTTACTTCATCTGTACCACCCCACCCGGGTCTGCCTTGGGGGACTTGGGTGGGGTTAGGTATTTTTTAGTTCCCAGGGTCACCCTGGTCAGCCCCACAGGGTGGGTTTTTCTCTCTATTCTGGGGCATGTGTTTCTGTCTACCCTTTGTCCATTCACCTGTATTTGCCTTTTTAAAACTCTCCCTACTGTCTGCACTGCCTGTAGCTCTTGATATTGGATGTGTGTTGCTAAATGGTCTTAGCTTTATTTAGGCCCCATGTTGTAGGTTTATTTAACGTATTGGACCGGCTGGCGACATACATTCAATTTTCTGTTTAGTTTTTTTTTTCACAAGCAGTGCAGGCACGTCCTGAGAAAGCCTTGTTGCTGTCGGGACGTTAAGCAATGTACAATCAATCAATCAATACTTCATCTGTACCGGGCCCTTGTTTGGTCCAAACTGGATTACGGCTCTGTGGTGTATGGCTCAGCTTCCAAGTCTACCCCCACCCGGGTCTGCCCTGGGGGACTTGGGTGGGGTTAGGTACTTTTTAGTTCCCAGGGTCACCCTGGTCAGCCCCACAGGGTGGGTTTTTCTCTCTATTCTGGGGCATGTGTTTCTGTCTACCCTTTGTCCATTCACCTGTGTTTGCCTTTTTAACACTCTCCCTACTGTCTGCACTGCCTGTAGCTCTTGATATTGGATGTGTGTTGCTAAATGGTCTTAGCTTTATTTAGGCCCCATGTGTTAGGTTTATTTAATGTATTTGACCGGCTGGCGACATACATTCAATGTTCTGTTTAGTTGTTTTTTTTTCACAAGCAGTGCAGGCACGTCCTGAGAAAGCCTTGTTGCTGTCGGGACGTTAAGCAATGTACAATCAATCAGCTTCCAAGTCTGTGCTACAGCGTCTGAACACAATTCACCATCAGGGTCTGCGGATATGTCTTGGGCCTTCAGGACGTCTCCAGTTCCTAGTCTGTATGCCGAGGCAGGGGAGCCTTCTCTCGAGCTTCGCCCCACCCGGGTCTGCCCTGGGGGACTTGGGTGGGGTTAGGTACTTTTTAGTTCCCAGGGTCACCCTGGTCAGCCCCACAGGGTGGGTTTTTCCTCTCTATTCTGGGGCATGTGTTTCTGTCTACCCTTTGTCCATTCACCTGTATTTGCCTTTTTAAAACTCTCCCTACTGTCTGCACTGCCTGTAGCTCTTGATATTGGATGTGTGTTGCTAAATGGTCTTAGCTTTATTTAGGCCCCATGTGTTAGGTTTATTTAATGTATTTGACCGGCTGGCGACATACATTCAATGTTCTGTTTATTTTTTTTTTCACAAGCAGTGCAGGCACGTCCTGAGAAAGCCTTGTTGCTGTCGGGACGTTAAGCAATGTACAATCAATCAATCAATTCTCTCGAGCTTCGCCGCATCCGCCTCATGCTCAGCTACGTTCTGAAACTGAAGGCCCATCCAGACAATCCTGCCTATGATTGTTTTTAAACCATCGTTTGCAGAGACTTACGATACCCATCCGGGAGCTGTCCGTCCACTTTCTTTCCGTGTCCGACCTCATCTGCAGGCGGCCGGATTGGACCTGGACAGAGTTTCGGAATCCCTGCAACACATCACTCCACCTTGGCTCTTACCAGTTCCTGAGATCTTGCTGGACTTGACTGCCCACAAGAAAGACTCTACTCCACCAGCCATATACCAACACAGCCTCAATGAACTGCTTTCAATTTTTCCTGGCTATTGTCGTATCTATACCGATGGGTCAAAGTCTGAGGATGGGAGAGTGGCTGCGGCCGCAGTGTCCTCTCGCCATCCTAGACGCCCATTTAAGCACCGCCTCCCAGACCACTCATCTGTATTTAGTGCGGAACTGCAGGCGGTTCTGCTGGCACTCAGGCATGCTTATCGATCTACAGAAAGGAACTTCCTGATTCTGTCTGACTCTCTTTCTGCCCTGCAGGCCCTTCAGGGCATGGGAAATGACCACCCACTGCTGGTGCAGATCAGAGAGCTCCACGCGGACTTGATGAAGGAATATTATGACATCATTTTTATTTGGGTGCCAGGGCATGTGGGCATCGAAGGCAACAGGATCGCAGATTCTGCTGCCAACGATGCCCGCAATGACCCTGTCCCTGACACACAGACTGTTTATAGTGATTTTAGACATGTGGCTAGTGCGTACATAGACTGTGAGTGGCAGTCCGAGTAGGACAAAGAGGAAGCTAACAAGCTGCATGAAGCCCTTCCTAAGTTGTCCGACGGTCTACCTTATCGCTGCGGCAGCCGCCGTGAGGAGACTGTACTGGCTCGGCTCCACATCGGCCACACGTATGTTACGCACTCTTATTTACTTAAACAGGAGGAGCGTCCATGGTGTTATGCCTGCGATGAGCAGTACTCTGTTCAACACTTTTTGTTGTCTTGTGCTGATCTAATCGACACAAGGTATAAACATTTCACTGCAGACTCCTTGAAGGTTTTGTTCCGGGATGTGCCCCCGGACAAGATCTTCAGTTTTCTGAGGGAGTGCCATATTTTTAATAAGATTTGAGCGTTTATAGATTATGATGTTTCTATTATTTTGACCTTTTTGAGAGTCTTTCAGTGTTTTCTTTAAAGACTTGTGCTAGATTATTGTAACTCTTTGCTTTGTGGCTGCCCTCAGTATCTCATTGATCGCCTCCAAAAAATTCAGAACAATGCAGCCCGGCTTGTTGTGAGAGTCCGTAAGACTGAGCATGTCACACCCATCTTGAAGTCCCTTCACTGGCTACCTGTGTCCTCACGTATTCAATACAAAGTTATGTCAATCTGTTTTAACTGCCTTTCAGGCACCAGCCCAGAATACTTGTCCTCTTTGCTGCATGTGTATACACCCTCTCGTGAGCTCCGCTCCTCTTCTGATAAACGGAAGTTGTGTGTACCTTCTGTCCAAACTAAAACATTTGGTCAGCGCACTTTTGTTTATCAAGCCCCAGTGTTATGGAATACACTTCCTCTTGAGGTCAGAAACAGTGAGTCTGTCTCTGACTTCAAGAGGTCGTTGAAAACTCACCTCTTCAAGCTTTACTTTGAATAACTGCCAGTGTTTGATGCCTTAGTTGTAGTTCTGCAATCCTCCTTGTTTAGACTGAATGTTAATTAGAATATAAATTATTATGTATGTATTGTTGTTTAGTTTATTGTAAAAGTGGTGTGTTCGGGCATTGTGCTTTGTTTGTTATGTGCATATGTCATTGTATTTTTATTTTTGTGTACAGATTGTAAAGCGCTTAGAGCTTTTGAGTAAGATTAAGCGCTATATAAATACTCATTATTATTATTATTATTATTACATTTTAGCCTGACATATTTTTAAGGTATATTTACATCATGTCTTAAGACCTATCTTTTAGTCTGGCTGACCAGCCCCACCCGGGTCTGCCCTGGGGGAATTGGGTGGGGTTAGGTATTTTTTAGTTCCCAGGGTCACCCTGGTCAGCCCCACAGGGTGGGTTTTTCTCTCTATTCTGGGGCATGTGTTTCTGTCTACCCTTTGTCCATTCACCTGTATTTGCCTTTTTAAAACTCTCCCTACTGTCTGCACTGCCTGTAGCTCTTGATATTGGATGTGCGTTGCTAAATGGTCTTAGCTTTATTTATGCCCCATGTTGTAGGTTTATTTAATGTATTTGACCGGCTGGCGACATACATTCAATTTTCTGTTTAGTTTTTTTTCACAAGCAGTGCAGGCACGTCCTGAGAAAGCCTTGTTGCTGTCGGGACGTTAAGCAATGTACAAGCAACTTTCTGGCTGACCAGATTTTTACCCTTCCCGCCGTGAGATGGCCTTAGTTGCCTGCTCGGCGTTAAACCCAAATAACTAACTAACTAACTATCTTTCTCTTCAATTCCGAGTCTTTCATTGTCGGCCGGCATGAGTCGACTGATACTTTCTTTTTTTCTTCGCTGGTTCATCCGCCATCTTGTCTCTGATTGGTTATAATTATGCAGATGACCTGAGGTCGTATAGAATAGTTATGACGTCAGCTACCTGATCGTCTATCGGAACCAATCTTTTGACTAGGTACATTGTATAGTCACAAGATTCCGGTGGCCTTTTTCGCTTTGAACGGATGAAAGAAAGCATTTGGTGGGACAATAGGGTGGTCACTGTCTAAGTGGGTACAATGAACAATGAACAATGAACAATGAACCTTTATTTTCCAACGGTAGAAGTTATTGGTAACAGGACCAGTTTTCAAACTTGCCGTTGCTACATCTACTACATAAGTGACATAGACATGTAAACATACACATACCACACACTGCTGCATGCACTGCTACATTCGCTCACGCACATACACACACACATACCCACACACGCACTCAGGTACGCACGCATGCACATCGCAACCCGCGCATGCACGCACGCACACACACACACACACACACACACACACACACATGTACACCGCAATTCAGTACGCATGCACACACGCACGAACACTCACACACACACACACACACACACACACACTTACACACGCACGCACTCAGGCACATACGCACAAAAACAAACACACGCTCTCGGACACGCACTCCAGACATACCTACCCGCATACGCGTACGCACAAAAGTATAAAATGAGTAAAAATACAAAGTAAAGCAATAAACAAAGAATCATTAAGTA
Source organism: Semisulcospira habei (assembly GCA_036245525.1). Classification (NCBI taxonomy): domain Eukaryota; kingdom Metazoa; phylum Mollusca; class Gastropoda; family Semisulcospiridae; genus Semisulcospira; species Semisulcospira habei. The sequence goes on along the minus strand of BTPG01000006.1, from coordinate 185,080,964 downwards.
CATTAAAGTTCATACAGCAAGGGCAAATATGAATGCAGGTGCTATCTCTCCCCCCCCCCCCCCTCTCTCTCTCTCTCTCTCTCACGCCGACACACACACACACATACACACACACACAGCATGCACGCACGCGCACACACACACACACACACAGAGTCACACATACAGTACACACACACACACACACACACACACACACACACATACGCGAGCGCGCGCCCAACATATCGAGCACACACATATGAAGGCAAAAACATTATACACAGTACATGCAGTATTCAAAGGTACTCTTTGGCATTCAAATATTATGGTACGGCTATGGGAAAAAGGGACTCTCTCTCTCTCTCTCTCTCTCTCTCTCTCTCTCTCTCTCTCTCTCTCTCTCTCTCTCTCTCTCTCTCTCTCTCTCTCTCTCTCTCTCTCTCTCTCTCTCTCTCTCTCTCTCTCTCTCTCGCACACATACACACACATACACACACACATACATACACACACACACACACAAGCACGCACATGTACACATCTGAACACACGTGTAAGTTATCCCAATACTGTAATGATTTGATTACGTCAGAGATTCTAGGTGTTTGAAGAGGCTGTCCCTATATGAGGTGAGCGTCTTTGCGTTTCAAATTTCTGCAGGAATAGAATTCCAGAATGAACTTCCCGAGAATGACAAGCTGGTTTTGAATAAATCAATACGCGGCAGGGGTACTTTGAATTGTTGTCCATGTCTAGAAGCTACAGATGTCCGTTCTGAGAAAAAAGAACTCAAGTACAGTGGACATGATTGCTTGTACAGCTTGTACATCAATACACCTTTATTGAACTGAAAGTGCTGGGATAGAGGGAGAATTTTTAAAGTTTTAAGCTTTTCGTCAGTTGAGAGTTCGGGATCGGGAAATATAAGCTTAGCAGCTCTCCTATGTAGGGAGTTCAGCCTCTTCAAATGTACATCACTAGAACCATCCCACACTGTTGATGCATAGTCTATGTGCGACTTGACATGAGCATTGTAGAAAAGAAGACGCGTATCTGTGTCAGTAATTGTTTTCAATTTTGACAACATATACAGGCTTCTGGAAACTCTTTTGCACACATTATTAATATGCAGTTGCCATTTAAGCTGATCATCTATAGTGACCCCCAAGAGGCGGTGGTGTGATACTTGCTCAATTGGGCTGCCGTTTATAGACAGACTAAGAGAGAGCGGGCATAGCTGGTGCTTTTGACGTGTGGTTATAACCATGCATTCTGTTTTTGACGGATTCAGGGACATGGAGTTGGAATGACACCAGTCGGTGACCTCGCGCAGGCTTTCCTGCAGACGCGTGTTAATTGCAGCTACATTTTTGTGAGGAGTGTGTAGTGTGCAGTCATCAGCAAACATGTCACAAGAAATATCGCGGCAACTAATATGTAGTGGAAGGTCATTGATAAATATGCAGAACAGCAATGGCCCGAGGACAGAGCCCTGAGGCACGCCGCTTTTGACGTGACCATACGAGGAGTAGGATCCATTTAACAGTACTCTTTGCTTCCTTCCGCTTAAATATGAAGTGAACAATGAGACAGCACCTGCATTGCAAAGATATGCTTGAAGTTTTGACAAAAGAATGTTATGATTTACAAGGTCAAAAGCTTTCTTAAAATCAATAAAGATCGACCCAGTTATTTGGGAGTTATTTATGGATGCTAGCCACGCATCAATAAGTCTTGTTAGTGCCGTGTGGCAAGAATGCTTGGGGCGAAAGCCGGACTGAAATACGTGCAATAGACTACGACTCTCCAAATATTGATAAAGGTGTTTGTGCACGTGTCTTTCAAGAGGTTTGGAAAGGCTGGATAATATTGAGATGGGTCTATAGTTATTAACATCAGACAGATCTTTTGATTTAGGCAAAGGGATAACCTTGGCTTGCTTCAGTTCTGATGGAAATATATTTTGTTGGATGCATAAGTTATAAATATACGTTAACGATTCTACTGTATAGGGAAGGGACAGTTTCAGGATTTTAGGACTGATCTCGTCAGGTCCCGATGATTTTTTGTTTTTCAGTGACCCGATCAGTTTTCCTACTTCATACACAGCTAGAGGCGGTATAGAGAAGGGGGGTTTGTCCTTAGTCTTCTGCTTACAGAAGTTAAGCAGGGACTCCGGGCATGTGTAAGACGTTTTTCCGCTTGAGGGTATGATTGACTCGGCAACAGACAAAAAATGTTTGTTAAAGATGTCTGCAGTAATACTAGAAGGAATGGCTGACGATTTCTTGCTGTTACCTCGGGTGATGAGATTAACTGCGCGCCAGAGTGCGGCAGTATCTCTGTCTTCTTTAATCATTCGTTCAAAGAGAGACTTTTGAGCCCTGCGTACCATAGACTTGACACGGTTACGTTGTTTTTTGTATTCGTTAAATAGCTTGTGTCTTCTTAAGTCATTTCTCAATTTCATAGCTTCAATTATTCCTTGCGTTAGCCAAGGCGGTAACGTGTGGTTTTTTACCCGCTTTTGCCGTAAAGGGGCGTGTTTGTTAAGTACTCTTGTAAAGAGTCGATACCAAATAGTCAGAGCCTTTTCAGGGTCAGTTTCGTTATTAACGACATTAAATGGTGTTTGATCAAGGTCTGCTAGAAAAGCAGACTGATTAAACTGTTTAAATGAGCGGTACGTTATAGTTGTGTGCCCGTTCTTACGATGCACTGGCAGTTTTGTTGACCAGGAACACACAGTAGGAAAGTGATCACTGATGCTGAGGTCAGGAACACTAACATTGAACACACTAAGGGGACGGTTGGTGTAAATGTGATCAATGAGTGTTGCGGTTGTTTTTGTGATCCTAGTAGGGGCCGAAACTAATTGTTCTAAGCCGGTTTGTGTGGTGATGCAATCCCACGCGGTATGGGGCTTTAACATATCTATGTTAAAGTCGCCTAGTAGCAACGCATCACAGTTAGGTAGGCCAACTTTTTCTACTGCATGCAAGAAATCGACGTACCATTCAAACTTGGCTGATGGGTTACGATAACAAAAGCCGATGAAGACGGGTTTAGTTTTTGGAGCCCTAAATTCCAACCAAATGCACTCAACTTCCGGAGTTTCTATGTCCTCACGCCTTTTTACTAAATGTTGGACAGAGTTATGGATGTAAACGGCAAGCCCAGTCTGACCAAGTACACGAGGGTCACGTCGAGTGATGCTAAAGTTAGGTATGTGAACGGCTTCATCGCTTATGTCGGAGTTAAGTCGCGTCTCACTAAGACCAAACAGGTGGAATGGTTCAGACGAGTTTAGAAAAACATTCAAATCGGCCACCTTGTTAAAAAGATGGTAGATGTTCAAGTGACCAGTTTGAAGGCTTCCGTGTGTCTGAGCATTATGGGTCATGTTGAATTTTAACTTTCCCAAATGAAGTGCAACACAATACAAAAAATATATAAACAGAGGGAATAGGGAATAAAGTTTCAATGCAGTAAAGCGCGGCTGAAGTTATAGCACCTCGTATCAAAACGTCACAAATGGTGTCCAACACAGCGTTATCAAATGAAGATCGCTTTTGATTAATAGTGTATCCACGTATTAATGCTGCGCAAGCTGTCTAAATAAATGAACAAATGGTGTAGCCTGCGATGTGAAGTATGGGTACGTATACTGAAGCCCAGTAAAAGCTTTTTGCGAACTAAAGCATTAAAAAAGGTCGGTCGTGCCCCTTTAATGCACAAAGACAAAGGTGATCCAATGTGGAACATCAACTTGAACACGCCTGCTAGGTCACTAAAAGGCATATTTATGCTGTTTGTTGAACCAGGAAGTCCATTTAAGAAAGAGTCAGAAAAAATTTACAATCCAAAGATTACACACAAAGATCTACATTTGTATGATGTAAGAATCGACCAATACCTGATGCACAAGTATGCACTTTAGCTAGACCTACGTAGTACAGACGACGACTACCTTCATGGATCAGGCCGTTCTGTTGAGAATGGTAGTGATGGGATCACAATCCAGATACAATAAAAGAGTGAAACAGTTGGAGTAATAAATATTTATGTGTTTGATTTATGACGCACAGCTGAATATCGAAGAAAGCAGACTAAAAGGTGCTGTGTGTTAAAATTATATTTAGTATTAAAATGAACTTGCTGACTTGACACACGATCCACACTGTGGTTTGTTTTGTGGTGCCACAGGTTGTGGGAAAACTTTGTTCTTAATCTCTTGCAAACAAGATACATCTATCATTTCCAAAACATTTTGATATTCTGCCGAACGATCAAACACAACAAAGCTTATCACAAGTGTTTATTCATTTGGACTGATCACAACATTTATTTAGTCTACCCTGAGAAAAAACTGAATGACTACCTGCAGTATTTTTACAAACAATTTCAAGGGCAGCGGACTTTGTTTACAGTTGATGATTGCTCTGCAGAGGACATTGTTAAGAAGAAAAACACTTTCGCAGAACTCGCCTTTAGTGGCAGGCAAACATCAGTGTCTGGATTCTCACTCAAAAATATAATGCTGTACTAAAATATTTTTGAGAGCAACTAAAGTTTATCTGTTTGTTTTACTGTAAGGTTCGTGACAGCTTTGAAGACTGCCTCAGGGAGAACGATGTTATTCCCAGTAAGCATGAACGAGACATTGTAAAAAACAAACTGAAATCAACTAAATAGGTTTAGTGAGAGGGGAAGGGCATTTGTACTTAATGTATTTTATTGATGACAAGCCCTGGGGTAGTTTGATGTGTGAGCCCATATCAAAAGCTTTCTTGGCAAGACAATTCAAGGAGCCTAACATGTTTTCTATTACTCCATGGAAAGATTGTGAATTTGTGGTCACTATTGTGTGCTGGTACATATGCTCTAAGCCAAAGGTCTGAAATTGCAGATGAGCAAATGCTAAAGTGAGACAAAACATGTTAACCCTTGTGTGTCAGTAGTAGTTTTAGCTATGTCGATTCCTCTAGGAATCATCATGACTAAAACTGCTGACACACAAAGGGTTAATCTGTTGATGTCGCTAGCATTTTTGGTGACCAAAAGTGCTACCGACATTCACAGGCTTGACAATAAGCACTAGCGACAGTCACAGGTGTTATGCCCCAAGCTGTGGCACGCCCCAGCCCATGAACAAAAGGTCTTCCGGTCTCGAATTCAGTCGCCACATGACCAGTGGAACTTGAAGACGTTACAAATATTTTTAAAACGTGGTGCAGATTTGATCCTTTTAAAGATCAGTTTGTTGAAATAAGCAGAAACGTGCCAACATAATGTTTTGTTGTCAGAATGAAGTCATTTCAGACTTTCAGAATGTGCGCCTTTTTCACTGCTTATCGCTATTGAGTTATTGAGTAAGTAAGATCCATTAAAACGTCATTTAGATTTCCAGGTCTAGATGAAGATCTGTACAAGTCAGTTTGTAAATGGTGCCGTTCCAAATGATCAACCAATCACCAAGGGGCATGCCTCCATTACAAGACTACTCAAGACTGGAAAGGGTCTTGTGCACAGACTGAAGCGTGCCACAGCTTGGGGGTTTGGGTGCAACAACAGGGTTGAAGTCGTGCGAAGTGAATGGCTGTCTTTGCCACCGGCTGCTGGACTAGCACATCTGGCTGCCCCGCGAATTGGAGATGTGACAGGTGCAACAGGTCTATGTAGCAGTTCATGGTGTCAATTTTCAAACCAATACAATAAACCTTTTTACTCCCCAAGGTCCCATTTCTCAAATTTTGGAGGTGTTGCCTAATGACTACCAATTGCAGGAGATTGATTAACCAGCCTTCAGGCGCCAAGCTAATCTGGCACTACCCTTGAATTATCATTTGCAATCAATCTCCTGTTGTAGGGACTCGTTGCTAAATAGGTTACATATAAAAACAAGGATGTGATTGCTTGTTGCCCTGGGTTTTTTGCTGCATAGCAGTGGCACCTTTGTTGTAATTATATTGTGTGTGCAGGCCTGTGATTCTCAACAAATGTTGCAAGGTTCAGAATCGCAGACCAGAGGCTAATGGCATGAGTGAGCTTGGTCTTGTGATTAGTGGCTGATGCAGGACTAAGCTCACTCATGCAACAGACCCCAGGACACAATCTCACAACCAGCTGTGCGACATTAACCCTTATCATTCGGAATACACCAGTGTGTGAAGTAAGCATGACTAAAATAGTTCAAGAGTAGTGACAGAATATTCTGGCACCACCCTTGAACTAAAGCCATTGGTCTATATCCTTATCTGTAAGTACTATCATGTAGCTTGCATTTGGCAGTGTACAAATTTGAAGCTTTTAGCCTCAGTATGATATGGGTTAATCAAGTTTTTATATAAACATCTGGCACACATAATATAAACATCTGGCAAACTTTGATTTAAAATCTTGTTTGAACAGAAGTGTTGTACATACATAGGTACATGCTTCACATACATCATTTATCAAATGTACAGAATTATGCAACAGACACAATCTCACAACCAGCTGTGCGACATTAATCAAGTTTTTATATGAACATCTGGCACACATTATATAAACATCTGGCAAACTTTGATTTAAAATCTTGTTTGAAGAGAAGTGTTGTAAATACAGCGGTTCAAGATGGAGGTATTATCTGTGAGGAGTGCTTCGCAGGGGACTTTGTACCAGGTACCTGGGGCCATACACTGCTTTCAGTGCTTTGTAGAAGCCCCTGTAGTCACCATTGTCAGCGCAAAGCTGGGTCCTCTGTGCAAGTCTGGTCCACCACTCATTCTGGAGATCTCTGAGCTTGCGCTGGAGACTGCTGCAGACGAGGCGGAAGGCAGACTTCTTCACAGGGCAGGAAGGCTGGGCTAGGTGGGCTTGATGGGCGGCTCTTTTTTTTTTTGCTAGGTGTTCCTGGATCTCAACATCGTTTTCGTCAAACCAGTCTTTGTTCTTCTTTCTAGCGAAACCCAAGACTTCTGCAGAGGATTTTGCAATAGCAGTTTTCAGTTGTTCCCAAAGTGTTTCAGGGGAGGAGTCTGCTGGGTCTGCTGTGTCTTTGAGCCTGCGCTGTAAATCTGTCTGAAAGGCAGCTTTCACGTCGTCGCGCTGAAGGCTGGCAACATCAAGCTTTTTCTTGGGGGACGCCCATTTCTTGGGTTTTGGCTTGACGTGGAGCCTGAGTTTGCAGCGGACATGGCGGTGGTCAGTGTGGACCTCGATGATGACGATGCAGTGTACATCAGGTATCGTCTCGATGGCAGCCTGTTCAACCTCAGACGACTGCAGGCCCACACGAAAACCCTAGACCAACTGATTCGTGAGCTGCTTTTTGCTGATGACGCTGCCCTCGTTGCACACACAGAGAGAGCCCTGCAGCGCATCACGTCCTGCTTCGCAGACGCTGCCCAGCTCTTTGGACTCGAGGTCAGTCTAAAAAAGACAGAGGTCCTCCATCAGCCGGCACCCAAGACAGTGTATCGCCCTCCTCACATCACCATTGGCGAGTCTGAACTAAAGTCAGTGCACCAGTTTACTTACCTTGGCTGCATTACCACGTCGGACGCCAAGCTGGACAAGGAGCTTGACAGCAGGCTGGCAAAAGCGAACAGCGCTTTCGGGTGACTTTTCAAGCGGGTGTGGCACAATCAACAGCTGAAAACAGGCACTAAGATCAGCATGTACAGAGCTGTGGTCCTCACCACCCTGCTGTATGGTTCCGAGTCCTGGGCCCTCTACCGTAGCCAACTACGACTCCTCGAACGCTTCCACCAGCGCTGCCTGCGCACCATCCTGGGCATTCACTGGAGTGACTATGTCACCAACGTCGAGGTCCTTGAACAGGCTGAAACTGTGAGCATCGAGGCTTTGCTGCTGCGGACACAGCTCCGCTGGGCGGGGCATGTCTCCAGGATGGAGGATCATCGCCTACCAAAGATCACCCTGTTCGGCGAGCTTGCTACTGGACACCGTGACAGAGGGGCACCAAAGAAGAGATACAAAGACTAAAAGAAAAGAAAAGGGGAGACTGCCAGTGCTAATATTTTAGGAAGGTTACAAAGTAAAGTAGATTATAGCACTGTCAGGGGAGAGAAATGTGCATGATCGACCAGTGATCATAGATCTACTGTGGCCAAAGCACAAAAAAAGAGATAGGAAAGAGAGGGGGCGCTAAAAAAGTGACTGAAAGCAATGCATATGGAAGCCCCCCCGAAGGGGGGCGTATCACATATCCCACTGTTCCAGCCACTCAGTGCATGGAAATTTAAATCTAGGTCCCCCCGAGGGGGGTCCAGATATTTAGCCGGTGTGGACAGCTGTTTCGGTCTTGGCGACCTCCTCAGCACACCATCGGCGATACTGGAGGAGGCAGGAAATTTGGCTCTAGGTGGTGGCATGGAATGTATGCCCTTGCAGACACCACAGTAAAATGTGGTTGTCTTTGCAGGTAGGCAGAAATTCCTGCCTCCTCCAGCCATTTAAGCCATGATTCGAGGCTGCTGCTGGTGGCCCGCTACTGACTGTTCGCGTTACAGGGCCGTATCAATCAGTTTTCAAAGGGGGGGGGGGGTGCTTAACTTTTCTTTTTTCTATTGCCAGGTCGGTCTAGTATATATCAAAACACCAACCGAAACTCAGTTCTTCAGTGAAGTTTTTGATATAACATTAAAGCACCCCCCTCCTCGGACCATGTTGTGGACTGGCAGTGAATGATTGTGGTTTTTTTTTTAAGCCGGGGGTGGGGTGGGTGGGTGGTGTGTGCACCCCCTCCCCCCCCCCCCCCGGATCCGGCCCTGCGCTATTACTTGTACTTAGTTCAGGCAGACAATACATTATCCTTTGGTTCGGGTTAGCAAACGCGCGCTATTTTGGCCCGCGTCACTTCTTGGCCCCCATGAAGTGCCCATTAAGTCGCTCGTGTGTCGTCAGTCCCTCTGCCTTATTTTCAGTCTGGGGTGTGCGTCCGGTCAGTGCAATCTGCGTGATATAGATCCTCAAGACCCACATCTTCAGTCATCTCAGACTGTCAGCATAAAGGGGCTCTTGAGGATCCCTCAGGGTGCATACCCTCAGAGTCGGTATATAGGTTCTCACGAATTAGAATACAGGGGTGCATGCATTCATTAGGTTCACAAAGTTGAGTGTGTATGAACTCTGGTGGATGATCGTTAGTTTCGGCAAAGTGCAGTTAGGGTCACTCTACATGCGTATGCATTTATAACTGGGAGTTTACTGTATATCCCACCGTGGTCACCTAGCCGCAGAAGAGGAAGGGCACGTAACACAAGACACTGTATAGTATAACGTACAGTGCCCTAAAAAAATACAGATACGAAGTGACCACACTGCAGTTTAACTCATTCTACCCCAACACCGAAATCCCCAAATTTTGCCGTTGTCCTCTGAAGACTGCATTGAAGTGCAGGACACAGATCGACCATGATAGTTCAAGGGTGATGCCAGAATAGCTTGGCGCCCATAGGCGCCAAGCTATTCTGGCATCACCCTTGAACTATCATGGTCGATCCTCATCTTGCTGTGGTGTGTCTGGGGTAGAATGAGTTAAAGGCCCCCAGTGACATCGGAGCGCACCCCCCACCCCCCACACTTTGGTACCGGTCTCAGGCCACTTTACAAATTTCAAATACAAGCGATCAAAAATCTCTGTAACTTCAGTAGCTGACTGGCCCTTCGTTTGTCTTGTACTGTGTTTGTCTTAAATGGCGTAAATCCGTGTCTGTTTCGTGAGTGTGTGTGTTGGGTTTCAGGCGCGGCGCTTTGAGTCGATTTCCCCCAAAATTGAGAAAAAGCGCCTATATAATAACGGTATTATTATTATTATTATTAGCGCATCAGTGTTTTACCAAACATCTCAGTCTTCAAAGAAACACTTTGCTGTACCCCGCCTTAAGGTTGTATACTATACCTACATTTTTTAATTGAAAACCGCCCTTTATAGGTTTTTTTGAGAGCCTTGTTGAGTCTGGAGGCTATTGCCACCCTGACAGACCCATGGTCCCGGGCATATTTGTAAGATAAAGTCGTTTGTTTGAAGTACCCCATTAGCAAAAACACGCAAAATTGCTGATTTCAGAACACAATAAAAATTTATCCAATAGTGTGTTAAAATGAAAAAGAAACATTTAGGTCACTTCATGTAGTATGTTATTATTTTCTCGTAAAAAAGTTTTGTTCTGATAACTGGAATTCTAAGTGAAATCGACAATAGTGTATTTTGTAAACTCGCAAATTGCCCGGATGTTATCAATAACTTTACAGGTGTTTGCATTGTTGGGCAATTGCTCAAGCCCTTTTTATTCGATAAAGTCGTACTTTATGTTATAACTATCACATTGATTATGAAGAAATAATGGGTCCCGAGCAAAATTTGGCACTTTTAGTCGTTTGCGCGTGCGTATTCAGAAAGGGATACAAGCGATGTCTGACTTCCGGCAGAACATATCTCCGCCGTTGCTGGTCCCCAAGCATGCAATATGGGAAAGGAGGAGGGAAACAACTAGGCCAAAACTGTTGCAAACTACGCCCAAACTGCTAGTCCTCGATAACTATTAGTGACAGTGGGACAGTAAACTGGAACAAACAACGGCAGATACGGGATGAGAAAATTTATCTATAAGTAATTAAATGCACCTACAGTCCTTTAGTAATTCAGGTAGTTCAGTGGTAAGATATTCTCTCACCCCTCAGGTAACCAGGGTTTGAGTCCCAGAGACGGCGATATTTTTTTCCTGCTCACATTTAAAATCCATACAGTTTCTACTTCACTAAATGAAACAACATGCAAGAAAAAGAAATGCGTGGTAATTGTGTGTTTTTTTTTTTTTTTTTTTTTAATGCGAATATAATCATTTTGGTAATGTGTATGTTAAACCATGAACCAACCATCCAACCGGATTTAGTCGTGGATAAAAATGCACACTGGTTACCTCGGTACATTTGTTCATTCATGTTTTCAGCCAGGCATTGTGTGAGCATGTTTACATGTTTACATTCATTCAATCATTCAGATTCACTGATGAAAAAGCACACCAAAGAGTGTTGTCACAGACTGTTTTTTATTTTTACTGGCATATTCATCTACAAACATTAATTGATGTGAATTTGTTTTAATTTACCTGCCGCAAGCAATGCTACATGCTCCTTTGGTGTCTCCATGAAAGCAGGTCGATGAACATCTCTGGTTGAAAGATGTTTGTGAACAGATTGGTAGTGGAATTAACCTATCTCTCTAGCTGAATCTCAGTTTCCCAGCAGTTTTTGGTTACAAATTATAAGGAAACAAAACAAATGTCACATGTGTCAATATGCCCTGTTATGTTTACACACGATCATTGTGAGTAAAGAATAATATCTCTGTTTATTTTCAAAACAAATGCTATATTTGCAGACATTCATTTAAAGTATACAGTCAAGTCTGTTGAAAGCATATTAGGCTACAATGCAATTAGGCACCTATACAAAGTAACTACCTCAAATACAAAACGTTAAACGTTTAGGGCTTAACATCTTTTGTCCATAAAAGGCGATTTTCAAAATGGGTCACAGAAATAGGGTCTGAACAAATTTTAACCCCAGCTGGATTCGAACCCAGGACCTTTGGGATGAGAGTCAAACACACTACCACCGAGCCACCCAGCTCCCCCTCAAAATACAGCTTTACTGTGGAACAACGTATTTCAACTACATTATTCACATTTACATTGCATTGACAAAGTGCTGACTTTATACAAGCTAGGTGGGAGAATAGTGGAGCTGATGTCAGTTTTAGTTGTGTGCATGTCAACGAAGACTGACATCGACAACTGCACTTGCTCATGAGGTATTTATTTGGGAGCCAACTGCACAGTATATAAAAGAAGGGGGATAGGAGAGAAGGAATGACAGACTTATCATTTAGAGCCTTCCACTACATATATTATTTTGCTCATATATATATATATATATATATATATATATATATATATATATAATATATAGATATATATAGATATAGATATATAATATATATATAGATATATATATAGATATATAGATATAGAGAGAGAGAGAGAGAGAGAGAGAGAGAGAGAGAGAGAGAGAGAGAGAGAGAGAGAGAGAGAGAGAGAGAGAGAGACCATCACTGTAGTCCTGATATAACTCAACATTGCACATCCCACTATGTTATAACAGTGAAATTCACAGTGTCCAGCCACCAAACTGAACTACACACATACTATGCACAATGTTGGCATGAAAATCAAACAATACTGTTACCAGTACCACACTGTGTCCCACTGCAGCACAACGAAGTGAAATGCAGTCTCAAGCCCCATAACGTACACTGCACAATGCTGACGTCAACACAAATAATAGCATAACAACTGTATAACAAGTGTAAAATGCATTGTCACATAGTCTGCGTAATATAGGCATGCACATCAAAAAATACTTGTACTGCTCTTGATACAAAACCCCACCCGGGTCTGCCCTGGGGGACTTGGATGGGGTTAGGTATTTTTTAGTTCCCAGGGTCACCCTGGTCAGCCCCACAGGGTGGGTTTTTCTCTCTATTCTGGGGCATGTGTTTCTGTCTACCCGAGGTCCATTCACCTGTATTTGCCTTTTTAAAACTCTCCCTACTGTCTGCACTGCCTGTAGCTCTTGATATTGGATGTGTGTTGCTAAATGGTCTTAGCTTTATTTAGCCCCATTTGTTAGGTTTATTTAACGTATTTGACCGGCTGGCGACATACATTCAATGTTCTGTTTATTTTTTTTTTTTTTTTCACAAGCAGTGCAGGCACGTCCTGAGAAAGCCTTGTTGCTGTCGGGACGTTAAGCAATGTACAATCAATCAATCTTGATACAAAGTCTGTGCAGTCGACCATATCATAACACTGCAAAATACATCAGTGCAACGCTGGCAAAGTGCCTACAATAGTAATACAGTCTGCACCATGCCGGCCATTAATCTAAGCAATACTCTTCAAAAACTCAACATGGTGCAGGCTATCGTGTCACAACTGATTGCACATAGCATAGCACCCACCACACACACACCCTGGTACTGTGCACAATGTTGGCTTCAGTTTTACTTTATTTAATTTTGGACCTGCTGGGGGAACGAGAAAAATCACAAAAGAACTTACATGATTGTGCTCAAAAATTAACTATTACCCATATTACTACACTGTACACATGTTCCTTAGACAGCACAAATGATTTGTATGGACACAGATCATAGTCAGGTCATTCTGTTTGCTGTTGTGTGTCATGTACAGTACGTCTGGAAAACGTGTGAAATTAACCATGTGATTAGCAATTCTGATACGATAAGTAAAGCCACACAGCTGAAAGTCAACGATTGACAGTGGAAGAAAAAAAAAAAAAAAAAAAAAAAAAAAACAACACTAAGTACAGTACATATCATATGCCTATGATCAGTTATCACCCAACCACTGAAATCTGCTGTGCCAGATGGAGGGTAATGCAAGAACTACATGGTCAACTCACTCTTGAGAAGTATTGCGTTTTTCATTGAGCAAGTCCACATTTGGCACATTTTGAGCGGAGGGTTTAATGACATATATATATATATATACTACCACCACCCCACCCCCCCCTGCCCTTCTATATTTCGGCACACCCCCTCTTCAGAAAGGACACATGGGTGTTGTACTCCGAGGCCAATGACCATTTTCAGAATGAACCCTGTATATCATTTAGAATCATGCAAAGCGGAGCAGTGATAAGGTTTCTCCTTGTCTCACACCGACGCTGCACAAAATCTATCTGTACCACTGTTTCCTACCCCATAAGAGTCAGCTGTGGATTACATATTTTGACTGACTGATGTATGCCAGTATTTCGGAACTTGTCACAAAAAAGACCTGTTTATATGCTGAAATGTCTTCGAAAAATGAACACATTGGCAGTAATGGGGTTTTCCCTGGATAATCAAAAACTAATACAAATTAAGCTGCGTTTCCAAATCGTGACATGACAGGAGAGTGACAAAAAAGTAACCTTTCTGCGAGGGTCATCCAAATAATGTATAGGAAGGTCTTACCATCAGGTATCTCTATACCAAGTTTGGGGTTACAGTTGTGAATATTTGAGAAAAAACATCTTTGGGCAATATATGGCCATTTTGTACCTATTTCCCGATTGCTTGTGACCCTTGACCTTTCTGAGCGGTCAACGAAATTAGTATGCATAAAATGTTCTTACCACTCTGTACCAAGTCTGGGTTTGAAGTTGTGTATACTTGAGAAAACATTTATTTGTCAAAATACGGCTATTTTTCACCCATTTCCTGATCCCCTGTGACCTTGACCTTTGTATAGTCTCCAAGAAATTGCCAATGTTAAAGTTTACCACGGACGACGGTGGACAGATGACCACTGTGGCCTCGCTGCTTCTATGTCAGGTTTATGGAAACACTCCCTCTTTATTTCTAGTCTAGTTTTGTCGCTGTCACTTTGTTGTCACTGCCCCACTGCTGTTGTGTCTGCTGTTGGATAGGCAGGCCTAAAGCCTGCTTGCCCATCTCCTAATATATGGCTATGCATCAACGCAGGCAGTAAGGCACAGGCTTTTGCTGCATTGCAAAGGATGTGACTGTCCAAAACCTTGGCATTGTGGCCAGCCTGGTGGATGGACAGCAAAATAACAGGACAATCAGTTCACTTCCTTTGCCTTCCCGTCGGTTGGCCATCCCGGAGAGACGTACCCGCTGAACTCTTCTTCAATGTGGCTATTGCAACCTGCAAAAGATAATTTAGAATCAAAAAAAGTTTTGAAATGCACATCATGCATGCATATATGTGTTTGCAAGTATTTTTACAAAGTACATACATGCATAATATGACAGTAGTCAGAGCAAGAACAAGAAAGACAATGAATGTCCTTATGTACGTGTATGACCAATCCACATAATACGTCCGACCTTCGTGCTTATCCAACAGGTCTCTGAAAATGTCTAAACATAAGTATAGGGCTGGAATTTGTACCAGCGAAACCTGAGTTTTCTCAAAATGCCTACATTTTTCACAAATTTGTCAACCCTCTGTGACCCTTGACCACTGTGAGGGGCTGATTAAATTGGTATGCACAGAAAGGTGTTATCAACCTGCCCAATTTTATTGAAAGTTTGCAAAAACTTTGATAAAACTACCATTCTACCAAAAGCTAACTTTTGTCACCCTCTTGCAACCCAACCTTGAGCTTTACAAGGGGTCATCCAAATTAAGGCCTTATCATGTGGTATCTCCATACAACGTTTCAGTTTAAAGTTGAAATAATACTTGTAAAAATACAGTTTTTGTCCAAATATGGCTGTTTTTTTACCCCTTTCTGGACTCCCCATGACCCGTGACCTTTGTGAGAGGACCAGTAAATTTGTACACATAGAAAGTTCTTACCGTCAGGCATCTCCGTACCACATCTGGGTTTGAATTTGAAAGTAATATATGAGGATAAACAATTTGTGTCAAAATCTGGCCATTTTTTTACCCCTTTCTGGACACCCCCCCCCCCCCCCCCCCGCCCCCCCCCCCCCCCTGTGACCCTGACCTTTGAAAGGTCACAGCAGTTGGTATGTTTAGAAAGATTTTACCACAAAGTACCCTTGTGCCAAGTTGGAAGTCTGAGGCTTGAATAGTATCTGAGGAAATACAAATGTTAAAGTTGCCCACAGATAACAGACAGTCGACAGATGACCCATTACAAACACTTACTTTTGCTACCACACGTGAGCCACAAATGAGACGCAATTGAGCTTTAAATGACCACAATGGGTGTATAAATATATCTAGAATCAGCATCAAAGTGTAACTTGCAGAAAATGTTTCAAACAGGACACATTTAACATATTGCTGTTTAGCAAACAGTACACACTGGACCAAAAGGGTAGTATTCAGTGTTTTCTAGTCATTCTGTGTGCACTAAGTGTTTATTAAAGAAAACGACAGTATTTGCAGACTTGCACAAGCCTCTAGTTTCCAAATCAAATGCAATATGGTACCACTTGTTGACTGCAAGTGATTTTAGCATTTGGTGTTGTAGAGAATGCTGGTACTGGTACTACACTATCTTCAAAATGAAAGACAGCATTACAGTATGATGTGTTTATTCACACCAGTTGTGTTTTGTTATGAACCTGATTCTATTCACAAATCAACCGGTATGATTTACCTTGAGTCCAGGAGAATAAGTGTCGCCTTCTCTCACTTTAGTTGATCCACTGGAACTGGCATTGCCTGCTTTCAGCTGTGATCTTCTCCTTTTGAGCAAACATGACCGGACTAACTCCTGCCTCTTCTTGGTGTAGGCGTCATACTTCTGTGCTTGTTTTGAAAGTATACCCTCTGGGCGAGACTCTGCAGTGAGACGTCAACAGCAGCATTGACCTGAAATGAAATACATGTTTATTAATGTGTTGTTCAGCAGCATGCCAATTTCACATCTGATCTTATTTCAGGGTGGGTTGGTTCCAAACTCCCCCAAAAGGGACTTTGTTATAGCATTATAAATAATTTGAGGCCGGGACCCCCCCCCCCCCCCCCCCCCCCCCCCCCCGCCCAATATGCTCCTACATTTCGTTTACGCATTACTACCTTCAAACTAATGTGAAATAAACTGTAAACACCACAAACAACAATGGTGAAGCCTGGATCGCTCATGTGCATTTAAAACTGATCATTTACATAACCTGAACTGTGTGACCTTTCCAAAAGGTGACTGAAATTTAAGTGCCATGAGTCTCAGCATCAGTAAAGGGCTGGCTTTTGTACTATACTAGTTGTGAATAATATTTGAGAAAAAACATCTGTTGTCAAAATATGGCTATTTTTTACCTATTTCCTGATTTCTCATGACCCTTGGTCTTAACTCAAACTGGTATGCTAAGAAAGGTCTTGCCACAAAGTATCCTTGGGCCACGTTGAAGACTGTGGTTTGAATAGTCTCTGAGAAAATGCCAACATTAAAGTTTACCATGGGCGACCAATGGCCCAGAACATAGCCTCACACTTGCTGCACACATGAGCCAATGACCGAAAGCATTACAGTATGATGTGTTCATTCACAATCACACCATAGTTGTGTTTTGTTCTGCACCTGATTCTAGTCACAGATCTGCCGGTATGATCTACCTTGAGTACAGGAGAATAAGTGTCGCCTTCCCTCGCTTCACTTGAGCTGTGGCCTTGGTGTAGGCATCATACTTATGCGCTTCTTTGCAAGTATATCCTCTGGGTGAGACTCTCACTCAGAGTACTGAGACTCCACAGCGAGAGGTCAACAGCAGTATTGGCCTGAAATAAAATACACGATTATTACTGTATTGTTCAGCAGCATGACAATTTCACTTTGTGTGAACTAAATGCAGGAGCAGATTATTACTTTCAAAATAAATGCGACATAAACTGTGTACACCGCAAAGAACAAACAAGAATGGCAAAGACTGTATGCCTCATGTGCATAACTGATTCATATATAATTATAAACTGTGTGACCTTTCCAAAACTGAGGTAGCTGGAATAAGTATGACAAGTCTCAACATAAAGGCTTGCTTATGTACTAGTGAAATTTGTATTTTCTCTACAAATTACAATTATGCATTTTTTTTTAATGTTTGTCAACCTTCTGTGACTCTTGACCTGTGTAAGGAGTCAACCAAATTAGTATCTATAGGAAGACTTCATCATCAGCTACCCTTGTGCCAAATTTGATATGGAAATTGCAAAACCTTTGATATAAACTGCAATCATACAATGAAAAAATAAATAAGCATATATCACACATTCCCAGGTCATCCAAAATGGTAGTCAACACATATTAGGGTTTCAGTCAAAGTAGCGTAGGTTTAATTGAACATACATACATACCTATAAAGTACTAGTAACCCTTTTAATCCTGATATACCCACTGCTTGACATAAATGTGACTATGACAGTTCAAGGGTGGTGCCAGAATAGATCTGCGTCTCATCCGCCAAGCTATTCTGGCACCATCCTTGAACTAAAAAAATGCTGGGCCTATATCCTAATCTGTAATATAGCCTTTATAAGACAGTAAGGGAATGGATGAGCAAATTAAGTTACTAAGTACTGGAAGCAGTTACTGAGTTAGAGGTCCATAATGTCAAATTCTCCCTTAGCAAGACTTTTTCCTACAGACAGTACTTTTCATAGATAATAAGCACTGGCACTGGTTTAATATAACTACAATGTCGACTACATACCCTCCACCGTATTAGTAAAGGCTCTCCGAGAATGTATGGAAATGTTCTACTTCTAGGTGGTGACTGACATGGAATGCATGCCTCCTCCCCTCCCCTCCCTCCCCTCCTCCCCCCCCCCCCACACCCCCCTTCCCCCCTCACCCCTGTCAACCCACAATAAAATGTAGTCTTTTTCATTGCAGGTTTAGGCAGTGGCGACGGCAATACTACTGTGGGGACCTAAATTTCCATGCATACACGGACAGCTATTGGGGTTTTATGCCGTGCAGGTGATATCTCAAGGCGGTGCATAAAAGGGTTGGAAGCTGAACCAGTGAGATATGCCACTTATACGTACGACATTTTGCTTCCGATAGTAACTCGTGTTCTAGTCACTTAGCAAACACCACCACCCTTTTTTCTAATTTAGTTTACCTTTTCGTTGCTGATGTCTGAAGAGATTTTGTTGTTTTCCTGGATGCCACGTAGACTGCTTCCCGTTTGGTTGGCCCGTTGTTTTTTTTTTATTTTATTTTTTTACTTCAGATTCAGAAATTACGTGTTGCCCTTCGCGCTATCTTACACAGGTTATGCGTTACGCTTGATGACTTGTCGCAACTTATGCAAAAGTATCTTATTTCTGAGGAAACAAAACATTTTATGCATAGAAACAGTCAGCGTACACACCTATTTCAGACAGTATATCTCTTTTATCAATTATCGATAAATTGAGCTTGTTTGCAATATGACCTGACGTACGGCGGTTTGTTTCGGTGACCTCCAGTCTCAGGTCAATGCAGACGCAAGATAGCGGTATCTAAATGCGCAGAAAAGATGCGCGAAAGAGGTGTGTCCTACAACCTTAAGAACATGTATCATTTAGTGCCATTTGACCTACTATGGGCTATTTTAACTGAACTCCTATTTGTTGATTTTGCTACAGTCCTACAAATTTGGTGACAAGCCAACGGCAAGCGGCCACTTCAAGTTAAATACCCTAATAGAACCCCGGCCAAACAACAGATTTCAATATCAGTCGAGGTCAAGCATATGTGCAGACTTCATGTATGCACTGTTTCAGGTTTGCCACGTGCTTAACTTACTCATTCACGTGAAAATGGATCTTTCTTATAGGGCTCGAGAAGTTCCCCGCGTTGCCTAGCAGCGGTCGGCGCGTCAGCCGCCATCTTAAGAGGATACCATAGTCATGAGATAGTAGCGAAATCAGTAGTGTTTCAACACGTTTTTCTTCCTCTTTGGAAACAAACAAAAACTGACAGATTCTGGTGAGCAGTTTCCTACAGTGATGGCAAGACTTGCTGTTATTGCTTATAGTACGTCAGGACTTTCCTGGCATTACAAAAACAACGATTTCCCTATGAGCGTTTAGTCCCGTATCCTCACAACATGGCCACCATGACTGGCGTGTTGACGTCAGCTTCCCGATCCCTATACGGGGCTAAATATATCTGGGGCACATTTAGGGATGTAAAATCAATAATTTCATGAAACAAATCCGAATTTTTACGACTGTACAGCGAAATTGACACATTGTAAAAATAAAATCGTATCAGGCCCACTGGCCCCGAATGATATTTGTTCAAAGATTGGTACTTTGATTTTTAAAAAAAAAAAGCAAAAAAAAAGCGGTTCTTTGCAAAGATATTTGTGAAAAACGTGCGCTCCAATGCCGCCCAACGACCTAAACATAGTTTAAACATTTTATCAGCTGACCCACCCGGGTCTGCCCGGGGACTTGGGTGAGGTTAACTACTTTTTAGTTCCCAGGGTCACCCTGGTCAGGGTGGGTTTCCCCCTCTATTCTGGGGCATGTGTTTCTGTCTACCCGTGGTCCATTCACCTGTATTTTTTTTTTAAACTCTCCCTACTGTCTGCGCTTTTTGTAGCTCTTGATATTGGATGTGTGTTGCTAAAAGGTTCTAGCTTTATTTAGGCCCCATGTCATAAGTTTATCAGTTAATGTATTGGACCGGCAGTGGCGACATACATTCAATATTCTGTTTATTTATTTATTTATTTTTTTTTTCACCAGCAGTCCAGGCACGTCCTGAGAAAGTCTTGTTGCTGTCGGGACGTTAAGTAATGTCACACACACACACGCACGCACTGACACACATGACACACTGTTATGCCGCATGCTGCCTGGACACACTAACATCAAATTTTAAAACAAACAACAACAAAAAAAACACGTTTCCCTCTGACAATAATTGCAGCAGAACGATATAAATAAGTAAACGGCACAATATGCTTGCAGACATAAGAATATATATGAGGGTCTGCGGCTAGAAGTAAAACGGATGGGTGTCACGACCCCTTACCTTGGGCGATTTGATTTTTGGGCGAGTTCACTGTCACCAGAAGTGGTAATGTCCCTTCATTAGAAGCTTCCGCTAAAATGGCGACAGGTTTTGAGGCGGACAATACTTGATTTTGAATTTAAAACTACGCTTATAACATAATATCTGCACATCGGTGACTGCATGTAAGTTGTATTGTAGCTAGAAATCTTTCTGAAATATTAAGAAGAAAAGTCGGCTCGTACGGATGAAAGTTTAGAAACTGTTCGCTATGACTGCTGCCGGAAACAATTTGCCTTTTTTGCCTGTCTTTGTAGTTTAAATTCGCTAGTTACCGATCAAAACATTACATAGATCTGCTCTGGGCTTGCGGGCATCCTTATATAAAAGCTTTTGTGGAGCACTCTGCCTAGAATTCGTAACATAAGGTTAATGTAAATCATACAGGTAGAACAGTCTGTCAAGTCCTGCATGTCGCGGCCAAATCAGGTCACCAGTCATTGCATGGTTACAGAGTGGCGATTTAATCAGCCCCCTCCCTCGACTCCTTCAGGGCCCGACTCGACTGCAGTTTTCACCATGTGCAGGCAGTCCCGACTCCGCCGTAATGCTGATTTCCACGCAGCAGTCATGAACGTTCGCGAGAACTCTAGTCTTAATGAGAAGAACAAGAAATCAGTTTAGAAATAACAGCGAAATGTCACAAGATCAAGAAATGTAGCACACATGTATTATGAGTTGGTAAAATTCATTCATGAGCATCCCATAGATTTAGGGGGAAGGTTGTGAAACAGTCTTTTACTAATAATCCACCTAATGCTATCAACATTATTTAGAACAATTCACCAGCCAGATTATCCCACCAAACCCCAGTGGAACAGCCTGACTGTGGAAGGGGACTGTACTTGTATGTACAGTCACTGGACTCCTTTGACGCCAGGCTGTTATCAATTACTGAATCCCCCCCCCCCCCCCCCCCTCCCCCTTTTTTTTTCCCCTGCGCACCACCCAGTACAGCAATGTTGCAACGTGAACTTCAGCAAAATGGACATGGTTTTAACCCTTTTCATTCTGATACACTTTTGTTAGAAATAAATTTGATAGTTCAAGGGTAGTGCCAGAATAGCTTTGCATCTGAGGTGCCAAACAATTCGGGCACCACCTTTGAACTAAACCAGTTGATCTATCTCTTATTCTGTACTGTAGCCTTCATAGAACAAAAAGCAAACTTTGTGAAATCAGCCTCAGGATGTCCACCGTCATCCCTGTTCCAAAAAATCTAAAGTGTCCTCTCTAAACAACTATATAGACCGGTCGCTCTGACCTCAGTTGTCATGAGGACACTCGAGCACTTGGTCCTCCGGTTTCTGAGAACACTTACTGATCCTCTGCTGGATTGTTTTCAATTTGCGTATCGCGAAAAATGTTCCGTGGAGGACGTGGTGTCACTTGGTTTGTTTTATGTTTTACAACATCTTGAAATCCCAAACCCCTATGCCAAAATTTTATTTGTTGATTCCAGTTCTGCTTTTAACACCATTATTCCATCCAAACTGTATCAGAAGACCCAGCAAATCAGGGTTCCAGAGGCATTGTGCCTCTGGACCCTCGATTTCCTGTTGATGAGACCACAGGTCATTAAAATCGGTGAAAATGTGTCATCCACCCTCATCTTATGCAGGCCTCAAGGATGCGTTTTCTCCCCTATGCTCTATCTATCTATCTATATCCCGTAGTCTTGCCGATCGTTGGGGCACCACTGATGACTTAGCAACCAGCTCCCTCCATTCCTCTCTGTTCTCTGCCATTCTTAGCGTATCGCCCAGCCTCAGTCCTGTCCACTCTGATATATTGTCCTCCCATCTTTTCCTCTGTCTTCCTCTCCTTCGTCCTCCTTGCACAGTGCCTTGCAGGATTGTTTTGGCAAGCCCTGCTGAACGCGTGACATGCCCATACCAATTCAGTTTGTGTTTTTTTATAATGCCAATGGCTAATAGGTCTTCATAGGGCCCGATGGCTTGCCTGATTCTGCTTCCCACTTCCTCATTCGTGATGCGATCTCTGTATGAAATGCCAAGCAACTTCGAAAACATCTCATTTCAGTGGCTTGTATCCTCCTTTCAAGGTCTGCTGTGAGGGTCCATGACTCGCAGGCATACAAGAACACTGAGATGACTAAGGAGCACATCAGTCTGATCTTGGAGCAGAGCGTGATGTTTCTGTCCTTCCTTATGGTCTTCAATCTTGTCAGTACTGTTGTTGTCTGCTCAATCCTGGACAGTTTCTGGTTTTGATCCCTTATCTGTCACAATGGCTCCTAAGTATTTGAATTTATTAACTGTTTCCAGTTTTTGGCTTCCAATCATGACATCAGTGCCAATGCCACTGGTGTTATTTGTCATCAGTTTGGTCTTCTCTGCACTGATTTTCATCCCATACGCAGTGGCTGTACTGTCCAGCTTTTCCACCAGCTTAGCTAGCTCCTTCTCTGTTCCTGCAAGGCCATCTGATCAATGTCGTCCGCAAAGCGCAAGTTCGTGATTGTTCTGCCTCCAATACTGACAGTTCCTTCATGATCTTTCAGTGCGTCTGTCATGATTCTTTTCAGGAAGATGTTGAAAAGAGTAGGTGAGAGCAAGCAGCCTTGTCTGACACCGACTGTAGTCCTAAACCAGTTTCCTATTTTGCCGTTGAAGCAGACTGCTATGCTCTACTCCCTGTTTACTTATGACTGTGCTTCCTGCCATGCTGGTACTAAAGTTCTAAAATTTGCAGATGACACCACAGTGGAGGGGTGCATTACAAACTCAGACGAATCCGCCTACCGAAGTCAGGTTAAGACTTTAATTAGCTGGTGTAACAACAATAACCTTGAACTGCACACTGGCAAAACAAAAGAGATGATTGTGGACTTTAGAAAGAAACAGTCCCCTCCCCCTCTTGTCCCCCACCTGGGTCTGCCCTGGGGGACTTGGGTGGGGTTAGGTATTTTTTAGTTCCCAGGGTCACCCTGGTCAGCCCCACAGGGTGGGTTTTTCTCTCTATTCTGGGGCATGTGTTTCTGTCTACCCTTTGTCCATTCACCTGTATTTGCCTTTTTAAAACTCTCCCTACTGTCTGCACTGCCTGTAGCTCTTGATATTGGATGTGTGTTGCTAAATGGTCTTAGCTTTATTTAGGCGCCATGTTGTAGGTTTATTTAACGTATTTGGCCGGCTGGCGACATACATTCAATTTTCTGTTTAGTTTTTTTTTCACAAGCAGTGCAGGCACGTCCTGAGAAAGCCTTGTTGCTGTCGGGACGTTAAGCAATGTACAATCAATCAATAAACCCTCCCCCTCTTGTGATCAATAGTGAAATTATTGAAACTGTCCAGAACTTTAAGTTTCCTGGCACTACCCTGTCATGTGACCTTAAGTGGTAGGAAAACACTCGCCTCATCATCCAAAAAGCACAGCAGCACTTGTTCTTCCTGTGACGTCTGAAAAGTTTCGGTCTCGGTGCCCACATGTATGTTGATGCAATTTTACCGAGATGTGATTGAGAGCGTGCTCACTTTTTTGATCACAGTTTGGTATGGTTCCATCACGGCCAAAGAGAAAATCAGACTGAGCAGGGTGGTCAAGACCGCTTCAAAAATCATAGGCAGAGATCTTCCTAGCCTGGACTCACTGTATCAGCAGCGTCTGTTACGTAGAGCAGAGATGTTTACCCTTACGATTTTGGAGTAATTTATTACGATTTTTGGCATAGATTACGCCACTACGATTTTTTTCACACTATTACGATTATTTAAAACAAAAACTACGATTTTTGAAATCATATTCCAATCCGCTTTTTTTCTTAGAAAGTGATCAAACAAAATCCTACTTCAAAACATAACCGGGTCCATGACCAGATCCAACATTAGTACATAAAATAATAATTTATATGATTTCCTAATTTATCATTAATATTAGTTGCCTTTTAAATCTAGAAATAAAGTAAATGTAGGAGTTAGTCAAATTAAAACAATAACAAGGGGAGTAATCACACTAGGACAATTTACTCGATTACGTCCCTTTATTTAAACCAACCTGTCGGTGTCTGCTTTCCTTTGGTTGGACCTAAGTGCAATGTCAGAAAATTTTGCAATGTGCAAGTTTAAAAAAAAATTAAAAAAATTAAGTAGAGGAGGGGGGGGGGGGGCGCCCAACCATTATTTAACCCATTACAGAGATGTGCAAACTATATGTGTCCTGGTCAGTGATGTGTGTGTGTGTGTCATTTTTATTTTTGCGCACGTGCTAATATAAAAGGCACAATATAAAAAACAGTGCAGAAATAATAGGTAACAATAGTAATAGTATTACTGAAATTTTAATAGTATTACTGAAATTTCAAATAGCTAATACTGAAACTTCAAATTGAGGGTAGGCATGCCTGAATTATCACAGTGATTTTTTTTCTTTTCACTTGTATCTCATTTCGAGTGCAAATAAAAACTGCAAGGCTTTGTAAGAACTTGTTGAGTGAGATTGCGCTTGAGAACGATCAAATGTGCTGACAGAAAGCATTACTCTTTTTACCCAAGATTACTCTTTCTGGCATAGCCCATTACTCCATTTTTTTTTGGGGGGTAAACATCTCTGCGTAGAGCAAATCTTATCTCCAGTGATTCCACCCGGGCAATGAGCTTTTCCAACTTTTACCATCAGGGCATAGGTACAGTTAAATCGGCACCAGGACCAGCAGATTCTGTAACAGTTTTTTTGCCACTGGCTGTTCGAGCTCTCTCTGATCAGCTGGACTGATTAAAGTGAGCGCGAGCAGTGAGAGAGAACTTGTCGGAATGTGTACAGTCAGCTTATAACTGATTCAGTGAGGTGTGCCCAGTCGCCGTGTTTAATACCAGTATTTGTTTACTATTTAGCATGAAAATCATATTTTAGAGTTTGTACTCAGTGCGTGTGTGTTCTAGTTTTAGTAACTGACATCAAGACATATTCCAATGTTTTTATTGTTTTTGTACATGGAAACATATGGCAATAAACTAAACTTAGTCTTAATGGGTTAATGAAGAAAGAAGAAGTACAACAACAATGTGAGGGGAAAACACTCTCAGAATACACTTTTGAAAGCATATGGTACTTCATAGACATTTCTACTTTGTAGCAGACTTTACGTGAACAGAAAATTCTCCACATTTAACCAACACATTTTGATACGGATTGAAAAAAAAATGGAAGGACATCCTTCACTGAGAAATCTTGAGAAAAAAGAAGAAACATGTAGTCATTCAGGAACACAGATGCTGGTGATGCATATGTGAATGTTTGCACATCTGTGATGTGAAGACACAAATCTCACCTCACCACATGCAGCCCCCTTGTAATCTTGTTGGTGTGCAGATGCAAAATGGCCATCAGTACTGATGTACTTATCCCAGTCATGTCTACTTACTGCAGAGTGCCTTGGATGCATGCGCCAATTACTGACGATCCTAGTGGAAAGCCTGTTGTAATAGAATGATAAAAGCCAGTCATTTCCAGTGATCTGTGA
The DNA here is from genome assembly GCA_036245525.1 of Semisulcospira habei. Classification (NCBI taxonomy): domain Eukaryota; kingdom Metazoa; phylum Mollusca; class Gastropoda; family Semisulcospiridae; genus Semisulcospira; species Semisulcospira habei. The sequence goes on along the minus strand of BTPG01000006.1, from coordinate 185,054,914 downwards.
TGAGGTCCCCTCCCCCCCCCCCCGCCCCCCACCACCCCCCAACTCCCTCCCAGCTGGCATCAAAATTTGTTCAGACCCTATTCAATGCCCTGTCTGTGAAATCACCTTCATGGTGGACAAAAGAAATTGAAACTGGGGATCAGTATCCTATTGCACTTGTCATTTTGTTCTGGAGGGTTTATAATGAAACTAGTGTAAACTGTAACCTTTAACATAATTTTGTTTCACTGCAGATTCCATTAATTTTCCATCCTGTGTAACATACTAGTATTGTGTTAACCAGGCACCTTCATTTGAGCTGAACTGAAGGCTTCTGGCGCTACTGTGGACACAAGATGGAGTTACATGACCCACTGGTGACGGCAGACGTGAAGATAGAGATTGATGTGGCAGAGGAAGATGAGACTTGCATAAAGCAAGAATATGGTAATGGTACGTACATACTTATGCTTACAAAAGATCTCTGTAAATCACTCCAAAAATAGGAACAACATTGCTTTTGTTGACAACATTAGATTTTTAAATATATTTTTCCTGCTTTTAGATTGACCATGTGTCATAACGGGACTTTGATTTTAGACATTTTGATGCCTGTTAACTTTGTTGTCAGTAGTGTTACGACAACAGTAAATCAGATATAAATAATGATTGGTCACCTTTTTTTCTGACAGAAATTCTGCCAGGAGTTATCTACTTTCCCTCTGCATTGATGTGCGCAGCCAAAATCCCAGACGGATTTTATGATCTGTTTATTTTGACTGCTGCAATTGTCCAAAGGAAAGGAGTGCATGTTTAGCGTGTCAAGTCATGTCACATTGTATTTTTATTCTTAAATGGCCTGAAATTTTCAAATAATATTTTGACAGCAACTTTTTCGGGGTTCAGTATTAAATTGATCAAGACTTTCATTTCGCTCTCTCAATGTAGGGAGTAATTATTCGTTCCTAAACTGATTTCTGTCAGTCTTGTTACGGTAGTCGTGTTATGGTGAAATTTGTAACAAGACTGACAAGACCATAATACGACTGACAGAAAAGGCGTGTCACTAACTTTCGCCTGTTTCCTTTTCTGTTGATAAAATGCAACTAGCGACCATTTTCACAAATTTTGTGTTTCATGGATCCAAAACTATTTCCAATGACGCCAATACTATTTTTACTTTAGAACTCGTAGTAGCAGACAACATGAAGAGCATTTGCAGACAAAAACTTTGAAATCAGTTCCTTTCACTACGAAACTTCACCAAAATACTTATGGTTACACCAGAACACATTAAATGCAGAGATATTCACTGCACTGTGCTCAAAACGGATGCCGTGCGTGATTTCTCATTGGCACTTTGGGGGTCACATTAACGATGCAAATGGAAGATGAAAGATAATGATGTGCAAGATGAAACAGTACATAAAATGAGTAATCATCCCTAAGAGATCAACATTGGAATAATTGAGATTGAGCGTTTAGCAGAAGTACACATTACTAAGAAACAGCAGTTTTTAGACCATTGAGATGTTTTGCAGACTGCCCAGGTGTAGGAACATTTATCTTGGAGGTTGCATTACTGGTGTCCATGGATACATTGAACAGGACAACCTGTCTTTTGAGCATAATATTTTAACAATATACCCGTTAGACATTCTAGTTACAGATGTGACATACCCTTTGTCAGTAGAAGCATACTGAAACTGCCTGCCTGCATACGGCAGTGTCTTTGTGTTCGGCCACAATAAGAGGCCAGCAGAGATAAGAGCACTGATCATACATGAACTCGCTCTGATGACTGAATGAAAAACATTTGATAAAAGGTCTCCATCTCAAGAAACAACACAATTGTCATATACAGCTTAGCCACGTATTCTGACGCCCTTGAACAAAGAAATGATTGACATAGTACACAAGAGGGAAGTAATGACAATAACATAAATTTGTACCTGTATGGCATCTGGCAGCCCTCTGCTTTATCAATTGTATTACAAGGTAAAATGTCAGCCTACCCAAATTTGGGAATCCATGTGTACGCAAGGATCTGCACAGACTGCTTCTGCCAAGGGTGGATGGTACAGCCTTGTCTGACCCTGTCTGTGATCAAGACCCACTGGTCATTAGGTGGACATTGACAAGAAGCAATATGACAGATAAAATGTAGATGCCCAATAATTTTGTGCCTCTAAATACTGCACCCCACACACAGTGGGAAAAGAAAGAAACTTTCTTTTTCCAAAAAAGGTTAAGAGACATATGTTGATATGAACTCTAGAAAATGTTGGCACTGACCTCACTGCCACTCATGAAGCCCGGCTCCTCAAGGCTGTGTACACTGGATTTGCGCATCAGTCAAGCAGGTCTTAAAGAATAAAATATGAAAGTCCTTGGCTTAAGGCTCACGTGTATAGCCAATCCACATAATTATTTTATCAAAATATTGCTATTTTTGACATATTTCCTATCCCGTGACTTTTGAGAGAAGTCATTGGATGAGTTCGTTAGCCAGCTTTGTATCCTTTTAACTTTTTAAGTAAAAATTAATTTTTTTCAGAAAAAAATAAAACAGTAAAAAGCCTTGACATCTGGAGAAAGTCGGACAGCAGCGGTGACATAAAAGAAGCAACTCCGTCACCACGCAGATATACTCTAAATATGATGTAATTCTCTCTCTCGCTTGTTTGCTCTCTCTCTCACATATGCATGCATCTCCAAGAGGCATAGATCCTCATGTGCCCAGAGGGCACATGAACATCTATGCCTCTTGAGGATGTTTGGAGCACGCGCATGCACACACATCAACTCGCTTTCAGAAGAGCATGCAGGTGTACTTAGTATATCATGTAGCTAGGTAAAGTCAACTTGCTTTCACACAAATTATAGCAAGACTGAAACTGTACCATGAAATTCTAGTTTTGTCACCATTTTCCCAAGTCTTGAAGCGAAAGCGAAACTCATATCACGTTAAATATAAAATTATATAAAAACAAAAAAATACGTCATGACAAAGAACGTTTGACAAACCAATGACACTATGCACTGCGCACACCCCTTATAGAGTTCACTATGGCGCATTGGCACATCTGCGAGGCTTTTTGAAAAGGAGATATTTTAACATCAGAATCAAATCAAACACAAAAGGTAGAGACCCTTGACAGCGAAGACAGCTCTCATATAGAAGGGACTTTGTGGGTTTTGGTTCATCCCATCTTGTTTAGCAGTAAGTAGCTATGGTAAATTGACTAACACCTGATGTCAGTCGCGTTACCAAAGACATAATATATCAGTTTGAAAGCAAATTGAATTCTCTTTCAAACAAGCACACTCACAATCAGAAATAATTACATTGTAAACCACAAAGAAGGGTTAAATGTCTTAATTTTATTTTATTTTACTGCAAAATATTAAACATTCAGTAGTCTCAAAGAAGATTTTTTTTTATTACCATACAACAGTCACTAAAAGAGTTAATTCTGAAAGCCACTTCAATTCCGGACAAAACAAGCCCAAGTATGATAAAATTGCTTTATAAATGTATGTTCTGTCCTCATGAAGACAAAGTTACTGAAATACGTAAACGTAGTGCAAAATGAAAACAATTAAAATAGCTCACAAGAATGAATTGCAATCAACAACATAAACAGTCTGTTCACTATTTACATTTCTTTCTGTTTGCAACCGTGGTATTCAGCAGTGCTCAAAAAGCCACATGTTTCTACATTTATACACATGATTCTTTGATAAATCAATGCTTAGCTTGCATTGAAAATATTTGCAGGTGAAAATTCCCAAGTACAAATACAGTATCTACAGGTGAGCTTGAAGAAGGCAGTTTCTCTTGCTTGTAAAACACAAAGCTTTGTCACACACAGAACATTTCACATATGTTTTTCTTTTAACTTTTTCACAGGCATAACATAATCTACAATTTTTTGCCTTTTCCATCGTCACCAGCTGCATTGCATGGTTAGGCGGTGGCTATGGAATGGGGGCCCGGCTGCTAGTCTTCTTGAGCAGAGGCACATCACTATTTTCATCTATTCCAGCAAGTTCTCTAATTAATTCCTCAGTGAACTTCAGCTGATTGAACTGTTTTTGCCTTTATAACTCTGGAATATCAGGGTTTTCTGTTGAAAATCATTAAAAAGTATGTAGGAATTTACTTGTGCAACGTAAAAAAAAATGAAAAACAAGGTTTTCCAGTACCTATGAGTTTTTCTCAGAGTTTTATATTTACCAATTAACTGGTTACTTTTATCCACCCCAACCATTTATTTATTTTAATTATCTACAAGTTTGGGCTGACACACTTTTGTTGCCCTAAAGGCACCATTTACTTTATTACACCGCTGTACATACTTACAACTACTGCCATTCTCATGCATGATGCTCACAAATGTGACAGGTTTATTATCAAGCCATTGTACATATATAATAAATTTCCCTCCCTTAACCATCTCACTACACAGAGCCTTTAGTATTCTTGGAAAATGATTTTGTATTCTTGAATAATGGTGGCATGCCTTTACGACTGGCAATGGCAGTGCCGCACGCAAGAACACCATTAGCTAATAAACCTTTCATTAGCGCTATATAAAAGTTATCAAAAAATACACGATAACCCTGCTTAAAAAATACTTTTACACAGCTTGATAACAACATCATAAGCCAGACCAAAGTGTGACTTTCAGACGAACATGAAGTTAACAGTTATCAGTCAAAATGGAAACAAAAAAACAGAAAAATAAAAATTGAGGGGGTGACACAACCAAATAACTATATACAGAAATTGTACATTACTTATAACTTATAGTAACTATCTCACACTAAAACTTAACAGAAAATGTGGTAATTTAGATAAAATCATCGTCAGAAGAATCGAAGCGAGCGAACGCTGTGCGAATGCGTTTTCCAGTATATACATTAAAATCATGTTTTTTTGGCATCCTGTATGCCTCGGAAGACAATGGAGTATATGCGCTTGCTGGGTCAGTCACTGGAGTGACCTCTCCAGGGCGCAAGCCTGGGCAAAGTGTATGGAGATCATGGGGTGCCCAGTCGTCAAGATCCCCCTCTCGGCCTCGCTGATGTATCCAAAGGAATGCAAAGCAGTACGTTTGGCACCAGTTTGGCTGCAGGAGCTGCCAGAACAGTGCGTGAATACAGGCAACTGTCTGCCTTCGGGGCTCCACTCCTGATTTGAAGGGTTTACTCCCCCACATTTGGCCGTTGGATCCAACCTGATCTCCTCCGTCCTCTAAGCCGTTGGCTGTCAGAAACAGCTCATCCGCCTAGTGGTGCAATGTGAACACCACCCCCTCACGTGGTTTAGCCCACCAGCTGAGGTGGTTTGCCAGGGTGTGGCGCTTGGAGCCAACACGAGAGAGATTAAGGAGATGGATGAGGACCAGTGATGCCCGTCCGTCCTATGTAGGACGCAGCTGCCGAACAGCAAAGGTGCTACCTCTATCCAGAGCCCCCCTACACCCCATTAAAATCATAAGTATAGCCATTAGAAGAATCTGATAAAATCCACAACTTCATTCTCCACCTCGTGGGCTTATCCTTCACAAACTGCCTGAATGTGAATCTACCACGGTTTCGCACCATTCTCTCATCCACAGACATATTCATATATGGCTGATAAAGTTTCTTGCACTTGGCCTTGATGTAGTCATGAAGAAGGCGTACATTACACAGTTTATCACTCACATTGTTCTCAATAGCAGCGTTGCACACTTTCACAAAAGCCTGAAGGGCCTTGAACGAGCATAACTTATGAATTTCCTTGCCCATAGTCCATGTTACAGAGCTGTGGTCGACCAGTATGCAGCTTTATTTGGACCTTTCATAATTGCCGTGTACATGAGCAACACAAAGTACACATAATATTCACCGGTGGTGACGTCTTTCCAGCCTTGATAGATGGTAGGTTTATCAGGCCCATGCATCTTTGCATAGTCGTTGGTCCACTCAAAGATGTGGGCAACGATGTCCAGGGTGAAGAAGAGCTTGAAGAAACAGGCAGGTGTCACGTATTTCCTCACATCATCCCCTGTGCGGCAGTCAGGTAGCTGTGCGCCAGGTGTCTTGTTAGGTCTGAACTTCGGCATGGGGTCAGTAGGGCCAGGATCCAGATTCCCATAGCTCCAGGCACTGCAAACACAAAAGTATGGAATGCAATAAATACAAAACATGTATTGTTGTGTCGATATTATGCATGTAACCATGATCAGAAGCGATGAAAGCCTCCCCCTCACACTGACACCAGTGGTAGCCATAATGTAAACAAAGCAGACAGCCCCCTAGTTATCAGTATACGCAGTGAGTACAGTAAAATATTAATGAAAACTTGAGCAAAAAGGGATAAACTCACATAAAAGGTGTACAGATATATGTTATTCCTGCCATAATTTAGACATTATTATTGTTTTGTTTTTTTTTAGTGCAACTTTTGCTTCATAAACACACAAATGACATATCTAAATACAGACACAAGGAAGTCTGTACCTGTCATGTGGAACACGGCGATTTCCAAAGCCATTCCTCCCCAAGGTTTTGTCTGCACCATCAGAATTATCCAAGGAACTTACCAGTAGTGAAATAATACGCTCCGTTTTCACTCTCCTCTGAACTCATGATTGTGAGAAATAAATGAAAGAAATGTGCACAAGAAGATCACAACTCAAACAAGATGGCGAAGAATTTGCAGAGAGCGAGCGCGTGATTAGTTAGTTAGTTCGGGGTTTAACGTCTCTCTCTTGGCTTGACTTCGCGAACGAAGATTTTATAGGAGTTGCCCACGACGTCTGCAGGCTTGTTCGTGGCTGCGGAGGCCAATCCGAGACAGGCAGGTTCGACCGCAGTGGCTGCAGGGGAAGATATGGCCAGGGTTCTGAGCTGCGGCATCTCTGTTTTTTCTCCTGAGCCTCTTGTCCTTAAGGCTAGCTCTGTGAGAGTCCTCAAAGGAGACAGCTGCCTTGTAAATGGTGGAGCGCCAGGTGTCACGGTCCGCAGCAAGCGAAGACCACTGGTGGTGGTCGATTTGGCAGGCACTAAGTGACTTCTTGAGACAGTCTTTGTATCTCTTCTTTGGTGCCCCTCTGTCACGGTGTCCAGTAGCAAGCTCGCCGAACAGGGTGATCTTTGGTAGGCGATGATCCTCCATCCTGGAGACATGCCCCGCCCAGCGGAGCTGTGTCCGCAGCAGCAAAGCCTCGATGCTCACAGTTTCAGCCTGTTCAAGGACCTCGACGTTGGTGACATAGTCACTCCAGTGAATGCCCAGGATGGTACGCAGGCAGCGCTGGTGGAAGCGTTCGAGGAGTCGTAGTTGGCTGCGGTAGAGGGCCCAAGACTCGGAACCATACAGCAGGGTGGTGAGGACCACAGCTCTGTACACGCTGATCTTGGTGCCTGTTTTCAGCTGTTGATTGTGCCACACCCGCTTGAAAAGTCGCCCGAAAGCGCTGTTCGCTTTTGCCAGCCTGCTGTCAAGCTCCTTGTCCAGCTTGGCGTCCGACGTGATAATGCAGCCAAGGTAAGTAAACTGGTGCACTGACTTTAGTTCAGACTCGCCAATGGTGATGTGAGGAGGGCGATACACTGTCTTGGGTGCCGGCTGATGGAGGACCTCTGTCTTTTTCAGACTGACCTCGAGTCCAAAGAGCTGGGCAGCATCTGCGAAGCAAGACGTGATGCGCTGCAGGGCTCTCTCTGTGTGTGCAACGAGGGCAGCATCATCAGCAAAAAGCAGCTCACGAATCAGTTGGTCTAGGGTTTTCGTGTGGGCCTGCAGTCGTCTGAGGTTGAACAGGCTGCCATCGAGACGATACCTGATGTACACTGCATCGTCATCATCGAGGTCCACTGTGGCCTGCTTCAACATCATGCTAAAAAAGATGGTGAAGAGGGTCGGTGCCAGCACGCAGCCCTGCTTTACGCCGTTGAGAATAGGGAATGGTTCTGAGAGATCATTGTTGAGTCTGACCTGGCCTTGCTGGTCCTCGTGTAGCTGGACAATTATGTTGAGGAACTTTGGGGGACAGCCAAGTCGCTCCAGGATCTGCCACATGCCTTGCCTGCTCACAGTGTCGAACGCTTTTGTTAGGTCGACAAATGTTACGTACAGCCCTTTGTTCTGCTCGCGGCACTTCTCCTGTAGCTGTCTCAGCACAAAGACCATATCGGTGGTGCTCCTGTTTGCTCTGAAGCCACACTGGTCCTCTGGGAGTTGGTCTTCAGCGATGGCAGGTACCAGCCGATTCAGGAGCAGCCTTGCAAGGATTTTCCCAGCAATGGACAGCAGGGTAATTCCCCGATAGTTGGAACAGTCAGACTTCTCGCCTTTGTTCTTGTACAGGGTGATAACGACTGCATCACGGAGATCTTTTGGTAGTGTTCCTTCCTCCCAGCAGCAGAGAAAGAGGTCATGGAGCTTGTTGTGCAGTGCTGTGCCTCCATGTTTCCAGATCTCTGGCGGTATTCCATCAATGCCTGCTGCTTTGCCACTCTTGAGCTGGTGGATGGCTGTGAGGGTCTCTTCAGCGGTGGGCGGTTCGTCCAATTCAACCTTTACTGGGAGGTGTGGGATTTGTAGGACGACTGCTTCATGAACAGTGCGCTCAGCGCTGAAGAGGCTCTAAAAGTATTCCGACCAGCGGTTCAAGATGGAAGTATTATCTGTGAGGAGTGCCTGGCCATTCGCGCTTCGCAGGGGACTTTGTACCAGGTGCCTGGGGCCATACACTGCTTTCAGTGCTTCGTAGAAGCCCCTGTAGTCACCATTGTCAGCACAAAGCTGGGTCCTCTGTGCAAGTCTGGTCCACCACTCATTCTGGAGATCTCTGAGCTTGCGCTGGAGACTGCTGCAGACGAGGCGGAAGGCAGATTTCTTCACAGGGCAGGAACGCTGGGCTAGGTGGGCCTGATGGGCGGCTCTTTTTTTTGCTAGGTGTTCCTGGATCTCCACATCGTTTTCGTCAAACCAGTCTTTGTTCTTCTTTCTGGCGAAACCCAAGACTTCTGCAGAGGATTTTGCAATAGCAGTTTTCAGTTGTTCCCAAAGTGTTTCAGGGGAGGAGTCTACTGTGTCCGCTGTGTCTTTGAGCCTGCGCTGTAAATCTGTCTGAAAGGCAGCTTTCACATCGTCACGCTGAAGGCTGGCAACGTCAAGCTTTTTCTTGGGGGGCCCCCATTTCTTGGGTTTTGGCTTGAAGTGGAGCCTGAGTTTGCAGCAGACAAGGCGGTGGTCAGTGTGGCACTCTGCGCTGGGCATCACTCTGGTGAGGAGGACGTCACTGCGTCTACGGCACCGCAGTGATAATGGACGGCCCAGACGGGCGGGTTATGGGGGACAGGAAAATCTATTGCCTATGGAGTACAACCTGAACATTGATCAACTCAGGCACTCTCCAACTGTGGCACTTTGATGTACCAGGACCTTTTAATGGACATGCTATTGAACAAGCCTGTCTTTTTCCCCTGGATTGCGAGTCCAGCTACCGGGCCGGGCCGGGATTCGAAATAGCTCAGGTGGTTAAGTGTCGGAGCAGGAGAGCGAAGGGAATCGCCAGGCGAGCACGTGATAGGATGCAAATTTATTTTATTTTATTTTTATATATTTCTTATTTGTACAGCATGGAGTCATTCAAACATTAATTTGAATCCTATACAACCTAAAAAACTTGTGAAATAAAAAAAAAAAAATGACGGGTCTAAATTTTTCATAGCAGCGGAAAATTCCACTGTGAAAGCGTCGATGGAAAACCATCGATGTCAAGGGAGGCAAACGTTTAAGAGTAATACGTAACACGACTAAAATATTTCACAAACCTTCATTTTTTTAATTTTTTTTATTTCACAAAATACAAGTCATTACAGTTGGTGGATGTTTCAGTAATACATGCTGCTATGTTTATGGATTCATATAATAATGTTTCCCAACAAATTTTAAATAAAGTGGTTTTAAGACTTTCTGTCGCCTGAAACTTTGTGCAAATTTGAAAAACAGTGACATATGCGTCTTATGTGCCATGTAAGTCTCTGTTATGTTATATGAGTTTGTCAGCGTCAAAGTATGTGTAAAAGAGAGAGAGAGGAACACATTGGCATGCGGCTAACTGAAACAATTCATGTGCTAGAATTTGTATCACCAGTATATAAGCGTGTTTTCTGAACAAACAGGAATGTGTGCCGTCTAGCGGGGTTTGTTTTTTCTGTGTTAAATTCGCATAATGTCATTTGATCCAATTGTCTGCACATTGATATTCACACCCATGGTCCTGTTTATTTCCCCAGAAGAGTATGAAGCAAAAACACCCCTGGCATACTCCGAGACAGATGGACACCACAGGGACTTTTCAGCTACTGGTGAAGACACAGTCAACATGGTTGGTAACGACACGGTGGAGAGAGAGGGTCCTGTCCAACACCCACAAATCAAACAGGAGCCAGCTATCAAGGTCGAACCTCGTGTCCAGCTAGAACATTGGACCAGCCCAGACTCTGGGGTTAAACTGAAACCTGACATCAAGTTAGAGTCTAACTCTGTGTCCAGTGTTTACAGTAATATGGACTATGACACTGAACATGTGATCAAGCTAGAGTCTAACTCTGTGCCCAGTGTTTACAGTGACATGAACTGTGACACTAAACATGAGATCAAGCTTGAGTCTAACTCTGTGCCCAGTGTTTACAGTGACATGGACTGTGACACTAAATATGAAATCAAGCTAGAGTCTAACTATGTGTCTGGTGTTATCAGTGACATGGACTGTGACACTAAACATGACATCAAGCTAGAGTCTAACTCTGTGTCTGGTGTTATCAGTGACATGGACTGTGACACTAAACATGACATCAAGCTAGAGTCTAACTCTGTGTCCAGTGTTTACAGTGACATGAACTGTGACACTAAACATGCGATCAAGCTGGAGTCTAACTCTGTGTCTGGTGTTATCAGTGACATAGACTGCGACTCTAAACATGACATCAAGCTAGAGTCTTGCTCTGTGCCCAATGTTTACAGTGATGTGAACTGTGACATTAATCATGACATCAAGCTAGAGTCTTGCTCTGTGCCCAGTGTTTACAGTGACGTGAACTGTGACATTAATCATGACATCAAGCTAGAGTCTAACTCTGTGTCTGGTATTATCAGCGACATGGACTGTGACTTGGGGGTATCTATGGATCTTGACGGTAGAACTTTGTCAACAGAAGGAAAAACCTTAACCACAGAAAGTCCCGGTGCTGAAGAGAGTCAGGTGCCATTTGTATGTGGGTTGGGTGATGCATGTTTCCAGTTGTCCAGTCAGTTGATGCAACACATGTCTACTCACACAGGGCAGAAGCCTCACACTGTTACCACAGAGCAGAAGACAACTACTACTGACAGTACATGTATTGATGTACAGACATCAGCAGATACACCAAGTGGGCGAACATGGTTTTGTAGGCACTGTAAGGCAACTTTCCAGAAACCACATATATGTACAGAAGGTGTCCCTGACAACTTGAAGACACAGATGCTGATGCATAAGTGTACAGAATATGGTACCTTGAAAAATGACATGCATATTCACACAGGCCAGAAGCCACATAAGTGCACTCAATCTGGTGCCTTGAAAACACACATGCTGACACACACAGGCCAGAAGCCACACACGTGTACTGAATGTAGTGCTAGCTTTGCTTTATCTGGTGACTTGCAAAAACACATGCTAACACACACAGGCCAGAAGCCACATGAGTGTACAGAATGTAGTGCTAAGTTTTCTGTGTCTAGCAGCTTGAAAAAACACATGCTGACACACACAGGCCAGAAGCCACATAAATGTACAGAATGTAGTGCTCACTTTTCTGCATCTAGTAGCCTGAAAAGACACATGCTGACACACACAGGCCAGAAGCCACACAAGTGTACAGAATGTAGTGCTAGTTTCACTGTGTCTGACCACTTGAAAATACACATGCTGACACACACAGGCCAGAAGCCACATAAGTGTACAGAATGTAGTGCTAGTTTCGCTCAATCTGGTACCTTGAAAACACATATGCTGTTACACACAGGCCAGAAGCCACATAAGTGTACAGAATGTAGTGCTAGTTTCACTCAATCTGGTACCTTGAAAACGCATATAATGTCACACACAGACCAGAAGCCACATAAATGTACAGAATGTGGTGCTAGTTTCACTCGGTCTGGTCACTTGAAAATACACATGCTGACACACTCCGGCCAGAAGCCACATGAGTGTACAGAATGTAGTGCTAGTTTCACTCGATCTGGTTCCTTGAAAATACACATGCTGAAACACTCGGGTCAGAAGCCACACAAGTGTGCAGAATGTAGTGCTAGTTTCACTCAGTCTGGTCACTTGACAAGACACATGCTGAAGCACTCAGGCCAGAAGCCACACAAGTGTGCAGAATGTAGTGCTAGTTTCACTCAGTCTGGTCACTTGACAAGACACATGCTGAAGCACTCGGGCCACAAGCCACACAAGTGTGCAGAATGTAGTGCAAGTTTCACTCGATCTGGTACATTGAAAACACACATGCTGACAACACACAGGCTAGAAGCAAAATAATTGTACAGATTGTAGTCCTAGTGCGGAGGGACTTTAAACTTAAAAATGTTATTAGTTGTTCAGCTCCTTTCACTAGAAGTTGTGAAATCACGGGTTTAGGGGTTTCAGATCAGTGAAGATCATTGTTAACTTTGAATTTACAGTGTTTGTAAACATATAAATATAACACACGTACTGCTGTAAGTGCTAAAGTTATGTGCTTTTAAAATTTCAATTACACCTTTGTTTCCTCCCTCGGAACCATCTGATCGCATTAGCGTTGATACGTGTCTGTGTTCAGCATATTGATAGGTTCCATTCACAGTTGCAGGAAGGTTGGGTTACATTTGTACCATGAAGATTACCTGTCTGCATTGAATTACATATAAGTTACACATGTGTGTATTCACTGAGCGAACAAGTAAGATCGAAATAACCTAGCAACTGCCAGCGTCACTCTGTTCATTGCCTCTGGGTTGAGTATTGTCTTTTTAAAAATAATTGTTAAGGATGAAAGAGAAGCCAGTCACTTGATGGTGAACTCGTAGTAGCAGATGACAGCAGTCAGTGTAAGATCTATTAATAGAACAGTAGGTCATATATCAGTGCACCTTTGAAAGGTCAAAGGCGGTTTAGGTCGCATGAACAGCGAGTGACCTAAAGTTTTATCACCACTTTGCCTTCCTTCTTTACACTCATGTGAGGTCATGTGTGTATAAGCCAGATGGGGTTCAGGTTCGGGGCAGGGCGCTAGTGTGTGGGAATGAAAGAAGAGGCGGAGGCAGTCAAGTTGTGTATTTACACGACGACGTTTATTTGTACTCGGCAAATGCAAACTGGCAACTGACAGGCCAAGCCAGTGCTCGCATGCAAGAAACCTCTGGTGAGTGAGTTCACCACAAAATTCACGAGATATGCGTGGTTTACTGAGACCTGTTATTTATGAGTCAGTGGCTAAACTGAAGGCACTGATTTATGGTAACAGAGCTACATAACAGTAAAACTAAATACATAACTATCAGTCACTCATACAATTAACTGCACACACACACCTTTACATTCTCCCTGCCAACGAAAAATGGAGTCCTGACATTTGCATTAAAACAACAATCTATAAAATGAAATAAAAAAAAATGAAATGAGCGAAACTAAATCTTTGAAACTAAACTCAAATACCTGGCATGGAAATCAACAATGCTGGAAACACTTTTACGCTACAGGTAGTTTGGCATCCACAAGATCTATCTCCAATACCGTCAATAAACAAAATTAATTAAGTACAATGTTTAAAATAATATAATACATGTATACACATGGTTAACCAAATTCTTCACAGCTGTTAAAATTCTGTATTTACAAAGTTTATGAAATTTCTAATTGAAATTCTAAGTAATAGTGTTCTGAAAGATCCTGAAAACAGTCATCTTCCACTGGTCATCCTGCAGGAACGACATGAGAAACGAGACAGTGGCTCTGACTGGTGATACAATCCTTTGGCTCTTCACCTGTTAGTCGGACATCCAAGGAGGATGACTTGAGAAACGAGACAGTGGCTCTGACTGGGGATACCACCCTTTGGCTCTTCACGTGGTAGTCGGACATCCAAGGAGGACGACTTGAGAAATGAGACAGTGGCTCTGACTCGTGATACCACCCTTTGGCTCTTCACCTGGTAGTCGGACATCCAAGGAGGACATCTGTGGGATGGGTCCGATCCTCTCAGCGCACACGATCCTCAGAATGATCGACTACATCGTCAGGCTGATCACCACTTTCCTCATCAGACCTGACCACATTATAGACACTTTGCTCTGCTTTTACGGACACATCACTGGATGCTACAGCATCCTGTATATCACATGGAGCACCCACAGCACTGGTCGATGTTTCTACCGAATCCTGTTCGGACTTAGGTACCTGGTCAGGCACCTGCTGGACAGTTGGTGTAGACTGCTGGTTCACAACGCCAGGTTGCTGGGACATGGTCACGACACTAGGTCGTGACGTGGGTTGCACGTCGGTCTCTGCTAAAGGTGGAGGGGACTGTCCCTCCTCAGGGTCACTGCTGGCGATGGGAAGGAGGATGTTACAATGGCGGGTTCTTGTGCGACCCCTCCCAGCCTCGGGTACCAGTGTGTAAACAGGCACCTCCACTGATGGCTGAGAGACGACAAGGTACATCTCCTCAGACCATCGGTCGTCAAGCTTGCCCTGGGGAGTCACGTGGACTAGCACACGATCTCAAGTCCACACCATGGATCCCCTGGCACGCCGATCGTACTGCAACTTTTGCGACTTTTGAGCTGTTGCTGCATAGCTTCTCACTGTCTCGAAGGCTGCCTGAAGACGCTCACTCAGAGATCGGCCGTACTCTGAGTAGGAATTTTGGTCGTTCACGTTGCGTGGCTGAGTCCTGAACTGCAGGTCCACCGGCAGGCAAGGATGGTGGGCGAACATGCGGAAGTAAGGTGAGTATCCCGTGGTGTCGTGCTTGGTGCAGTTGTAGGCGTGGGCAAGACCTGCAACATGGGCTTTCCAGTTGTCATTTTTCACATGCTGAGTAATATACGATTAAAATGTTCACAGCCACCATTACCCATAGGGTGATACGGGGTGGTTCTAGACTTGCTCACACCAGTGATCTCACACAGTTTTTTGATGCTACTCGTTTCTACCCTGGCTACTATGCAGGCGGGCTGGAAAACCATACTGCAGGAAAAAGTGTTCATATAGGGCTTTAGCAGTAGTCTTTGCTGTCTGATTGGGGGTAGGAATGGCTTTTGGCAAACTTAGAGAAACGATCAGTTATGACCAAAATGTTCTCAATGCCTCCTTTGGATGGTTCAAGTGATAAATAGTCTATACATACCAGTTTGAGAGGTTCTGTGGCGGAGATAGGCACAAGCTCAGCTTTGGCTGGGAGAGTCGTTCTGCGTATACACCTGCCACACGCCTGGATGTACTGCTGGAGACTGCTCATCATAGTAGAATTTGTCTCTCAGGAGCTCTACAGCACTGTCGAAGCCCAGATGCCCGACCTGATTGTGCACACTTTGCATCGCCTCTGTCCGACGGGCTGCAGGCAGCACGAGTTGTTGGACCGCATCACCATCCACATGACATCGACGGTACAGGACACCATCCTGAAGACACAAATCTGACCGGAGGAATGACAGGCCAGCCTTACTGTGGACTTCGGACTCGGGGTCCTGGAAATGGTGGATCACCTCCAGTAGCTCAGGATCAGCTCTCTGCTCCTTCACCCAGTCAGGACTGCTGGATGTAGTTGACCCATCAATGTCTGGCTCGTCTGCAAGCTGCCTCAAGTACACCGTCTCTGCAAGCGGTGGGCTGCAACATTTGCCCTGTAGGAGAGCAGCCACCATATCCATAGGTGTATTCGACGCAGTTGATTTAGCACCCCAGTCAAAGCATGACAGGGCATCAGCATCTTTGTTGAGACGTCCAGCACAGTACTCAAGACCAAAGTTGTAGTTGGCCAACTGAGCAACCCACCGATGCCCTGTGGCATCTAGCTTGGCAGTGGTGAGAACATAGGTGAGTGGGTTGTTGTCAGTCCTCACTACGAAGCTGCTGCCGTAGAGGTAGTCCTGGAACTTGTCTGTCACGGCCCACTTCAAAGCTAGAAACTCTAGCTTATGGACTTGGTAGCGTCATTCAGCGTAGTTGAGACCCCGACTGGCGTAAGCGATAACCCGGTCCCTCTATACTCACTCACTCACTCACCCTCCCATCGTGCTGTTGGTAGAGGACCGCCCCCAGACCCTCCATACTGGCATCAGTGTGAAGGATGAAGGGTCTTTGCACCCTCTGCCGAGACCACATGCCCCAGAAACGACACAGAGCATTGCAGCAGGTCAGTTTTGTCCAGTCTGATTTTCAGTCTGGCACTCTCGAGCTTCTGCAACACCATGTCTAGTCTCTCGAGATGAGTGTCCATGGTCTTACTGAACATGAGGATGTTGTCGAAGAAAAGACATGCTGTAAGATGCGCATCACCCATACAGATCTCCATTAGTCTCTGGAGTGTAGCTGGCGCATTGGTAAGACCTAAAGGCATACGATTGCACTCAAAGAATCCTAGATTCCCTACACTAAATGCAGTCTTTTGTTTGTCTTCTTCCGCTAGTTCAACTTGCCAGAAGCCACTACATAAGTCCAGCTTGGAGAACCACTGTAACTTGGTTTTGTTCCCTACCTTTACGTGGTAGTCACACTCCCCTTTTTGCCCCACCATCGAGAGTGTCCTCTATACGTGGTAGCCTTCTTCTTTTTCGATCGCTTCCTCTAGACATCCACGCCTATGGTCCTCGTGAATGCTGCTGTCCTCTTCAGGTCCGCAAGGTCGCCGTAGAGTTTCTGCCTCAAGGGTGTCTCGTCCGGCCATGCGGTACATCTCAGAGCATCCTGAAGTGGGCAGTCCTGGAGCAAGTGGGCAGCAGTCATTGGGGCAGTGTCACAGGGGCACATCTCCGTCTGACCAAATTTCATCTGGTTATAGAGATGTGCTCTCAGCCTGTTGTGTCCTGTCCGCAGTCTGAACAGGGTGACTTGGTCTGCTCTGGGAAGATGGTAGTAGCTGTCCATCTTGTGATTGGGATGCTGCTGGAGCCATTTCCCTTCAGTAAGGGTCTTGATGATGGTCTTTTCATCTTGGTATGAGACCTGTTTGTCTTCCTGATCCAGCTGTCCGCCTTCTTTGGCAAGTAGGTCACCTTTTTAGTTGCCGCGGACTCCACAGTGGGCAGGAATCCACTGGACTGTGAGGTCTACTTGAGCGTTCAGCTGAGACAGAGCGGAGATGAGCTCATTTTGTTCCTTTTTGGAGTTCCGCAGGGCCTGGAGCACAGCGAGGGCATCTGTGAAGATGACAATATTTTGGTGTGATTTTGGGAGGTTATTGCCGATTTCTGTTACTGCTTTTTAAAGGGCTTCAGCCACCGCTTTGTAGTTGGTGGAGTATTTTCCAGTGGCTATTGCGTGTGTGGCGGTCTCTTCTCTGTACTTCACATACACCCCTCCCCCTCCATCTCTGGTTGCTTCGGTGGCTGACCCATCTGTATATGCATGGGTCCACTTCTCCTGTGGGTAGTTGGACTGGATGAACTTAAGGGTGAGTGATTTCCGTTCCTGGTCAGGCTGTGAACCTTTCTACTTTACTACTATTTTGTTGGACGTAGCGGGTGAAACCATCCCTAAAACTTCCGCATCAGTCCCTCGAAAGCCGAGAGTACCATGGTTCAACGAAGAGTGCCGCAAGGCCCAAATAGCGCGCAAATCTGCTCAGCGACGTGCTTTCCGTAATCCGTCGCAAGTAAATATTTTAACCTTTAAAAGACAGAGGGCGAAAGCCCGTTACATTTTTAAACGTGAACGCCGTGCTTCCTGGAGACGCTTCGTCTCATCTTTAACTTCTCGGACTCCGTCCCAGAAAGTATGGAAGGCTGTTCGGAGAATTAGGGGCAGAGGTGGCTCGGCTTCTGTTGGCCATCTTAGAGATGGTGTCAGTTTGGTTACAGATAAAAAAGCTGTGGCCAATTTGCTTGCCTCCACCATTGCCCATAATTCTTCAACGGAGCATTATTCACCTTTCTTCCAGAGAGAGAAGGAGAAACGAGAGTCTCGTATTTGTGATTTTGAGTCCGATAACTCAGAAGACTATAATGTCCCGTTTACATTATCAGAATTGCAGCAAGCTTTGCAGAAATGTAATGACTCTGCTGCTGGCCTAGATACCGTCCACTATCAATTCCTAACGCATCTGCCTGAGAGGTCACTCCTTGTACTTCTCAAGGCCTTTAACCATATCTGGAGAACTGGTCATTTTCCGCCGTCTTGGCGCCAGGCTGTGGTTGTACCGATCCCCAAGCCGGGTAAGGATCCTTCCGACCCGGGCAACTACCGGCCTATCGCTTTGACATCATGTTTATGTAAAACTATGGAGCGCCTGGTCAACGCCCGCCTGGTGTGGCATCTTGAGTCACAGGGTCTCCTCACAGACCTCCAGTGCGGTTTCCGGCGCTTCCGTAGTACAACTGACCATTTAGTCCGCTTTGAATCATTTATTCGAGATTCTTTTGTCAACAAGCAGCATGTCTATGCAATTTTTTTCGATCTTGAGAAGGCGTATGACACTACCTGGAAGTATGGCATAATGTCTGACTTGTTGGACATGGGTTTTAAAGGGCACCTGCCCGTTTTTATTCACAATTTTTTGACTAACCGGTCGTTCCATGTCCGTGTGGGCTCCACCCTCTCCGACTCCTTTGAACAGGAGATGGGTGTCCCACAGGGCAGCATTCTATCTCCTGTTTTATTTAGTATTAAAATTAATAACATTGTAAAGGCCGTCAAGGATGATTCTGAATGCTCTTTGTTTGTTGACGACTTTGCTTTGTGCGCACGTGGTCGAGGACTTGCGTCCCTTGAGAGGCGCTTGCAGCTGTGCGTTGATCGCATCCAGCGGTGGGTGTCTCTCAATGGATTCAAGTTCTCGCCCTCCAAGACTGTTTGTGTGCATTTTACTAACCTGACGAAATTTTTTCCAGAACCTAGCCTGAGCATTGCTGGAGTGCCAATTAAGGTGGCCGAGGAGGCAAAGTTTCTGGGGGTCATTTTTGACAAAAGACTTACCTTCCGCAACCATATTAATTACCTTAGAACCTCTTGTCAGAAGGCTCTCGACATTCTTCGTGTCGTCGGTCGTACTGACTGGGGTGCGGACCGTACTGTCTTACTTCGTCTGTACCGGGCCCTTGTTCGGTCCAAACTGGATTACGGCTCTGTGGTGTATGGCTCAGCTTCCAAGTCTGTGCTACAGCGTCTGAACACAATTCACCATCAGGGTCTGCGGATATGTCTTGGGGCCTTCAGGACGTCTCCAGTTCCTAGTCTGTATGCCGAGGCAGGGGAGCCTTCTCTCAAGCTCCGCCGCATCCGCCTCATGCTCAGCTACGTTCTGAAACTGAAGGCCCATCCAGACAATCCTGCCTATGATTGTGTTTTTAAACCATTGTTTGCAGAGATTTACGATACCCATCCGGGAGCTGTCCGTCCACTTTCTTTCCGTGTCCGACCTCATCTGCAGGCGGCCGGATTGGACCTGGACAGAGTTTCGGAATCCCTGCAACACATCACTCCACCTTGGCTCTTACCAGTTCCTGACATCTTGCTGGACTTGACTGCCCACAAGAAAGACTCTACTCCACCAGCCATATACCAACAGAGCCTCAATGAACTGCTTTCAATTTTTCCTGGCTATTGTCGCATCTATACCGATGGGTCAAAGTCTGAGGATGGGAGAGTGGCTGCGGCCGCAGTATCCTCTCGCCATCCTAGACGCCCATTTAAGCACCGCCTCCCAGACCACTCATCTGTATTTAGTGCGGAACTGCAGGCGGTTCTGCTGGCACTCAAGCATGCTTATCGATCTAGAGAAAGGAACTTCCTGATTCTGTCTGACTCTCTTTCTGCCCTGCAGGCCCTTCAGGGCACGGGAAATGACCACCCACTGCTGGTGCAGATCAGAGAGCTCCACGCGGACTTGATGAAGGAATATTATGATATCATTTTTATTTGGGTGCCAGGGCATGTGGGCATCGAAGGCAACAGGATCGCAGATTCTGCTGCCAACGATGCCCGCAATGACCCTGTCCCTGACACACAGACTGTTTATAGTGATTTTAGACATGTGGCTAGTGCGTACATAGCCCGTGAGTGGCAGTCCGAGTGGGACAAAGAGGAAGCTAACAAGCTGCATGAAGCCCTTCCTAAGTTGTCCGACGGTCTACCTTATCGCTGCGGCAGCCGCTGTGAGGAGACTGTCCTGGCTCGGCTCCACATCGGCCACACGTATGTTACGCACTCTTATTTACTTAAACAGGAGGAGCGTCCATGGTGTTATGCCTGCGACGAGCAGTACTCTGTTCAACACTTTTTGTTGTCTTGTGCTGATCTAATCGACACAAGGTATAAACATTTCACAGCAGACTCCTTGAAGGTTTTGTTCCGGGATGTGCCCCCGGACAAGATCTTCAGTTTTCTGAGAGAGTGCCATATTTTTAATAAGATTTGAGCGTTTATAGATTATGATGTTTCTATTATTTTGACCTTTTTGAGAGTCTTCCGACGTTTTCTTTAAAGACCTGTGCGACATTTTAGCCTGACATATTTTTAAGGTATATTTACATCATGTCTTAAGACCTTTCTTTTAGTCTGGCTGACCAGATTTTTACCCTTCCCGCCGTGAGATGGCCTTAGTTGCCTGCTCGGCGTTAAACCCAAATAACTGTGAACCTTTCTTACCCACTCCTGGGATACTGTCTCAGAGAGTTTAAAACTTGGCCCTGTCCCAGCGGGGAGTGGACATAGTTGGTGGGATGGGTTGCGGCATGTGATTCAATAGTTCTGGGCCTCTTCTTTCAAGGATCCTGCTCTGCTGCAAGAAACTGGTTCGTTTAAGTCTTCCCTTTGTTGGCTTGCTCATTCTTGAGTGCATGGGATGATCTTTCAGCCTCTTGAACTTTGCTGCCTGTGTCAACACCTTGATGTTCTGGCGGTCTTCTAACGTTTGAAGTCCAGTAGTAGTTTCAAGCTCCTTGATGGGGGTCGTTCTCATGGCTCCTGTCATGCGCATGGCTTGGTTTTGGACTATGACAAGTTTTTCAGTGTTTGATTTGGCTGCTTTGGAGGTTGATGCCATGCCATATTCCAAGATTGGTCGTACTCTTCCAATGTACAGCTTCTTCAGTACCTCTTGGTCTGCGCCCCACTGGGTGCCAGAGAGTTTCTTCATCAAGCCAAGTCGTTGTTTTGCTCTGGCCTGGGTCTTTTTCAGGTGGCTCTTCCAAGTCATCCTGCGGTCTAGGGTCACTCTGAGGTACGTTTATGAGTCTTCAGCCTGAAGGGTGTGGCCGTTGATCTGAAGCTTGACACTGTAGACTTGGTTTGAGAGGGAGAAGACAGTGTAGGTTGTCTTCTTTTCATTTATTTTGACCAGCCATGATTTGGTCCATGCTTCCATCATCAGGAGGGCCTGTTGTAGCCTGTAGTTTGCCGTTGTGATGTGTTCTTCACTGCACCAAAGGACAAGGCCGTCCGCGTAGATGGCCCCATGAACATTCTTCGGCAACTTCTCCGTCATGTCTTTGAAAATGAGGAAGAGATTTGGTGACAATACTCCTTCTTGAGGTACGCCTTACTTTAAGACTCGCTTCTTGCTGTAATGATGACCAATCTGTGTTGTGGCCTTGCGGTTATGGAGGTACTGGCTGATCCACTGGTACATTTTTCCTGCAATTCCACAATGGCGCATTCTCAGTTTTAATCCATCTCTCCAGACTTTGTCAAACGCTTTTTCAAGGTCTATCCAGACAGCCAGGGTGTGTTGCTTGTCTTGAAAAGCATCTTCAATGACTTGTGAGATGTATGTCACCTGGTCTTCAGTGGATCTGTCCTGTCTGAAGGCAGCTTGTTCTGGGCTGATGTGCTTTTTGCTTTCAAGATGCTACGTGAGTCTGGTGTTAATGAGTCGCTCCATCAGTTTGCCGACGCAGCTTGTGAGGCTATGGGTCGATAGCTCTCAACTTTGCTTTTTTCCTTTCCTTTCTTGTGGACCGGCACCATGATGGCTTCTTTCCAGACCTGTGGGACAACTCCTTTTTTCCAGCTGTCATTGAAGAGCTGGAGAAGTTTCTTCTTTGCTTTTGGTTCAAGGTGTAGCAACATTTAATTTGTTATCTTGTCTGGGCCAGGTGATTTCTGAAGTTTTAGCTAGGACATAGCATCCGCCAGTTCTGTGGTTGTGAAAGAAGTGTTCATCATGAGTTCTCCGCGGCTGCCTGCATAGGCGTTCTGGGCCTCTCTGACCTCTCTCTTTCTGTTTACTGGAACCTGGAGGATACTGATCTCCTCGTATTGGCTGATGAACTGGTTTGCTGCCTTCCTGCCGGTCAGCAGCTCCTCGTTGTGTTGAAGAGTTATTGGTGAGCTCCTGCTGCTGGTCTCATCACTCAAGGCACGTGCTAGTTTCCACAGTTTGTTGCCATCTTTGTCCAGGTTCAGCTGCTCAGTTTTCTTATGCCAGCTTCTTCGAGCTTCTTGTATGTAGGCTTGTCTATGAGCTACACATGTGTATTCACTGAGCGAACAAGTAAGATCGAAATAACCTAGCAACTGCCAGCATGGCTCTGTTTCTTGCCTCTGGGTTGAGTATTGTCTTTTTTTTTTTTTTAATTGTTAAGGATGAAAGAGTCCGTAATTGTTGTCATAACCGCAAGACAAGATGGCGGCCATACAACACCTCGCCAGGCCGCCCGCTCCGGTAGAAATGGTCGCCACCCACAGTCTAGCAGTCATTGGGCCTTCGTTTGATATATGATGTCGGACCCTGCAATGCTACATCATG
>BTPG01000006.1:184069434-184429434 GCA_036245525.1 Semisulcospira habei | reverse complement strand
AAAACTGAAAGAGTAAAGTTAAAACTTCAAAGTAAACTATTGAACACTAACCATCAACTGTAACTATTGAGGAATTGAAAATATCACACATACACACACAGAGACTGACACACGCACATGCGCACACGTGTACTAGTTGTAAGGCAGTAAAAGAATAAAGTAAAACACCCATTACTCGAGTGATGCGTTACACACGCGCGCGCGAGACTGAGGGAGAGAGAGAGAGGTCTCAGTCTCAGGTTCATCCCAGGCTTCATTTCCCAACTGGAAAAAGAAAGAAAAAAAAGCTGCATTAGGACAGAAACAGCCCAATTTTGGTTTAAGGGGCCTTGCACAAGAATAAAAAGAGTAATCCCGTGCATGACCGATTTACATGTGTGTCACCTCGGTGACGAGGGCTGGCTTCTGCAGCAGCAAAATCCATGTTTACTGAAAATGTAAGCAGTTTTCACACATCTGTCAACCCCGCGTGACCCTTTGAGAGAGGTCACTCAAATTGGTATGTTTACAAAGGTCTTGCCACAAAGTATCTTTGGGCCAAGCTTGAAGAATGTGGCTTGAATAGTCTCCGAGAAAATGTGACCGTTAAAGTTTACCATGGACGACGGACGGACGACCAGTGGCCCAGAACATAAACTCACTTTTGCTTCGCACGCGAGCCAATAAAATGAAGATGATTATACAATCACTTACCAGTTTGTAATTGGGGGCATTCCGCTGCCGGCTGTGCACCCTCCTACCAGACGCACCCTCTGCGGCAGAGGCTGGGCTACGCTGCTGCAGCTGACTAATTTTGCCATGGGCCTTGGTCATGTGCCAGGAAGGGGCGTGCTTGTCCACTTCCATAGATCCCGATGGGTTTGGACATCCTGTTGCCATCTGGCGCTGGGCGTGTGCCATCTGGCGCTGGGTGTGTGCAGAAAGTGCTGAGTGTGGCCAAAACAGTGCTGCAACATGTCAAATGCAACCATGTAAACCGTTGACATTTTGGATCACCCTCTCTTGGCTTGACTTCGCGAACGAAGATTCTATAGGGCTTGCCCACGTCGTCTGCAGGCATTTTCGTGGCTGCGGAGGCCAATCCGGGACAGGCAGGTACGACCGCAGTGGCTGCAGGGGAAGGTCTGTTCAGGGTTCTGAGTTACGACAGCTCTGTTTTTTCTTCTGAGCCGCTTGTCCTTAAGGTTAGCTCTGCGAGAGTCCTCAAAGGAGACGGCTGCCTTGTGAATGGTGGAGCGCCAAGTGTCACGGTCCGCAGCAAGCAAAGACCACTGGCGGTGGTCGATTTGGCAGGCACTAAGTGACTTCTTGAGACCGTCTTTGTATCTTTTCTTTGGTGCCCCTCTGTCTCGGTGTCCAGTGGCGAGCTCGCCGAACAGAGTGATCTTGGGTAGGCGATGATCCTCCATCCTGGAGACGTGGCCCGCCCAGCGAAGCTGTGTCCGCAGCAGCAAAGCCTCGATGCTCACAGTTTCCGCCTGTTCAAGGACCTCGACGTTGGTGACATAGTCACTCCAGTGAATGCTGAGGATGGTACGCAGGCAGCGCTGGTGAAAGCGTTCGAGGAGTCGTAGTTGGCTGCGGTAGAGGGCCCAGGACTCGGAACCGTACAGCAGGGTGGTGAGGACGACAGCTCTGTACACGCTGATCTTGGTGCCTTTTTTCAGCTGTTGATTGTGCCACACCCGCTTGAATAGTCGCCCGAAAGCACTGTTCGCTTTTGCCAGCCTGTTGTCCAGCTCCTTGTCCAGCTTGGCGTCTGACGTGATGATGCAGCCAAGGTAGGTAAACTGGTGTACAGACTTCAGTTCGGACTCGCCGATGGTGATGTGGGGAGGGCGATGCTCTTCCTTGGGTGCCGGCTGATGAAGGACCTCTGTCTTTTTCAGACTGACCTCAAGTCCAAAGAGCTGGGCGGCATCTGCGAAGCAGGACGTAATGCGCTGCAAGGCTCTCTCTGTGTGTGCAACGAGGGCAGCGTCATCAGCAAAGAGCAGCTCACGAATCAGTTGGTCTAGGGTTTTCGTGTGGGCCTGCAGTCGTCTGAGGTTGAACAGGCTGCCATCGAGACGATACCTGATGTACACTGCGTCGTCGTCGTCGAGGTCCACTGTGGCCTGCTTCAACATCATGCTGAAGAAGATGGTGAAGAGGGTCGGTGCCAGCACGCAGCCTTGCTTCACGCCGTTGCGAATGGGGAATGGTTCTGAGAGGACACTGTTTAGTCTGACCTGGCCTTGCTGGTCCTCGTGGAGCTGGACGATCATGTTGAGGAACTTTGGGGGACAGCCTAGTCGCTCCAGGATCTGCCACATACCTTGCCTGCTCACAGTGTCAAACGCTTTTGTTAGGTCGACAAACGTTACGTACAGCCCTTTGTTCTGCTCGCGGCACTTCTCCTGAAGCTGTCTCAGCACAAAGACCATGTCGGTGGTACTCCTGTTGGCTCTGAAGCCACACTGGCCCTCTGGGAGGTGGTCTTCAGCGATGGCAGGTACCAGCCGATTCAGGAGCAACCTTGCGAGAATTTTCCCGGCAATGGACAGCAGGGTAATTCCACGATAATTAGAGCAGGCAGACTTCTCTCCTTTGTTCTTGTACAGGGTGATGATGACTGCATCACGGAGATCCTTTGGTAGTGTTCCTTTTTCCCAGCAGCAGAGAAAGAGGTCGTGGAGCTTGTTGTGCAGTGCTGGGCCTCCATGTTTCCAGATCTCTGGCGGGATTCCGTCAATGCCTGCTGCTTTGCCACTCTTGAGCTGGTGGATGGCTGTGAGGGTCTCTTCGGCGGTGGGCGGTTCGTCCAATTCAACCTTTAGTGGAAGGTGTGGGATTTGAAGGATGACTGTTTCTTGAACAGTGCGCTCAGCGCCGAAGAGGTCCTGAAAGTATTCCGACCAGCGGTTCAAGATGGAGGTATTATCTGTGAGGAGTGCCTGTCCATCAGCGCTTCGCAGGGGACTTTGTACCAGGTGCCTAGGGCCATACACTGCTTTCAGTGCTTCGTAGAAGCCCCTGTAGTCACCGTTGTCAGCGCAGAGCTGGGTCCTCTGTGCGAGTCTGGACCACCACTCGTTCTGGAGCTCTCTAAGCTTGAGCTGGAGACTGCTGCAGATGAGGCGGAAGGCAAACTTCTTCACAGGGCAGGAAGGCTGGGCTAGGTGGGCCTGGTGGGCGGCTCTTTTTTTTGCTAGAAGTTCCTTGATCTCTACGTCGTTTTCGTCAAACCAGTCTTTGTTCCTCTTTCTAGCAAAGCCCAAGACTTCCACAGAAGATTTTACAATAGCAGTTTTCAGTTGTTCCCAGAGTGTTTCAGGGGAGGAGTCTGCTGGATCAACTGTGTCTTTGAGCATGCGCTGTAAATCGGCCTGAAGGGCAGCTTTCTTGTCGTCACGCTGAAGGCTGGCAACATCAAGCTTTTTCTTGGGGGGGGGGGGGGGGGGGGGCCCTTTCTTGGGTTTCAGCTTGAGGCGGAGCCTGAGTTTGCAGCGAACAAGGCGGTGGTCAGTGTGGCACTCTGCGCTGGGCATCACTCTGGTGAGAAGGACGTCACTGCGGTCCCTCTGACGCACTAGGACATAGTCGATAAGGTGCCAGTGCTTGGAGCGAGGATGCATCCAGGTGGTTTTTCGACTGTCCTTTTGCTGGAAAGTAGTGTTGGTGATGACAAGTTGCTGTTCTGCACAGAGCTCCAACAGTAAGCGACCATTGTCATTGCAGTTCCCAACGCCATGCTTGCCGAGGACTCCTTTCCAGGCTTCAGAGTCTTGGCCCACTCTGGCGTTGAAGTCGCCAAGGATGATGACTTTGTCGTCTGCAGGGGTGCTCTGCAGGAGGCTGCGCAGGTCAGAGTAGAACTTGTCTTTTTCTGCAGGCTCTGCCAGGAGGGTTGGGGAGTACACACTGAGAAGGGTGACGTATTGCTGGTGTCTCAGTGGGAGGCGCATGGACATGATGCGGTCGGAGTGACCCGTTGGTAGGTTTTCCAACTTAGTCGCAATGTGGGTCTTCACCATGAAGCCCACGCCTGAGAGCCGTCTTTCTGATGCAGGCCTGCCTGACCAGTAGAGGGTGTAGCCAGCGCCAAGTTCTTGGAGGCTGCCTTCCTCCGGGAGGCGTACTTCGCTGAGCGCGGCGATGTCGATGTTTAACCTCCGCAATTCATGGGCAATGAGGGCGGAGCGACGTTCAGGGCGTCCGCTGTCTGCTATGTCGAGCATGGTTCGGATGTTCCAGCATGCTACGTTGAGTCCGGTCGTGGTCGTCATGAGAGTGGATCCATTGTTTTTTCTTGTTTTCTGACCGCATGAGAAGATGCCCGTTGACCGCGGCTAGCCAACTGGGTTACGAGGGGATGAGCTTTGGTTAGGCCACCTTTTCTAGGCCCCTCTCCGTGTGGAGCAAGCAGTGCTGTCCCTAGAGAAGGCTGCTTGGTCGTTCAGGGTGTGCCGAGTGACGTTGTCATCCCCATGTCAACATCAGGCGACCAATATCCTGAACCGCCTGCATGCAGGTTTGAGACTGCGGCTTCCAGTGACATCTTTCACCTGCCGTTTTGCCCCTTGCCCATCCCTACAGGACTTGGAAAGTTCAGTGTCATAGTCCGTGGGCGTTTCCTAAAGCCTGCGCGGTGGAGCTTTTTGGTGGAGTGCAGTGTGCGCAGTACTGGCCCCACCCTTTAAACCCTTGGTTCGTTTGCCATGGCCTAGCAAGCTGGGACGGTGGCATCGAGGTCCTCGGGTCGTAGGTTTTATATCAGACTGTCCTTGTCTTAGTCTCTGGCTCAAAAGCCTTCCCCGGAGACACGGGGGCTTTGATGTCAGGGGTTTCCTCCCTTAGCCTTTCCGCAGCCAAGCGGCCAAGCCTGCAAGGCAGCAGGGGACTCGTGGAGGGTGGGGTCGTCTATGTCCCGTGCAGATGTGAACATCTGCCCACTGCCCATTTGGATCAGATATATACATAATTAATGCAGTACCCCCTGCCCCCTACGAACAATAACTGGTAATACAGTAACACTTCAGTTGCACAATCCGAAAAACCTGTTCGTGGAAGTTTGTTCTTCGAATCGCGAGGCAATTTTGCTTACGAGGATTGAAATACACACTGTAATCTGGCGCCATTTTGTTTAAATATATAATGCATGCATGTGTCAAGTTACTTCTGAATCTCGATCACAATCACACATGTCAGAAAAAAAGCAACACAATCGCGTGACAGATTGACCTTGTAATGGTGTTATTGAACGTATTCCTTTCATTGAAGAAGAAAGCTTTTGTTAAAAACGTGGGGTTCTATTATCTTTTACTACAAGACTGACTGAGCAGCAGTTTCTCAGTCTCAGTTTTCTCGGCCAAACGGGTCCATTGAGGCTACTGTGCAATTGTATCGGATTGGGAGCATCTCAGTTAAATAACTGCGCTGAAGAGTACACTTGGGCGTGCTCTTAACTAAGAAATATTGCATAAAATTGTACCTCTGCAAGTGGAACAACGGTTGGCGGGACGAAAGACAATAGGAAGGGCAAACAACTCAGTTTATGTCACTGTGCAACCGACCAATCAGGTATCAAGTTGATCCATAGAGACGATCGCTTCCGTGGTAACACACAGGCCCAGTGCATTGCAAACACACAACATGAGGTAAACCTGCGAAAATGGGACATCCTATTTTGATATTTTTTTCTGACTTTTGAATGAAAGATAATGCAGAAACAACCCTCAGAAAAAAAATGGGTGCCTGACTTGGTCACCCAGAATTTTACACATACCTATTTTCCATAAGGATGGTAAAGAAAGTCACCCATTTTAGCGGTTTTGTGCACGCACGCACACACACACACACACACACACACACACACACACACACACACACACACACACACACACACACACACACACATACACACGGCGTTTCCCGCCACTAATTCAACAGCGCGGTTGGGAGTAGCTAGGCATGACGTAATTTTTATCGTGTTACTTCACTGTCAGAGTCTGATGTATGTCCGCCTATATTCGTCATTTGCATGCTACGGAACGTGCTCCGACCAGCCCCATCTCAAAGTCTATCGTATTTTCAATACGGTAGACAACAAGATGGGATAAGCCATAACCCACAAAGTCCCTTCTATATGAGAACTGTCCTCGCTGTCAATGGTCTCTACCTTTTGTCTTTGACCTGATTCTGATGTTGAATTATCTCCTATTGAAAAAATCTCGCAGATCTGCCAACGCGTCAGTGAGTTCTATAAGGGGCGCAGGACACACGCGACATTGGTTTGTCAAACGTCATTTGTCATGACGTAAGTTTTAGTTTTTACGTAAGTTTATATTTTACGTGATATGAGTTTCACTTTCGCTTCATAGACTTGAGAAAATGGTGACAAAACTAGAACTTCACGGTACAATTTCAGTCTTGCTATTATTTGTGTGAAAGCAGGTTGACTTTACCTAGCAACATGATATACTAAGTACACGGGTCACCCGCATGCTCTTCTGAAAGCTAGTTAGTTATTTGGGTTTAACGCCGAGCAGGCGACTAAGACCATCTCACGGCGGGATGGGTAAAAATCTGGTCAGCCAGACTAAAAGCAAGGTCTTAAGACAAGATGTAAATATATCTTAAAAATATGTCTGGCTAAAATGTCGCACGAGTCTTTATAAGAAACTCACAAACCAGAAACGTCTACAGACTCTCAAAAAGGGCAAAATAAAGAAATTCACAGTCTATGAATGCTCAGATCTTGTTAAAAATATTGCATTCTCTCAAGAAATTGAAGATTTTGTCCGGGGTCAAGGAGTCTGCTATGAAGTGTTTAAAAAAGCGTCGATATGTGTGTGCATGTTAGTGCGTGCATGCGCGCGCTCCAAACATCACCAAGAGGCTAGGCGCATGAGGATTTATTCCTCGTGGAGATGCGCGCATGTTTGTGTGTGTGTGTGTGTGTGTGTGTGTGTGTGTGTGTGTGTGTGTGTGTGTGTGTGTGTGTGTGTGAGAGAGAGAGAGAGAGAGAGAGAGAGAGAGAGAGAGAGAGAGAGAGAGAGAGAGAGAGAGAGAGAGAGACTGAGAGAGCCGCGCGCGAGCCGAGAGAGAATGACGTCATATTTAGAGTATTATGTCATGTCAGTGTCTGAGTGGTGACGGAGTTGCCTCTTTTACGTCACCGCCACTGTCTGACTTTGTCTAAAAGTAAAGGTTTTTTAGTGTTTTAATTCTTTTCTGAAAAGAATTTAATTTTTACCAAAGAAGTTGAAAGGATGGCTAAACTCATCCAACGTCTTTCTCCAAACTAGCTATATGGAAAAGTTCAAGTGACCTGTTCCCACGAAAGGGACCATAAGTCGGAAATTTTGAGTTTTGAGATATTTACACCAATTACAATCTATTAGCAATACAAATTAATTTGATGCAACAACTATTGTTGTAGACCTGTTATTAAGCGAGAAACATGCATTTAAAGTTGATCACTTGAACTGACCCAAGATGACCCCCTGCACTCTTTTCGGCCTGTAGCTCCATTCGGCCAAAAGCGACTTAAGGTCCCTTTCGTGGGAACAGGTCACCAATATGACAAAAATTACGGACTCTAATCTGGGTCAACCGACTTTCTATAAACGGTGTTTATGTCTTCAATGAGACATTCAATTACAATATGCTCGGAGGCTCTCTTAGCCAGCCACTAAAGAAAGTATTTCGCCAAGTTTCAAGCTTGTGCGTAGTACATAAATATCGGAGATTCTCTTGTTTACACACATACGCACATACATACATACATACATACATACATACATACATACATACATACATACATACATACATACATACATACATACATACATACATACATGCATACATACATACATACATACGCACATACTGCGCTTTCCGCCAAATGTACGTTCAGCAGCGAGGTTAGCATAACTAGACATGATGTAATTTTTATCTTGTTACTTCAGTTGTTAGAGGTTTAGCCTGCCCGCCTTTGACATCATGGACATGCTATTAAATTCGCCCCACCGCGACCAGTCCCAATAAGTCCCTTCTATAAACAGAAGGGACTTAAAAAGTGACACATTGTTTCATATTAGGCGCCATTTGTTTTGGAACATCAAACAGTGCGAATGTGTCCTTTTTACAAATTTCACTTACATTTAGTTGAAAAATTAAGGTATGAGAGATGGTTAGCACACATTATAGGCTCATTTAACATTGAAAGTGAGTTAAATATAATCAGTCATCCGCTACTGGTCCATCATTCATCATCTTTTGTATTATATCCAATTGTAACAGATTTTATAATTTTACATTTTTGAGAGAGACCATCAAAGACACAGACTTCTAATTGGCACTGTAATCCTATTTGATAATAGCTTTGACTGTAATTTGCGCTGACCTCCATAAAAGGTCAAGGTTACAAAGGCCAATAAACGTGCGATTAAAAAAAAAGAAAGAAACTAGTTATAAGTTTATTTTAAAACTTGATAAAAAGAAAACTGATGATAAAACGTTTGCTTGCAGCTCTACTAAGTTAACATCTCGTTCAGGTCAAAGGTCACGGGAAGTCAAGAAGGCTATTTATGTTAGTTTGTTGCTATTACAGGTAGTTCGTATGTGAACTTTGCAGTAAGACCCCAGTAGAAATGTTGCTAGGGTTTGCACTGTCTATGCATATTAATTTAATGGATCCTCTCAAAGGTCAAAGGTCAGGTATGGTCAGCAAGTGTGTGGCAAATGTTCTATGTATGGGGGAATAAAAGCTACTGCATTTAGTTTTTCCACCTCAGACGTAAAACTTGATACAAGCTAGCATTATCGACACAGGTTTATGTACATGTTTAGAAGCAGATTCAGGGGGAGGGGGGGTGTTTAGGGTCCACGGCTCCCAGAATATTTTTAAATATGTAATTTTCTATTTTGGGGAGTTTGGACCCCCCACCCCACCCCCCACCCCTACCCCCCACCTCCACCCCCCACACACACCATACCCCCCCCCCCCCACACACACACACACACACACCCTTCCGCGCTTCTTCTTGGAATTGGAAACGGTCCTTGAGAATGTGGACCCCCTCCGGTCGTTTGATTTTTCTGCCAGTGGTGAAACTGAAGTTCTCCAGACCTCTCTCCCCCTTCTCTCGACGCCCCTCTTTTGATAGTCAACAAGTGGTACATTTATAGGTCCTCACCCTCTTTACATTCTCAGGAACTGTGACAGCGCCGACAGGAAGAGTTCCTATGAAAAGGTCTACGGAATCTCCCGCACGTTCCTTTTTTTTTAACCTTAAAGAGAGGTCATTCGGAATAGTATTCGTGGTATAAAAAGCATACTTAGGTACTCTCAAACTTTTGCGCCTAATGTAAAAATGTCTGTGCGAAAAATGACTAATCTTTACAAATACATCTACCTATGATGACCTTGACCTTTTCTACAGGTGAAATATGTAGGTAAAGGTGTTCTTGTAAATTACAGTCGTGTCGAGTTTAAAGGTCTGTGGATGTTGTAGTCCCTAAGAAATTGCCTTAGACAAACGTACGCATCCACACACGACGGCTGAAGAGCGGATGCATGGACTATTGGTGACTACATTTATACTGTTTCACATTTGCTATCACACCTAAGTCAACAAGGTTTGCTCTTGGAACAAGTTTTTAGCCGCACCCCCCCCCCCCCTCCACCCCCTCCCACCAGACAGTAACGCGCCATTTTGTTTTGGATTTCGTTTTGAATTTGGACGGATTGAATAGGTCCAATAGTTTTTGCACAAAACAAATATGGCCGCTGTGACCTTCGCCTTTAAGGCAGTGAATAGATTCTGATTTGCAGCACTCTGTATCGTGACAAAATATCATAATTTGGATCAAATCGTTTCAGCGTTTACAGCAACATTGCCTGGAAAATGGCATACATTGTAAATGAAGTCGTTGTGACCTTGACCTTGACAAAAGTGACATGATCCTGGTGTGGGATACTCTGTATTGAGAAAAAGTATCAACATTTTTAATTTGGAACAAACTGGCTGGATGGTTTCCGATATGTACGCTAGACAAACACTGCTCCTTATATGAAACACTGTTCTAAATATGAAACACTGTTTCATATTAGGTGCTCTTTGTGTTTCATAATAGGAACAAGATACCTCCCCAGGAAAATGTGTGCCTCCAAAACAACAAAAAGAGAAACAAATGAATGCCGCTGGTTATCTGATCTCCGACGACTGCTCTTCATGACAAGAGTGTTTTTGTTTGTTTTTTTAAATCACAAAACTGAATGCTGATTTAGGTGTTTCGAAATGGCGAAAAATAAGAAGCAGAAGGGTCAAAAATGACATTTTCTCGGCATGTTTTCGTTTTTATTACGCCTGACATTCTTGTACCGGAAATAAGGCTCAGTAAAGTAACTATATATTACTGAACAGACAGAATTTGTAAAAAGTTATTCCGTTTCGACGGGAGCAAGGTGTTTCATAATCGGCACTGTTTCATAATCGGGAATCCTCCCTTACCAGTGGCTGCGGCATGCACAAGTGGTTCCATTTATTTTGATGTTGTGGACACGTTCAAAACTGACATATCTTCCTTTTATTTGCTTTACAAATGGATGAGTCTCGCTCAGTGCGCAGATTGTGATTCTGCAGTGTTAGTTAATTTAACGCTTAATTCAATGTATTAACTCATTCTATCCGCGACACACCACAGCAAGATATGGCTCGACCATGATAGTTCAAGGGTGGTGGCAGAATAGCTTGGCGCCTATAGGCGCCAAGCTATTCTGCCACCACCCTTGAACTATCATGGTCGATCCGTCTCCCTGAATTGTAATGCAGTCCTCAGAGCCGGATAACTCTAAAATGTGGGTATTTCGTACCTCGGGCACAACGAGTTAATTTAAACTACATATTAATTTTGCGAACATTCACTGACAGCAGGTTAGCATGCACCTGCCTGCCTTGACCGATGAAGGATGATTAATTTCTGCGTTATAAACTGTGGTTCAATAAAAGCTGACACGGTTTATCTCCAAATCTCAACATTTGCAATTTTCCGCCGACGAGGCGTGCCGTGTGCAACATACAGAAACCGAATACGCGTGCGCGGAAAAAAAAGGGGGTGAGGGTGGGGGGTGAGGGGGAATCGTTTCGACTGAATCAGTAAGCAAAACAGGTGCGGATCAGTTACCTCCCGGGGAGGTGTGTGTGTGTGTGTGTGGGGGGGGGGGGGGGTCTAACTTGTTTTTGTTTATGACCTTTAACCTGACACAAGAGGTCTCAGTCCCGGCGCCCGAGACATTCGGCTTCCGAGTGGTTGAAAAATTAACTCATTGGAGACGTGCCGCCTCCGGATACGCGGCCAAAGCCGCGTACGGTATCCGGAGGCGGCATGTCTCCAATGAGTTAAAAGGCTGGGTTCTGCGGAGTGAGGGGGGGGGGGGGGTAGGGGGTTTAGGCGCCCCAAGCGCGGGTGAGGACCTCTTGCGCCTTCTCACCAACCCACCGAAATGTCGAAAAGGGGGTGGGGGTGGGGGAAGGGAGAGGGTGAATCCAGACTACTAAAAAGGGACTTTGATATAGCTTTTTTTTAAAAACTGTGGCCGGGAGGAGGGGGGGGGGGCGCAACCCTTAGGATCCCCCTCGCAAATCAGCCTCTGCAAAAGGTCCTTTGGCATTCGACGTCTGCCTTAGTTTTCTCGCGCGCAGCCACGGGTGGATCGGGGGTTGGGGGGGGGGGGGGGTGGAGTCCAGGGATTTCGCCCCCCCCCCCACCACTCCCCAGGACAAAATAATGTTAATATATATGTTCTATGAAAGTCCCTTTTTGGGAGTTAGGAACCCTCCCCCCCCCCCCCCCCGCCTCCTCCCACGCGCACTTCTCCTGATTATTGTCTAGATGCAGTTTATGGGCCGTAGACAAAGTGTTTTATTCAGTTTGTGTGTGTGTGTGTGTGTGTGTGTGTGTGTGTGTGTGTGTGTGTGTGTGTGTGTGAGAGAGAGAGAGAGAGAGAGAGAGAGAGAGAGAGAGAGAGAGAGAGAGAGAGAGAGAGAGAGAGAGAGAGAGAGAGATGTGCATTCTGTGTTCGTGGCATGAACACAGTTACAACTCGCATTCACCAAAGGTAAATTGACCATCATCTGCAGTGTGTTTATTGTAACTGTTTAATCCATTTAGCCCCGAGTCACCACAGCAGGAGATGGATCGACCATGATAATTCAAGGGTAGTGCCAGATTAACAGATCCATCTCCTGCAAACTGATGTGGTCATTGGTAACACCTCCAAAATGCAGCCTTGGGGCTTATTGGGTGAACCCCTGTGTTCGTGCAGCCACAGGTACTGTAAACACAGTGCTGGTGACTGCATACACAAGGGTTTGTGTTAACCCATTTAGCCCCGAGCCCCTACAGCAGGAGATGGATTGACCATGATAATTCAAGGGTAGTGCCAGATTAGCTTGGCGCCTGAAGGCGCCAAGCTAATCTGGCACTACCCTTGAATTATCATGGTCAATCCGTCTCCTGAAAACTGGTACATAGTCATTAAGCAACACGTGACCTAAAAAATTTGCGAAAAATCATTGGGACCTTGGGGCTAAAAGGGTCAACGACGATTTAACACTTGTTGTCTTTTCTACCGTCCCTAGTTCGGTATTTGAATATATATTTATTAAGAGTTCGTCCAGCGGTCAGCACATACCAACTTTATTTCCCTGGTGTACAACACAGAAGCATAGGGGTCCTGACGAGTGGTGCAGTTTTGACGAAATGCAAATCCGCTGCGCCACCGGGTGCGCACTACCGCGGTGACGCGCACCCGCTGGCGCAGCGGGTTCGCATGGTAGTCAAAGCACCACTCGTCAGGACTCTATGCCGCCTTCAGATGGCCTTAGTCGCCTGCTCGGCGTTAAACCCCAATAACTATACAAACTACATACAAATTAAACCGTCGGATTGCTCTGCCTGAGCGTGCTTGTGCCATGTTCGTGTGTGTGTGTGTGTGTGCGCGCGCGCGCGCGTGTGTTTGTGTGTGTGTGTGTGTGTGTGTGTGTGTGTGTGTGTGTGTGTGTGTGTGTGTGTTCGCGCATATGTTTATATTATAGTAGAGAGAGCTAGTATTTATTATGTATTTTATTGAGTTACTTCGCCGAATGACCAACACGCAACGATTTCCTTTTATGGATAATAAAGTTGTCTGAATCTGAATCTGAAATGAGAAGAAGAAGAGTAGGACAAGCCGCTCCCATTGTACGACATTTAAACTCAAACTTTGTACCTTAGTTCATTTGTCCATTGTAAGATTAACTCATTTAGCCCGACGGCCGTATTTCCCAAATTTTGGAGGCGTCATCTAATGACTATGCACCAGTTGCAGGAGATGGGTCGACCATGATAATTCAAGGGCAGTGGCAGATTAGCTTGGCGCCGTCGACCATGATAATTCAAGGGCAGTGGCAGATTAGCTTGGCGCCGTCGACCATGATAATTCAAGGGCAGTGGCGGATTAGCTTGGCGCCGTCGACCATGATAATTCAAGGGCAGTGGCAGATTAGCTTGGCACCGTCGACCATGATAATTCAAGGGCAGTGGCGGATTAGCTTGGCGCCGTCGACCATGATAATTCAAGGGCAGTGGCGGATTAGCTTGGCGCCGTCGACCATGATAATTCAAGGGCAGTGGCGGATTAGCTTGGCGCCGTCGACCATGATAATTCAAGGGCAGTGGCGGATTAGCTTGGCGCCGTCGACCATGATAATTCAAGGGCAGTGGCGGATTAGCTTGGCGCCGTCGACCATGATAATTCAAGGGCAGTGGCAGATTAGCTTGGCGCCGTCGACCATGATAATTCAAGGGCAGTGGCAGATTAGCTTGGCGCCGTCGACCATGATAATTCAAGGGCAGTGGCGGATTAGCTTGGCGCCGTCGACCATGATAATTCAAGGGCAGTGGCGGATTAGCTTGGCGCCGTCGACCATGATAATTCAAGGGCAGTGGCAGATTAGCTTGGCGCCGTCGACCATGATAATTCAAGGGCAGTGGCGGATTAGCTTGGCGCCGTCGACCATGATAATTCAAGGGCAGTGGCAGATTAGCTTGGCGCCGTCGACCATGATAATTCAAGGGCAGTGGCAGATTAGCTTGGCGCCGTCGACCATGATAATTCAAGGGCAGTGGTGGATTAGCTTGGCGCCGTCGACCATGATAATTCAAGGGCAGTGGCGGATTAGCTTGGCGCCGTCGACCATGATAATTCAAGGGCAGTGGCAGATTAGCTTGGCGCCGTCGACCATGATAATTCAAGGGAAGTGGCGGATTAGCTTGGCGCCGTCGACCATGATAATTCAAGGGAAGTGGCAGATTAGCTTGGCGCCGTCGACCATGATAATTCAAGGGAAGTGGCAGATTAGCTTGGCGCCGTCGACCATGATAATTCAAGGGCAGTGGCAGATTAGCTTGGCGCCGTCGACCATGATAATTCAAGGGCAGTGGCAGATTAGCTTGGCGCCTGTCGGCGCCAAGCTAATCTGCCACTGCCCTTGAATTATTCTGCCACTGCCCTTGAATTAGCATGGTCGACCCATCTCCTTCTGTAGTGCGTCAGGGCTGAATGGATTAATGTAATACATACTAAGAACATGTATAAATGACAAATATCGAAATATTAACCATATTTGAGTGGCCGGATTAGGTCGCTTTAACCCTTTACCTGCCAGAGCAAAGCGAACACTACCCATCTGCAAGAGACATAAGCCCTCATGAGCCCGCGCAGTCGGGTGTGTTATTCATACCTACTTCTGATCCCGTTCTGTTTGTGTTTTTTTCACGCGAATATCGGACAGGGTGCTGTGGTTTCTGACGCCGCGAAAGCCATGGTCACTGGCAGTGAAGGGGTTGGCCGTCTGGCCCTGGGCGTGAAATAGATAGAGCGGAGGTGGTAGGGATGCTGCAGCCACGGCGCTGGTATTACGTAATGTAACAATTTGTTCATTGTCATAAAAATGAAACGGTGACGTAGGGAACACGCCTATTCGCAAGCTGGTCTGTATTTCTGGCTTGAAGTGAAATTAAAGTTGATGTTGCGAGGATGCCGCGGAGATATAGCCACTGAACCCCGCCTTGCTTCTTGACAGTTATCCAGGGGAGGGGGGGGGGGGGGGGAAGACGGGCTTGTTCAATAGCATGCCTGTTGAAAGGTCCTGGTAAATCAAAGTGGCACAGCTGGAGTGCGCCTGAGTTGATCAGTGTTCAGGTCGTACTCCATAGGCAGTAGATTTCCCTGTCCCCCATAACCCGCCCGTCAGGGCCGTCCATTATGAGTTCGGTGCCGTGGACGTTGAACATCGAACTAATCATCTTGACAGTCCTCAGTGGCACACAGAATTAACCCATTCAGCCCTGACGCACTACAGCAGGAGACGGGTCGACCATGGTAAT
Organism: Semisulcospira habei; assembly: GCA_036245525.1. NCBI lineage: Eukaryota > Metazoa > Mollusca > Gastropoda > Semisulcospiridae > Semisulcospira > Semisulcospira habei. The sequence goes on along the minus strand of BTPG01000006.1, from coordinate 184,414,017 downwards.
TCAAGGGTAGTGGCAGATTAGCTTGGCGCCTGTCGGCGCCAAGCTAATCTGGCACTGCCTTGAATTATCATGGTCGATCCAACTCCTGCAATAGGTGCATAGTCGTTAGATGACGCCTCCAAAATTTGGGAAATACTGACGTGCGCCGGGCTGAATGGATTAAAAAGGTTAAACCGAAACAAATACAGAACAGCCTATTTAAAATACACACACACACACACACACACACACACACACACACACACACACACACACACACAAACACACACACACACATATTACCATCGAAATGATCCAGCCTCTTTCACACACACACACACACACACACACACACACACACACACACACACACACACACACACAATGACATACAAGCGCGTACGCACGCACAAACACTCACACGGCATACACACGAACGCACCACGCACCTCTTTGAAGACCTTTGGAACAAAAACATTACAAGCGAAATGACCTTGCACCCAGTCTCTCACACACACGCACGTACATGTACACACCTACACTCACACGTACACACATACCTACGCGCGGGTGTTCACGCACGAACGCACACACAGACAGAGAGAGAGATATAGAGAGAGAGAGAGAGACAGAGACAGAGAGACAGACAGACAGAGCGAGAGAGAGACACGGAGACAGTCAGACAGACAGACAGACAGACAGAGAGCGAGAGAGAGAGAGAGAGAGAGAGAGAGAGAGAGAGAGAGAGAGAGAGAGAGAGAGAGAGAGAGAGAGAGAGAGAGAGAATCAATGAATCAATGAATCAATGAATCAATGAAACTTTATTTTACAACGGTTTAGGCATTGACATCGTCATCGACACAGCCATTTTACAAACCTGCCGTTGCTAACAACTACAAGACTAACTACAAATATACATACATATAAGTAAACATAATACTTGCAAAGCGATGACAACACTATTCACACAGACAGACATACTCATAGACTCACAGACACCCCCCACCCCACCCACCCCCCTTCACACATAGACAGAGCTAAGTAGTCCAAATGATAATTGAAAAGGATAACAGACTTAATTGGGAATAAATTGGACCCAGCATAAAAAGAAACATATAATACAAGTGGTTGAGTCATCCCTACGAGTGATCCACAAAATATTTGAAGAGACCCTTTTTAAAACAGGCTAGCGAGGAGGGGGATTTTACATGGTCTGGAAGGGCATTCCAGATAAGTGCCCCTGAGAAGGATAAGCTAGTTTTATATAGATCGATCCTTGGTTTTGGGACTATGAAAAGCTTTCTGATGTTTCCAAGCTTGGACTCAGACTTACGGAACAAAGTGGAGATGTACTCAGGTGTTTTGCGTTTCCACACTTTGAACATAAAGATTGCTTTGTTATATTTAAAATGATCTTGAAGTGGCAGGAGACCTGCTTTTGAGAGCTTTTCTTCAGTGCTAAGGTGTTGATCAGGGCAGATTATTTTGGCCGCTCGTCTGTGTAGGGAATTGAGTCTCTTTAAATGGACCTCACTACACCCATCCCATACCGATGACGCGTAATCGATATAAGAACGTATGTGAGCGTTATAAAATAGTTTACGGGTATCTGAATCAGTATAATATTTCAGTTTTGATAACATAAAGAGATTTTTGGCTACTATTTTGCATAAGGCGTCTGTATGAGCTTGCCATTTTAGCTGACTGTCGATTTTAATCCCCAGTACTCGATGTTCATTTACCTGTTCTACCTGACTACCTTTAAGTGAAAGGTTAAGTAATAGAGGCATTATCTGCTGTTTTTGGCGCGTGGCGACTACCATCGATTTCGTTTTGGCTGGATGAACAACCATAGAATTGTTTATACACCAAGCTGATACTTCATGAAGACTTTGTTGTAGGTTGTCGGAAATTACCTGTATATCTTTACTAGTAGTATGAACTGAGGTGTCGTCAGCAAAAAGGTCGCATTGTACATCTTGGCAAGTAATATGTAGAGGCAAATCATTGATAAATAAGCAAAACAGTAGAGGGCCCAGTACAGACCCTTGGGGCACACCGAAGCTTACATCTTTGAGAGAGGAGTATGAGCCATGAACAAGAACCTTTTGTTTTCTTTTAGTAAGGTAAGATGTGAAAAAAGCAACTGCGTCTCCGTTATTGAGGTATGTGTGAAGCTTAGCAGTCAGAATAGTATGGTTAATCAGATCAAAAGCATTCTTAAAATCCAGATAGACTACTCCTGTTAACTGTGACTTATTCATACCCTTGAGCCATGTGTCAACAAGGCGTGTAAGTGCTGTGTGGCATGAATGCTGCGGACGAAATCCGGATTGGAAAGGGTGGAAGAGCTTACGGTTTTCTAGGTAAGCAAGCAGGTGTTTATGAACGTGCCTTTCCAGTGGTTTGGACAAAACAGATAATAAAGAAATAGGCCGATAATTATTAGGATCAGAACGATCTTTTGTTTTTGGAAGTGGAATTACTTTGGCATATTTAAGTTCGTTAGGAAAAGTGTTATGCTGGATACAGAGATTATAAATATAAGTTAAGGATTCTACAATGTATGGGAGAGACAGTTTAAGTATTTTCGGGCTGATGTCATCAGGCCCCGAGGACTTTTTATTTGGAAGGTTACTTATAAGTAAACCCACTTCATGAACAGCTAACATAGGGATGTTGAAGGGGGCTGTGCCCATTGTTCTTTGTTGACAAAACTCAGACAGCAAATTTGAACGGTGATAAGTGTTATCCTGGCTTGGCGATATTAGAGATTTGGCAATCGAAAGAAAATGGTCATTGAATGTATCAGCAGTAAGATTAGTGGGAATGGTAGTTGCGGTACTTGGAGACCCCCTAGTAAGTGTGTTTAGAAGGCGCCATATAGTAGAGGTATCTTTGCTGTCTTTAACCGTGTCACGAACTAACTTTTTTCTTGCCTCTCTGATCATGTATTTAACACGGTTACGCTGTTGCTTATATTCAGTGAACATTTTATTGCTACGTAGATCGTTTCTAAGCGCCATCGCCTGCATGATTTCCGGAGTAAGCCAGGGAGGAAGAGTGTTAGATTTTACCCTCCTCTCGCGTAGAGGAGCATGTTTATTAAGTACATTTAGGAAAAGAGAGTACCAAATACTGAGGGCGGTATTAGGATCATAGGACAGGAGCACGTCATTAAAAGGAGTATTTTCTAGATCAAATAGAAATTCGTCTTTCCTGAAGTGTTTGAATGTCCTATACGTTATAGTTGTATGGCCGTTCTTTTTTGGTTTAGGGAGTTTAGAAGACCAGGAGCAAGCCACAGGATAATGATCACTAACACTAAGATTTGAGACATCAACGTCAGAGACGGCTTTGGGTTTATTAGTATATATGTGGTCAATAAGCGTGGAAGTAGTTGGAGTAATTCTGGTGGGTGATTTCACTAACTGTACTAAGCCAAACAGAGATGACGTTGAGCCCCAGGCGGGGTGCGGCTTAAGTAAATCTATATTAAAATCGCCCAATAGAAGAATGTCGGCCTTCTTTTTTAAAGCTCTGTCAAGGTTATGACTAAACTGATCGTACCACTCAAAAGTTGAGGCGGGATTTCTATATAAGAACCCAATTAATACCGGTTTTGATTTCGGACACTTGACTTCGACCCATACGCACTCCACCCCCATCATTTCTAGGTCGACGCGTCGATGAACTAAATGCTGGATAGAATTATGAATATAGACAGCGATGCCAGTTTGACCGGGAGACAAGGGGTCTCGTCTAATAACTGAAAAATTGGGGATACTGATTGCTGCATCGCTTACACAGGAACTCAGACGCGTCTCACTGAGTCCAAACAGGTGGAACGGTGTAGGATCGTTAATATATACAGATATGTCGGCTAGTTTGTTGTACAAATGAAACACATTGAGGTGCCCTATTCTCATAACTGCACCTTTGATGGAAAATTCGCTTGGACTTATTACAAAATACAGAGTGCACAAGATAAACAATGAAGAAACAATTGAATACAGAAAAACACGGAAATAACAAATACTATAAAACTATAAAACGATAAAAGGCCACGTAATTGAATAAAAGTCCTCCAGAGAACAAGTAGCCGTTAAGCTACTGAGCTCTCAAAAAAACTCGCTGCGGGAGTGACTGAACCACAAGAAAAAAGTGACGCAACTTGAAACGCCGCATGGAACACCTGTATGTTCGGCTGTCACTAAGTTCCCTTCTTTGTCGTTCCAGTACAATTTTAATTAAATCACTCAAGCTAATAGTCTGTCTCACTGTAAAGACACGAAAGAGGCTGAAAATTAAGTCTTTCTTAAATGAGCACAATCTTTACAGTGTAAACTAACACAGTCTCTGGTGGTAACACTCAATGTTACTGTCACATCAGTTTATGACCAACGCGGCTAGAAGGTAGAACCAAAGTAATCAATAAACAGCACAGTGGATGCAGACAATAACGTTGGTAGTCACTCTAACTGATTTACGGTAAGAACAAGTTACATCTGTAACAATAGCAGTCAGCTTGCCGTGCTCGTGTTCACAATCACCAAATATAAACGTCTAATTAAAGCGTCAGTAAATCAGTGATGAACTAGTTCAACAAATGAAAATTAACCCTTTTGTTCATGCATCCACCGGTGCTGTTTGCAGCATCGGTGGTTGTATGCACAACGGGGTTAAGCAAGTTAGTGGCAGATAAATCCCTGTATGAAAGGCTGCGGTTAACTTGTCAGTTGATATCGCAGCTAATCAGTTAATAGTAGACACCACCTATTAACCCAACAATGGACAATTAATCCTCCTGTTCATGCATCCATCGGTACTGTTTGCAGCATGTACTGTTTGCAGCATGTACTGTTTGCAGCACCGGTGGTTGCATGCACAGGAGGGTTAATGAGATTATTAGCCGGTAAAGCCCTGAATGAATGGCTGTAGGAGCTGCGCAAGCATGCGCATCCTCTGCGTTGCGTCTAATCCGGGTGTAATGGCAGGGCTCTCCCACCCTCTGGTCGGTGTGGGAGTAGCGGTGGCGAGGGCGTGAAGGGCGCTGTTAGAGCCTTGGTCGGAGGGTGGAATGCGCGGAAATTCGCGTTCTGACGGAGTGAACTGCCCGGCGTGACCTTGCTGGGGACAGAATGTCGGGGGGTAACCAGGCTGGGCAGAGTTGTAACTGGCATTGTCAGACATGTTGAACTGGGTTTGAGCAGAATGGGCTTGGCAAATTTGAGACTGTTGAAAATGGGCTTGAACGTGGTTGGAATTAGCTTGGCTGTGAGGGGTTTGGTTGTTGTGGGGGTGGGCGTTGATGTGGGCATGGTTGGGGTGGGAATGGTTGGGATGGGTATGGACTTTGAAATTGTTTTTGAAATTGTGAGAGAGAGAGAGAGAGAGAGAGAGAGAGAGAGAGAGAGAGAGAGAGAGAGAGAGAGAGAGAATGAATGAATGAATGAAACTTTATTTTCCAAGGATAAAAGAATAGGTGCGCAGACCTGTTTATATTCTAGAGAGAGAGAGAGAGAGACACACACACACACACACACACACACACACACACACACACACACACACACACACACACACACACACACGCCGACGGACACATACTAGTGACACACCGAGACACACACACACACGCATACACACACACACACACACACACACACATACAAACACACGCGCGCGCACCTACACCAATGTTTTGCAGGTAACGTATTTTCCCATTTCAACATAATTCTTCCCTCCCCCAAACCACCCTCACCCCACCCCACCCTTCCCACCCCACCCACTATTCCCTACGCACTCCGTTTGTCCACACAATGTCCACGTGATCGGTGTCAAACAGGACCGTGACGGACACTGAAATCGTTTACATGTAACCGAAGAAAATACATTGACTTTGATGTAACCTGAACCTTCCCTCCGCCACAGTCGCGCGGCTATCCTGGGGCCAGTTGCATGACATGCGCAAGCCACTACCCAATGCGCAAAAGGCCATCGGGGCGATAACGGCCGCCTTTGGCCCGCGCTCGGCTTTGCGCGGGCTAACGGCGGCCGACAGCGCTCCGATGGCCTATTGCGCATAGAGCAGAGCACCTTGCCTGGTGGCCTGCGTAGGATTACGCTCACTCATGCAACTGGCCCCTATTGCGTCTGTCGATTGGAGGAGAGCAGAGTCAAAGGTGTGCAGGCTGGTCTGTGATTTTGGACTTACGGCTTTCAGCCGTAAGGTCCAAAAGCACAGACCAGCCCACAATTATACGCAGTAACACATGTAAATGGCATTGTTGTTGTCCCGTTTACATCAGCGAGTCTCTGTCAAGTTTGCGCAAGCAGTATTTTAATCAGAGAACATTCCAACGGAGAAAGTCTAAAGCACGCTGAGATAAAATAGTTACAACACAGTTTATTTTATTGTATTCTATTGCATGACAGCCACAGGCCGAGTCACTCAACTCATACCCCCCCCCCCACCCCCGCCCCTCCCCTCTCTACCACCACCCTCCGGCCCCCAACACCAATACTCCTCTCCCTGCCAAACCAACGATTACCCCCGACAGACTATTCTAAGGAGTGCATATCCAATGCACAAAATTATGCCTGTGAGTAAACCGGCTTTCCCCCGATCACCACACGTGCAAGGGGGACATAAATAGGAATAACTAATCGTGACTGGTCCCAAATAGATGCAACAGGCATAGGTTTCCGTACACCCCCTGCGGCCGCAGAGGCCCATGAGAATCTACGCGGCCTTTCTCAAATGGACTGGATGAAAAACTGACCACAAAGCTGCGATCCACAGCCATAGATCCGGTTACCGGCAGGGGGCATAGTCATTTCATGCACCATTGTGCAGCGTTCACATCTGACACAATAACTATGCAATTGATCCGATGATCACAGATGAAATATCTTACACGATTTTGTTACACACGATAACAGCTTGGTGGGTGATCGATTTTACGCGTAGTTTCGGTTTAGGTTTTGCTTTTTCTGTTCGTTCTTCTCGTTACTTGTTTGTGTTTTGTTTCGTTTATTTTTTTTCTCAGAGGAGTCAGTCAAGTCTTTTATAACACAAATTTCCTGTTGCACTTTACGCATGTTTAACTCACTCAGCCCGACGGCCGTATTTCCCAAATTTTGGAGGCGTCATCTAATGACTATGAACGAGTTGCAGTTGATGGATCGACCATGGTAATTCAAGGGCAGTGCCAGATTAGCTTGGCGCCGACAGGCGCCAAGCTAATCTGACACTACCCTTGAATTATCATGGTCGACCCATCTCCTGCTGTAGTGCGTCAGGGCTGAGTGGGTTACTGTAATGACACTCAGCAAAAGCTTACTTACCACAGCCAAATAAAATACGTTCGCCGGAAGCGTTTTCAGTTCTGCTGTAAAACTACTAGCTGCTGCCTAGATACTTATTGTATACTGACGAGCAAAAGAAGTGCGACGTCATTGGAATCTCGGAAACACTTCAGTGTTTCTGAGATTCGAATTGACGCCGCATTTCTTTTGGTCATCAGTATGGATACCTTGGAATTGAATGGCGTTCGTTGTGCAAACTTGCCGCGAGGAACGGGCACTTGGCTGACGATAAATAGAAACATCAAGAGCTGCCATAGCCTACTTCAAATACCTTTCAGTGCCTTTCATTTCTCCCCCCCCCCGCCCCCCCCCCACCACGCCCACCCCGACCCCCCCCCCCTCCGACCCCAAGGTGAATAGGGCTCGGGAAGCTGACGTCATCACGCTAGTCGTGGCGGCCATCTTGAGAGGATACGCCGACTCATGCCGCGCTCATCGGGAACTCGCTGTCAGGACAATAGGAAAGTCCGGACGTGCTATAGGCAATAACAGCAAGTCTTGCCATCACGGTAGAAACCCGGTAACCAGAATCTGTTTTTGTTTGTTTCCAAAGAGGAAGAAACATGAAGAAAAACGTGTTGAAACACTGCTTCGGTACTATCTGAAGTCTAATGCCAGGCTAGCGTGTCCTCTCAAGATGGCGGCGCCGCAGCTGACGCTCCTAGGCAACGCGGGGAACTTCCCGAGCCCTATAAATTACCCCCCCCCCCCCCCCCCCCCCCCCCGGAGAGTCCGAAATAGCTCAGGCGTCGGAGCAGGAGAGCGAAGGGAATCGCCGGGTCGTGGGTTCGAATTCCCGTCCCGGCCCCGGTAGCTGGACTCGCACTCCAGGGGGAAAAGACGGGCTTGTTCATAGCATGTCCGTTGAAAGGTCCTGGTAAATCAAAGTGGCACAGTTGGAGTGCGCCTGAGTTGATCAGTGTTCAGGTCGTACTCATAGGTAATAGATTTCCCTATCCCCCATAACCCGCCCGTCAGCGCCGTCCATTATCACTTCGGTGCCGTGGACGTTAAACCCGAACTAACCAACCTAGTCTTGATCGGCATGCAATCGATGCACCTGACAAGATGCGATCAGTGTCAGCGATCCTGTCACAGTGTTACATTTCGTTGTGCCGACAGAATCGAGACGACCATCAATCCGTTAACCCATTACATCATTCCTGAGGGTGATTTCCCCCCTCGTATTTTGCTTAGTGTCCTAATAAGGCTACATTACAGATTAGGGGGTAGATCAACCGTTTCGGTTCAAGGGTGGGGCCTCAGGCGCCAAGCTATTCTGGCACCACCCTTGAACCGCCACGGTCAAATTCATTTCGAGCGGCAGTCTATCAGGATGAAAAGGGTTAACGTAGCAGAATCCCCCAATCCCAGTGATGAAAAGGTCGTGGGTCTGACTTAGGCTATAGTTGACTGACAGCGGCCAGAGGGCCTCTTGCTTACCGGGGATGTAGCCGCATTTGTTGAGGGCTGAACTAGGAGGGTGACTGAACACACACGCTAACACACGCTCGCGCTTGTGATTGTGCACACACACTCACAAACACCCACAAACATTCATTCATCGTTTTACTGATATGCGTCTGTTTTCAGAGAGGTGGAGGAAGCAAAAGTTCATCGTGCTGATTTAGGGATAACCTGACTGTGTGTCATCATCATCATCATCATCATCAGTCCCTTGCCCGAACTGGGCGTTGGGGGGACTGAAAGGCAGCAGCAACAGACAGTGCTCTCCACTGAGTTCTATTTTGGGCGGTGGCAAGCAAGTCTGGCATCTCGAGTTCGGTCCATTCCAGACTGTGTGTAATGCCACATATAAGGCGGATGTCAGCGGTAGATGTTTATGGATTGTTCCCCCCTCCAGTAACTATAGGCGGTCGGGTGCGTGAAAGATGAAGCGATGAAAATTAACCCATTCAGTCCCGACACACGCCGCAGCAAGATATAGATTGAGCATGATAGTTCAAGGGTGGTGCCAGGATAGCTTGGCGCCCGTAGGCGCCAAGCTATTCTGGCACCACCCGGGAACTGTCATGGTCGATATGCCGTGTTAATTGCCGTAATGCAGTCCTCAACTGGACAACTCCAAAATGTGGGTATTTTGTACCTGGGACACAGTGGGTTAATGCGAATTACAGTTGATTCTGCAGGGATTGAAGTCGGCATATAGTAGGCCTGATTCTAATGTTTAACCCCTTCCCTGCCAGTGGACGTACATCTTGTTTCTGAAATCTTTGTTCATCCAAAGACCAAAAGCCACCACCGTCGGCCAAGGAACATGGATACGCGTTGGTCTCAGGGAGAGGCATAGATCCTCATGAGTCCCCGCAATTGTAGGGCTCGGGAAGCTGACGTCATCACACTAGTCTTGGCGGCCATCTTGAGAGGATTAGCGCCGATAAGGCCCTCATAAGGAAATCGTTGTCAGGACAATGTCAGGCGGCCGAAAGTCCTGACGTGCTATAGGCAATAACAGCAAGTCTTGCCATCACGGTAGGAAACCGCCAACCAGAATCTGTTTTTTGTTTGTTTCCAAAGAGGAAGAAACATAAAGAAAAACGTGTTGAAACACTACTTCACTGCTATCTGAAGCTTTTTCTATCCGGCCTCCTAAGATGGCGGTTAGTGACGCGCCGACCCTGCTAGGCCGCCCGGGGAATTTCCCGAGCCCTATACTTCTTGCAGTCGGGTGGCGTTCACCTATTCTCGGCCGGGTAGGGGTTAATTTAAGCTGTGACCGTGACAGTTTGTTATTTTATTTTATTATTTTATTTTTTTTACGCTGGGAAGTATAGTTACATGATTGTTCTACTTGAGCTTAGTATATACGCATTACAATATCGCCGTAGGTTACGACCGCAAGCCGGCCGGCACTGTGAACCCAAATGTAATTACTTATGCAGCGAGCAAAAGATCCTCGGGCCGATGCCAGGCCTTATCTGGCCGGCCGCGCACGTCCGTGCGCGGCGGGCCAGATCAGTAAGGCCTGACGTCGACCCGAGGATCTTTTGCTCTCGAGCCGGGTTATAGGGTCTGACTGATTGCAGACACGTGGCCATACATTACACCATAGGCGGCACTAGGGGAGTGGGTTGCATGTAGCGTGCTTAAATATAGTGTGTTAAGCTCGCTGACTTAAGGTCTTTCTTGCTTAGTAAAGCTCTTGCTTAGCGCGCGAGTGTTTTCTGTTGCATGGAGCGACTTAGCGATGTGCGTAGCTCCGAACGAGTTCTTAGCGAGCGGGGATAGGTTATTTTTAGCTTATGGTGGGGGTTCTCCCCTACGTCATCATAGATTGTAGAAATCGGCCAATAAAAACGCACGGTTTTCGCTTCTTCTGACCTAACGGAAACGAAGTAGACAAAACGCCGGTGAAATGGCGGCGATGGAAAACAAGAAGTCAAGAGAGAAAGAATGGCAAATTTTTCGTGCAGGCAACCCTGCTTGTCAATCTAATGTAGAGGTACATTAGTTAAGGAGTACCGTGTAGGCTCCCATAGTATGAGGATCTATGTCTCAAGTCTAATGTAGATGTACATTAGTTAAAGGACTACCGTGTAGTAGGCTCCCATAGTATGAGGATCTATGTTTCTCTGACAACGGCTGGTGTTGGGTTATGCCCATCGGTGTGCAGGGTCAGTTGAATCAGTTATGCAGACTCCTCACCGATAATTCCCAGATGTCCGTGAGACGAGGCTGGGTGGGGGGTCTGTGCGTTCCCACGTACATTTCGTGTTCCTCCTTCTCTATCCTAGATGGAAGGCTGTTTCTGCCACAAGGTTTAAGAGAGTGAATTCACATTTCCGTTCTCGCGTTAACACGGCAGCTAAGAACTCTTCCTCAGCTAAGCACGCCGCTACGCACGGGGGGGGGGGGGGCCGTCCTTAGAATTAAGCACGCCACTAAGCTCGCTCCAGCAGATAAGCACGCTCATGCAACGCACATTTTCAGCTAAGCTTGTGAACTTAGCGCTAAGCAAGAAATTTGCGCGTTAAGCAAGCATATGCAACCCACCCCAGAGTGGACTAAACAGCTTATGTCGGTCGCACCTAGGCGGTATTAGTGAGGGAGTGACATTATTATTTGAGTCATATGTTTTTAACTTTCATAACAGCCACTCTAAGCAGGCACCACTCTTCACCGAGGTCGGGTGGGGTTGGGGGTGGGGGTGGGTGCTTTACAACCGACCGAGAGGCCGGGAATGAGGGATGTCCGAAAGTGGGGTGGGTGGGTGGGGGGTGGTGGTGGTGTAGGGGACGGGGGAGAGGTGCACTTTGAGCACCGTTTTCCTCAGCGTATATTATTGATCGGCACAGATATGGGCACTAATAATATTGCTTATACGAGATGTATGTATTTTATGACAAAAGCGTAATCGCACAGGATTACCTTCACGTCTATGTATTAATTAAAGTCATATCTCAGTTAATTAAACCACCCCAACCCCCAAAGTTAATAACAAAAGTCTGGTTAAATTCAATCAGTTAACCCATTACATCCTGAGGTTGAATTTGAAATATTGCTCATCCTGTGAAGGCTCTATTGCACATTAGGATATAGATCTACCATTTTAGTTCAAGCGTGGTGCCAGATTAGCTTGGCGCCTCAAGCGCCAAACTATTCTGGCACCACCCTTAAACTAAAATGGTCAAATTCATTTCAAGGAAAAGCGCATCAGGATGAAAAGCGTTAAAGACTGGCGTGCGGTAACAATAAACGACCTCTCCATTCATCCAGTGTCAATACTCGTTCTCCACATGACATTTTATCGCCCTCTTTACCATCCGCGTGTGTGTCACGGCGGGAAGGCCATTGTTTGCACACACCAAAGCAATTTCAATGTACAAAGATGGACCGTTAGATTTCTTTCGGATTGTGTCAGTTCAACACCCAATCGGCTTATCTGTCAGTTGCGTAAGCTAGCACGTCAGCACATATTTGCCTGAAAAGAAAGTATACTAAGGGATCTCTACGTCTTGACGCAACTATGTGCTGGCCCGCGACCCTGGGCTACGCGGCTGTCAATCGTGAGCCCAGATTAACAAACCAGCACACACTTTAACCCCTTCGCCGCAGAGCCGAAAAAAGTGAACATTATCCGACCGCAAGAGACATAGATCCGCATGAGCCCCCGCGACTGCGGGGGCTCATGAGGATCTATGCCTCTTGCTGAGACCAATTTGTATATGTGTTTCTTGGACGGCGTTGGCTTTTGGTCGTTGAATGGACCAAGATTTCGCGGCGTTGGTTTCTTGAATGGAACAAGATTTCAGAAACAAACGTGTACGAAAAAGCGTCTGTGCAATGGCAGGGAAGGGGTTAAGGACATATGTCTGTTATTCAACAATTTAATATTGTCGGACACTTTATGCTGCGCGAGCCGGTTTCTTTCAGAGTAATACGTAGATCATGAATGTTGTGTATGGACCTACCGTGCAATTAAAGCCGTTGTAGACCTTAAATAATCAAATGTACGCAGTCTTTTTGTTCACAATGCTACGAACGTGTGCCTGGAATGTATCGTGGGGGGTGTGGTGGGGAGTGGGGGAGGGGTGAGGGGTGGGTGGTTGGGGGGGGGGGGGGCAGTGGGTGGTGATGAGGGACTGAAAACATATTAAGCCTTGTCATATGTCGAGGTTTTTTTTTCGTTTCGTTTCGTTTCTTTCGTTGTGTGTGTGTGTGTGTGTGTGTGTGTGTGTGTGTGTGTGTGTGTGTGTGTGTGTGTGTGTGTGTGTGTGTATGTGTGTGTTTGTGTGTTTGTGTGTGTACGCGCTTGCTTGCTTGCTTATTTGTGTCATGTTTTAAAATTTGTATTTGTTGTATTCCTATTGGTATTGGTATTTCGTTTTGTTTTGACGGTCAGTCACCTTGTGTTTGTTTAGATACCGGCCTAGCTGTGTATTAGTTGAATGTTCAATATCGTCACTATTTGTTCAATATGACACAAGGACAAACACCAACCCATTCACTACCAGTGTTTCAGAAAGTTGTGTAAAACTGATCAACGTCAAAGACGGAGCCTTAGCTGTAAAAGGAACACGAATACAGAGTGATTTCAGCAAGAGGCATAGATCCTCATGAGCCCCCGCAGTTGCGGGGGCTCATGAGGATCTATGCTTCTTGCTGAACTGACTACTCTGTATTCGCAGTTGCGGGGGCTCACGAGCATCTATACTTTTTGCAGTTGAATGGTGTTCATTTTTTTCTCAGTTACTTTCGTCAATTATTATTCAACCCCACCCACAACCACGGCCACCCCCCACCGTATCCCTACCCCCTAAAAAGTCACTATCAGTAATAACCACCGCGGGGTTCTGCAAACGGAAAGATATGGAGGGCACACACACGCTCATAAAAAAGAAATCTGATACGTGTGGATCTAACACGCCTGTAGTTTGTGTGACTCTAGAAGTCAAACAAAACTGAAATAATCGGCATTCTGTCGGGAACTCTGAGATCAAGCGCGCTACAAATGTTTTCTACACTATACTATTCAGGATTCAGGAAACACGATGTATGGTTGCGGCATTAAACAGCAATGGCGTCGAACCAGGGTTAACCCCCCCCCCCCCCAATGAAAAAAGTAGGGGGGGGGGGCAGAGTATTCCCTGCCCCTTCCCCCCCACCTGTTCATTTGATTATCGGAGATTGGAGACTAACATGTCAGGCATGCTGCCCGACCCCCCGCCCCCGAAAATATCTGAATACGCCACTGTACAGTCCAGTCAATTGTCAACGAAATCACAAACGTTTTGATAGACCACATTGACGACGATGTGTTAAAGTGCATGCAGACTACTGGAAAACAATAGTGTGCGTAGACAATCTGTAGAATTCATGTACTGTTGTATGGCTAACAATTACCCAGCTAACAATGAAAGGCCATAGGGCCGACTGACACCGGCCCCGCTAACGGTGGCTATGCGAGGCCCAACACTGACTAGCGGCCTACGTCGACCCGATGACCTTCTGAGCACTGGAAACGACTTTTGTGACGGTTTGGGAGATAGAGACTGTGCAACGGCCGCGGTTTTTTTTTCCCTTCTGATCCGTGAGGTGTCCTATGAAGGCTACATTTCAGTTCCGGCGATAGACTGACCATGATAGTCAGAGAGACATCAAGCATGATAGTTCAAGGGTGGTGCCAGACCAGCTTGGCACCCACGGGCGCCAAGCTGTTCTGGCACCACCCTCTAACTATCATGGTCAAATGTATCTCTTAACTCATTCTACCCCAGCACACCACATCAAGATAAAGATGGATCATGATCTTTAAAGGGTGATGCCAGAAAAGCTTGGCGCCCATAGGCGCCAAGCTATTCTGGCATGACCCTTGAACTATCATTTTCGATCTGTGTCCTGCACTGCAACGCAGTCTTCAAAGGACGACTTCAAAATTTGCGGATTTCGATCTTGGGGTAAAATGAGTTAAAGGGTGAAGACATAGTGACAGATTACCTTGTGGCGCCTTCCAAAGCCGCGCCATGCTGATCTGGCACTACCCTTCAGCTGTCATGACCGATCCATCGTCCGACTTGTGTCTGAAAGGTTGAACGTGTTAAATTGCTTGTTAACAAAATATGACGAACATGACCCTTGTGTTTTATTTTTCTCTTGGCTCGCCAATGTTGGCACTCAGCGGGGCGGCTGAAGGGCGGGCGATCGGAGCGGGTGTGTTTTATGTGTCTACGGCTGATCGATAAACGGGCATGTCACACACTGACTGCCGAAAAGTCTGCTAACATGCAACAACTTCCCGACAAAAGGTGGGGGACCGATTGAATGAATGACTGACGGCCGGTGGTGGTGGTGGTGGCCACGGGGTTGTTGTTGAGTGAAGTGTAGACGGCAAAATGACGCGAAAGAGATTAAAAAACACAAACAAACAAACAAACAAACAAACAAACAAAAAATAATAATAATAATACCGTTATTATATAGGCGCTTTTTCTCAATTTTGGGGCAAATCGACTCAAAGCGCCGCGAACTGAAACCCAACACACACACTCACGTAACAGACACGGATTTACACCATTTAAGACAAACACAGTACAAGACAGACGAAGGGCCAGTTCAGCTACTGAAGTTACAGAGATTTTTGATCGCTTGTATTTGAAATTTGTAAAGTGGCCTGAAACCGGTACCAAAGTGTGGGGGGTGGGTGGGTGGGGGGTGGGTGGGGGGGGGGGGGTGGAAGAACCGGAGTACCCGGAGAAAGAACCCCCGACGGTCCGCCCGAATTAACGGTGACACTTACCAGAGGAGAAAAGTCCGACGCCGGAACCCGGTATCGAACCTCGCACCTTTGGCATTGGTGGCAGGCGCCTTAACCACTACGCCACGGACCGCCCCTAAACAAACAAACAAACAAACAAACGACAGGAAAGTGAATACTATGTGTTCACAGCAGTATAACAGAACTAACGTTCGCAGCTGTTCATTTACTATCATGTTTTTAATATTGGTTTATTTCTCAAATTGTACTGTCAGTCACACAGAGACAAGATCAGCCGGTCATAACTACTGACTCCAAACTGAGAATAGGTGACCCGTAACTAGCAGTAAGATACTGTTTCTCATTATTCGCAAAAGTTACCAAATTACGGCGGCCGACGCCGTCGGCCCGATGGCCGCTCCGGCTTCGATCACCCCCCTCCTCCCCCCCCCCCCCCCCCCCCCCACCACAACCACCACCGCCACCGACACACACACACACACACACACACACACACACACACACACACACACACACACACACACACACACACACACACACACACACACACACGCAAACCTGTGTAAGTTTTCCTTGAGTACGGCACTGTCCTGGGACGCCAGCCAAACCGTGTTGTCCCAGGTCATTACCAAATCAGGTAATCAATGTGACAGTGAATGTCTTGTCAGGCCCTTTGACCCCCCCCCCCTCCCCCATCCCGCCAGGACCCCCTCCTTTTCTACACCTCTCACAGCATCGAGTGGGGCTAACAGCGAAGCTAGCAGTGGTTAACCCTTTAGCTTATACGTCAGTATCGCAGTGACATCAGTGATAAAATGCACATTGCCAAACAGAACTGAAAAGGCTATAGCCGCACCGTACGGCTTAGGTCACCCTGCGTGTCGCCAGTTATAATCCCCTTGTGTGTCATATCTCATGTGTTTGTCGCAGATCTTTTAACCAAGAAGTGCGCGGTACACACCTTACACAAAGCGATTAGCATGTAACAATAGCAGCACCGCGCACCGGGGCGACTCAAGTCGCGCACTCTGTGTACACGTCGTCATGGTGAGATAGCCGTCTGCTCCCGCATCACACTTCAAATATTAAATCGCCACATCATTTCAATCATAAATGAAGTACAGTCACACAAATAATACACAAATATCACATACAAGTCTCAAACATATAGCTGGTTTGTCAATTACTGACATATTTGCGCAAGGTCTGCAGCACAAACCGAGAACTACTTTCCTGCTTTCCGCGCCTGCTTACAGCTTACGTCGTAAACAGGCTGACTTGAGATGTCCGAAATGAGTAGCTCGGCCTAGGACGTCCCGTTCGGTGCCGTGCAAACCTTTTCAGTCTTGCTGGATTGTAACTCTGTAGTTCCAGCAAGAACCAACGATGGCAGACACGGAGCAAGATGGAGGACCTGGAGAGAAGGAGGCGAACAAGCCTGAGAGCCCGAAGCCTGACCAAGAAGTCGCACCTCCACTAGTCAGCAAAGGTACGGTCGCGCGCTTTCTTGTGCCCTTGCTGAAAATGATGGCCACTGCTTTCTTGCGATTCCAGACCCGATTGTGTGCGTGCGTAGAGTGCTTTCATACATTTGTAGCTTCCTGCAGGTGTAAGCATTATGCGACCTGTATAAAAACTAATATATAAAAATATAAGGCGAGGAAGGGGCCGCTCTGTGGTTTAATTGCATGTTTGGATGATGCGCATGGCCATCTAATTGGAAAATTGACTGATTTGTTATTTTAAAATTTGAAAAGCAGAACCGCAAATCCATTCTAACGCCATCAAAGCAGAACAAAACTAGAAAAAAAGAGAGAAAAGAACAACAAAACAAACTTTAATACAACCTTAAAAAGCAATAAAAAACCCCACCAAAAACAACAACACCACACATACCAAAAAACTCCATAAAAAAACAAACAAAAAATGTCATCACACGTTGGCTGAGCTTTGTAAGTATGTAGTAAACCTGTATTGTTTATTGATCATTGAGTGAAGTCTAGAGAATTGTAATTTTGTAATTAAAACTTGGTTGAGTCCTTTATGAATAGAACTTTTTCTCTTTTTTTTTTCAAAGATTAAAAAAAAATTATTCCATGCATTGTTGTAGTTCATGTGGGTTATGTGCTTCAAGAGACCCAATTGGTTAGTTCATGGTTTAATGTCCACGGCACCGAAGTGATAATGGACGGCCCTGACAGGCGGGTTATAGGGAACAGGGAAATCTATTGCCTATGGAGTTCGACCTGAACACTGATCAACTCAGGCGCACTCCAACTGTGCCACTTTGATTTACCAGGACCTTTCAACGGACATGCTATTGAACAAGCTCGTCTTTTTCCCTGGAGTGCGAGACCAGCTACTGGCGCCGGAACGGGGATTCGAACCCACAACCTGGCGATTCCCTTCACTCTCCTGCTCCGACGCTTAACCCCCTGAGCTATTTCAGACTCTTTAGAGACCCAATGATCTTCTCCCCCTTTTCTTCAGAGATTCACAAGAGATGCAGTGCAAACAATAGTAATTAGAAACAATGCTGTTGATACACTTTCTCAAAATCAGTTATGGGATATTGAATTGGATTATTCATTTTGAAAAGTTCCTGTGACACTTAATTTTTGTAGTTACCTCATGGTTTAATTGCTTCAATTCTTTTCAGAAGGGTAGAATCGGTTTATTTGACCGGTACTTGTTGGTGTAGAATGTAAACCTGTGGAGTGACATTAAACAGTAATGACCAAACCTGACCATTGATTGCGGGGGACAGCCAATATTTGTAGTGGAGATTATAGGTCCAGAACTAAAATAATCAGCCTCAGGATGTAATAGGCTAGTGAACTGCCAGGGAAGACAGGACACTCTCAGACCCTATTACCCATTTGAAACAATAAAATCAGGCCCGCACTACCCTTGAACTATTTTAGTCAAACTTATTTCACACACTGGTGTATTCCGACTGATAAGGGTTAAATAAGGCCAACCTACACCACAAAGAGGCTTTGAGTTTGTTAAAGTGACTGTCTTCAACGGTTCATTTCAGTCCACTCAGTCCATGACTTAAGCCTATTCAGTCTTCAAAAGGATAACATCTCCAGGGTTTTGAAAGGATATATTGGTAGTCGCCATTGAGAGCTGTATTGCGGGCGTTTTTTAAGTACTGTTGAGGAGATCATTGCTGTTTGGGCGTTGAAACCCTTTTATTGCTAGAGTCAGGTAGCTTCTGAACTGTTGTGCAAGTCACGGTAGATGACTTGGCTGAGGTTGCCCAAGGGTGGTGCCTGCTTAGCTTGGCGCCTGTTAGGCGCCAAGCTATGCAAGCAGCACCCTTGAGCAGTATTACCTGAACGGTTTCTGCTATTGTCAGTGGAAGAGAAATAGGTACGCACCAACCCGTATGTTAAGCAGGTGGCGATTCACCTTTGATAGACATCTGGGCATACCTCAGGTATTGACAAGGTTGCTATGACAGGCGACCCCACTGGGTCTTCTCAAAAGGTCTGAGTTGGTTGAGCCTGAAACTGAAAGATTACACCTTTTCTGAGGAGCAGGGGCGAAAAATCAAGGGTGTGATCCGTGCCAACAAGAAATAGATTATCATGAGTCCCAGCAGCTGCATAGGCTCATGAGAATCTATGCCTCTTGTAGGTGGAAAAAAATTGGTGACGAACTTGAAGCATGTTGTTTATGTGTGACAGGTTCATGTTCATACTGCAAAGAGGCTTTTCGACACTGTTTGCACAGTGCTTGCTAAATAATAAAGACCTAAATTTGTCACTGTTGTGTGTATTGTCGGCACTGACGTGTTATCGCCAATGGAACTGACAAATGATGTGCTTTCTCTTGGCCAGAGAGAGATAACTTGAATTGTTAACCCTTATCATTCGGAATACACCAGTGTTTGAAATAACTTTGACTCAAATAGTTCAAGGGTGGTGCCAGAATAGCTTGGCGCCTCTAGGCGCCTAGCTATTCTGGCACCACCCTTGAACTAAAGCCATTGGTCTAGATCCTTTTCTGTAAGTACTATAATGTAGCTTGCATATGGCAGTGTACAAATTTGAAGCTTTTAGCCTCAGCATGATATGGGTTAACAGGCACACAGACAAACAAACCATTTAGTTTGTCCAGTTATGATAGGTTTATGAAGTTTGTTTATGATAAATGAGTCTCATTGGTGACAAAGTTACCAATCCAAAGGATACACAGGTTTTTAGTTTTCAGTTTTAGCTCCAACGTTGCACACCAGGAAATGGATCGAAAATGATAATTCAAGGGTAGTGCCAGATAAGCTTGGCGCCTGATGGCACCAAGCTAATCTGGCACTACCCTTGTATTTTCACAGTTGATCCATCTCCTGCTACTGGCACATAGTTGTTAGGTGACACCTTATGCAGCCTTGGGATTAAATAGGATAATAATTTGTACCAGCCAGTTGTGTGTTCTCCAGTTTTGATGTTTCTTCAATTCAGGGGATAAGGGAGGAATATGATGTACTTTTGCATCAATTGATAGAACACATGATAGTTATGAGATGGAAACATCATGCTGCTGACTTGTTGACAACTGCATGCAAGCTCAGATCATGGTACAGCTTGCTAAAACTTCATACTAGCAGCACGCTTCTATGCAAATGTTACTAAAACTAGGCCTTTAATACGCCAATTTTGTAACTTGAAGGCAAAAAAGTATTATATCTGTGATCACGGCACCAAATATCTGCTTCCGCAGTGGTTGTATGCATGCCACAAAGAGGAAATTAATTGAATTGATGCATAAGTGAAAATACCCTTCGAAATGGACTTCTGGTATATCCTGTGTACAGTATCTCAGGCCAGTGCGCAAGTTTTGTTGTGTTGAATGCTGTTGTACGGCGGTATTAAATTTGGTTGTCATGTTGAGTGTGGTTGTTGTGGTTGAGGTGATAGTGGGGGCTGGGAGGATCACTACCCCTAAATACTGTATGTAAATGTACAGACAGCTAAGTCTGCAATTTGAAAATATAATTTAACTCATTCAGTCCCGACACATCACAGCCAGATATGGCTTGACCATCATAGTTCAAGGTTGGTGCCAGAATAGCTTGGCGCCAATAGGTGCCAAGCTATTCTGGCACCACCCTTGAACTATCATGGTCTGTCTGTCTCCTGAATTGGAATGCAGTCCTCAGAGGACAACTCCTAAATGTGGGGATTTGGTACCAGTGGGGTGGGTTGCATATGCTTGCTTAGCGCGCAAATTTCTTGCTTAGCGCTAAGTTCGCAAGCTTAGTTGAAAATGTGCGTTGCATGAGCGTGCTTATCTGCTGGAGCGAGCTTAGTGGCGTGCTTAATTCTAAGGACGGTCCCCCCCGTGCATAGCGGCGTGCTTAGCTGAGGAAGAGTTCTTAGCTGCCGTGTTAACGCGAGAACTTGACATCTGAGAAATGTGAATTCACTCTCTTAAACCTTGTAGAAGAAACAGCCTTCCATCTAGGATAGAGAAGGAACAACACGAAAAGTACGTGAGAACGCAAGGACCCCAACCCAGCCTCGTCTGACGGACATCTGGGAATTATCGGTGAGATAACTGATTGCAATTGACTGACCCTGCACACTGATGTGTGTAACCCAACACCCGCCGTTGTCAGAGAGACATAGATCCTCATACTATGGGAGCCTATACGGTACTCCTTAACTAATGTACATCTACATTAGACTGACAAGCAGGGTTGCCTGCACGAAAAATTTGCTATTTGCTCTCTTCGGCTTCTTGTTTTCCATCGCCGCCATTTCACCCGCGTTTTGTCTACTTCGTTTCCGTTAGGTCAGAAGAAGCGAAAACCGTGCGTTTTTATTGGCCGATTTCTACAATCTATGATGACGTAGGGGAGAACCCCACCACAAGCTATAAATAACCTATCCTCGCTCGCTAAGAACTCGTTCGGAGCTACGCACGTCGCTAAGTCGCTCCATGCAACAGAAAACACTCGCGCACTAAGCAAGAGCTTTACTAAGCACGAAAGGCCTTAAGTCAGCGAGCTTAACACACTATATTTAAGCACGCTACATGCAACCCACTCCAGGGCCAAACAGTTAAGTTCCAGCGTATTGTGTCCGGAATGCAGCCTGTGCACTCCGTGCACGTAAAAGTACGTTTCACTCAGCACGCGCACTGCTTCAGAAACGGTGAAAAGTCCCTTTTCATTATTCCTGACAGTATCTTGCGTGGTGTATCCTGTGTGCTATTTATTTCATCCATACATTATTTTCCACAGTGAGTTGATTAACCCTGCAGGACTGAGGACAATCCTGCGGGAATCACCGTGACCAAAAGCGCTACCAACAGCCAGAGGGATAATTACATGATTAAATAACTGTATATGCATTTTTTCTTCTTCTAGATGACAAGAAAGGCAAAGGGTCACAGAAGGCACAGACCAAGGTAATTGATTTTCCTACATTATAACTCTTTGGCTGTCAGTGTGACAAAAACCACTACCCACGGCCAAAGGGTTAAGTTAATCCATATCATACTGAGGCTAAAAGCTTCAAATTTATACACTGCCATATGCAAGCTACATTATAGCACTTACAGACAAGGATATAGACCAGTGGCGTTAGTTCAAGGGTGGTGCCAGAATAGCTTGGCGCCAAGCTATTTTGGCACTACCCTTGAACTATTTTAGTCAAACTTATTTCACACACTGGTGTATTCCGAATGATAAGGGTTAACATGTTCATGTATCTTGGTTGGTAACTTGAACACCATTCTTTTTTGTTTTTTGTTTTACATTGTTACGTGGTGGTAGTAGTCGTATTATGATGCAATCACACCAGACATATGCACGTATTATGATGCAATCACACCAGACATATGCACGTAGGGTTCTTGTAGAAAAAGCTCACTCAGTTGCAACTCGTCACACCTGGCACAAGGTTGTAGACATCACTGGAGTAATAGTTCCAATAGTACTTTATTCTCTCGATGCAATCTCAGCACAGTGCATGCACACTTTGAAACACAATCTCATACAATGCATCCGCAGTTTGGATACACTGTGTCTCCCATACAATGCATCCGCAGTTTTGATACACTGTGTCTCCTAACACTGTCTTTTATACTACTACCAGATTTCCACAACAATCCAGCAAATTACATAACTCAACCAATCAGAACAGAATTTGTAACCAAAACTCATTAATATTCATTAAAAAAGAAAACTAGATCTGTCTACAATCTACCACTAACATCTAGGTGCATTCCACAAATGTTGCAAAATGTAGCCAACATACTAGGTCAGACTTTGCAACAATGTAGCGAAATTTGCAACATTCTAGCTACACAACAAAAATCCACCCCAATTGTCCATGCAAAAGAAAAGGAATCATACTAAAAAGGTACATAATTCTTATCTAAAATAACTCACTTGAACATTGGATCTTTTCCTACGATCAACACGCATGCCCTAAAATTAATTACACAACCACAAACGTAACATACATATATTTGTTTTGTGATATATATCCATGTGAAGTGTCAAATTGCAAAGGGTTTATTATCATTAGTGTATTAGAAATTGTGCCAAATCTTTTATTACAACTTAGGAAGATATCATCTATTTCAGACGACCACAAAGACTAAAAATGTGGTGCTGTCGGGAGAGGCCATGAAAGAGATGCAGAAGCAGGCGAAAGCCAACAAGGAGGAACGGAGGATTCAGGTAGGCTTTGGATTATCACAGCACTTAACAATTGACTGTCTATAGTGCTTTTGTCAAGGCCATTCATGTATGAATAAATG
Source organism: Semisulcospira habei (assembly GCA_036245525.1). Lineage (NCBI taxonomy): Eukaryota > Metazoa > Mollusca > Gastropoda > Semisulcospiridae > Semisulcospira > Semisulcospira habei. Next base: position 184,390,652 of record BTPG01000006.1, on the reverse strand, counting down.
TAGGAATCACCTGGACAGAACATGTTAACAACAGCCAAAGGGTTAGTGGAAAAGTCAAACAGTACTAGTTTACATCTCTAGGACTGGAAACTGGAGTCTGCCATGTCCAGCTGAAATGCTGGGTTTTGGTGCTGATAACAGATTTGTTGGCTGTTACAGTAGCATATTTTTGTCTATTATTAATTTTGTGTACTGGGGGATTTTTGTCTGATTTCACTTAACCATTTTTTATCCTGATACACTGTTTGACATAATTAAATTTGACTTTGATAGTTCAAGGGTGGTGCAGAATAGCTTGGCGCCTCAGGCGCCAAGCTACTCTGACACCACCCTTGAACTAAAATGGCCAATCTATCTCCTAATCAGTAATGTAGCCTTCATTTGACAATAAGCATTTTTTTTTAAATCAGCATCAGGATATAATGGGTTAAAGCCAAGCAGAATCACAGGTTTGAAACTGTGTAAAAAATGTTGGCACATTCTGTACGATATAATTTGATTTGTTTCGCAGTATTGTTCCTACCCTTATTGCAATGTACTTTATTGATTCCCTTACGGGTAACCCCATTGTGCAAGCAGCCACTGGTACTGTTTACAGTACTAGTGGCTGCGTGCACAAGGGGGTTAACCATTAAAAAGTTCAAGCCTTTCGTTTTTACCTTCTTGACACAAGATTATAGTTCTAGTGTTTCTCACTCATGACTGGAGCATGCTACCCTATTAATCTTTTTCTGCATTGGCACTCATACACCCAGGGCTATCAGAGTAGATCAAAGCATAAGAGCAAGGTGTGTGCCACCTGCTTTAGTCTGGTTCGGCCGCCATTGTTTTTTTACAGCTACTTTGACAATCCGGGGCGTGTGTGTGCGTGAAGGCATTTGTCTGGGGTCATTAAGGCTGACCCCACATGGAGCGATTGAGTTTCCTTAGGGGCCATTGTGCTGGGAATGGATTGCTGAGTTTGAATGCACACTGCCAGAGCTTAGATGTCCTTAAGCCTGTTTGCAAGAGGCATAGATCCTCATGAGCCCCCGCAGTTGCGGGGGCTCATGAGGATCTATGCCTCTTGCTGTGCCTGTCTTACTCATTTAGCGGGGGCTATCGGGTGTTAAATGCTATTCTAGTTTTGTCGTGCCTGAGAGACAGGCATGACTGGTCAGGGAAGGGTGCCAAGAATCAAGAACACTGTACCCTTGAGAGTGTAACCAGTAGCATGTCTGTGTACCACTACCAGTATGGTTTTATTTCTCAGGGTGGCCTGGAATTAAAGGGTGATTAATGATTGTGCCTTAGAGACGGCGCCAAATAAAGCAGCACAGACCGCTAGTCCCTTAATCCACGCATTATTGTCTGGCACAGACAGAACATTTTGTAACACTATCCAGGGTTTATTTTAAAGACTTGAGTTTAGTGAAGGAATAATTAAATGCACATGACACATGTCCATGTGTAATACAAAACGAGATTGCCATTCAGTCAGTGAAATGCATTTCACAAGGGGTCCTTTCACTTTTTAACATTTGGTATTTACTGACATGAGGGATTTCACTGAGTGGCTAGATAAAAAGGGAAAACCTCAATGGGTGGGTGGGTGATTTAAAGCTGAAGTAAGGTAGAGATGGGTTTGATGTGAGCAGGGTGTGCATGTGGTCTGTTAACTGGTTATTAGCTGTTTGCCGGTTTATGATTTTTGGCCGTACTGCTTGAAACTGAAGGTCCAGAATCACAGACCAGCACACATTTAGTCTGAATGTACTGTCATGATGACCAGCTTATCATTGATAAAAAGAGAGGTGGGTGGAAGTGTGTGTGCGGAAAGGGGGGGGGGGGGGGTGAACAAGGACTTTCTGGAGTTATGAATTAACCCTATACTGTTTTTAACCCATAAAACCCAGACTTGCTATCACAGGATGTGGATTGACCATGATAGTTCAAGGGTAGTGTCACAAAAGCCAAACTATTCCAATAACGCCCTTGCATTATCATGGTCGACCTACCTCCAGAACTGTGACTCCTACTCCTAGGATATCCACAAAAATGACAATCCTCAGGATGTAATGAGTTAATGAAATGTTAATGACAGAGGGGGTGGGGGGGGGCAGTTTTATTGGACACTGGTGTGTGCTGGTCTGTGATTTAGGGCTCTGGGCTTAAACTTTAAGGTCCAAAGTCATAGTCCAGTACTTGTGTGATTTTGTTAACTAACCCATTTAGCCCCGAGTCCTTACGGCAGCAGGAGATGGATTGACCATGATAATTTAAGGGTAGTGCCAGATCAGCTTGGCGCCTGAAGGCGCCAAGCTCATCTGGCACTACCCTTGAATTATCATGGTCAATCCATCTCCTGCAACTGGTACATAGTCATTAGGCAACACCTCCAGAATTTGAGAAGTGGGACCTTGGGGCTAAAAGCGTCAACCTGGAGGGCTGAACTGTCGGCTAACTCCTCAATACATGTTACACATGTTACAAGTATTTTAGAATATACAGATTGTGTTGTTTTGCACAGCCTGATAGGTCATTTGTTTTCATTTTACCCCCAGTAATCAGCAGAACGTTTTAGCAACCACTTAAAAAAGTAAAGATAATATGGATAATGTGCTTGAATCTCTCGTGTGTTTTTCAGTTGGATGCCAGGCACAAGTACTTGTTTGATCAGGTAAGAGAGTTTTCAGAAGTGTCAACCCTGATTACCCCTTGCAATCTGGCAAACATATTTGGATTTTGTCACGAGTGTCCTTTCAGCTGTATTGGGCACTAATCGTGACATCAATCAGGGCTGTTTGTACAACTTCAACCTTTTTCCTCCTTATACACTACTGCCTGAAAGTGGTGCCAGAATAGCGGCAACCATTTTAGTTCAAGGGTGGTGCCAGAATAGCGGCAACCATTTTAGTTCAAGAGTGGTGCCAGAATAGTGGCAACCATTTTAGTTCAAGGGTGGTGCCAGAATAGCGGCAACCATTTTAGTTCAAGGGTGATGCCAGAATAGCTTGGCGCCTCATGCGCCAAGCTATTCTGGCACCACTCTTGAACTAAAATGGTTGATCTGCCTTTCTTATCTGTATGTAGCCTTCATAGGACAATAAGCAAATTTTACAAAAAAATCAGGCTAAGGATGCAATGGGTTAAGAGATAGGTAAGGACTCGTAACATTTGCTCCTAATATTGTGATCACCTGTCTCTTGGGACTGTCAACAAGATTTTCTAGCTGTAGATCATCTATGTGCTGGTTTGTGACGTCAGACCTTAAGGCTGTAGACTGGAGCTGTAAGGTTCAAAATCACAGACCAGCATACATTTAGCCTCAGTGACCTACAGCTGGAGATGGATCCACAATGATAATTCAAGGGTAGTGCCGGATTAACTTGGTGCCTAATGATGGCAAGATAATCTGGGATTACCTTTGAATTATCATGATTAATCCATCCCAAGCAACCGCCCTGTAAGCAAAGGTCCTCGAGCCCATGATGGCCGCTGAGTGCAGCCTGGCCATTGTGAGCTCGAAGACATAGTCGTTAGGTGACACCTTCTAACTTTGGGCATTCGTCTGTGGGGATAAATAGTTTAATTACCTTTGAGGATGATTTGGCATTACTTTTTTATCACCGGGTATGAAAAATAATGTGTATATGTGCAATTGCAGATGGCAGATGCTTTGAGTCTGGAAGTGGCTACCGTGGAGGACTTTGTTCTCGGTGATGATAAGGTAAGATGATGGATCTTTCAGTTTTGTTTTTGTTCCTTTTATATGTAATTTAGTAGCGCATTAACCCATAAAGCCCTGAAAGGCTACGACAGGATGTGGATTGACCATGATATTTCAAGGTCGGTGTCAGAATAGCTTGGCGCCTCTGGGCACAAGCTATTCTGATGCCAACCATGAAATATCATGGACGGTCTGTCTCTAGTCAGGGCATGAGGAGTTCAACAAAATGTCCTTCGGTTGATGTTTACGAGTTGTACATGCTTTTATCACGACAGTTATATTCTGTCCTGTTTCAGTTTGACACCATGGACAACTTTTTCGCTGCTAATGGGGCTCGCAGACTCATGTTCTTCTACCAGGAGGTCACGGTATGTACTTGATGTAGTTAAAGAAGTCGGTATGTGTGCTGGTTTGTGATTTAACCCTTTTAGCCCCAAGATCCCATTTCTCAAATTTTGGAGGTGTTGCCTAACAATTATGTACCAGATGTAGGAGATGGATTGATCATGATAATTCAAGGGTAGTGCCAGATGAGCTTGGCGTCTTCAGGCGCCAAGCTCATCTGACACTACCCTTGAATTATCATGATCAATCCATCTCTTGCTGCAGGATCCCAGGGCTGAAAGGGTTAAGGCTTCATGGCATCTAGCCATAAGGTCCAACATCACAGACCAGCACATTTATGATCCTATTCATTTTATTTTGCAATTGGCTTAGATCTGCTGCACACTGTGATAATAATAATGTTGAGTACTTACGTGCTTTTGAGATGCTTTGCAGTAAGTTTTAACCCCCTTGTGCATGAATCCACTGGTACTGCTTACAGTACTGGAGCTGCATGTACGAGGGGGTTAAACTATCATTAATGGCACAGTGTTTGCAGTTTTGCACTCAGGTAGCTTCCAAATTTATTCACATGTGTATGTGAAAGATAAAGCATTACTCTGCACCGAACTTTTCTTTGACAAGTAAGTCAAATTCCAGTAGGCTCATAGGGACAGAAATTTGCTGCTACAGCAAGCTTTGCAGGCATATTGTTTTTTCCCCAACTACACATTTGTCTGTGTACATGCGACTTAATTTGCTTCGGCAAACTTTAGGTGTAAAACTAACAGTGAACAAAACTGGGTCCATTGGCATTTTGTCAAGTGCAGCAAAGTTCATTGTATTTTTCTTTTGAATTCTGTGAAATTGGGGGATTGTGAGTGTGACGTTATATTTTCCAGGGTGGTTACGTGGTAAGATTCGCATGCGTATCACTACCATTTTGACAAACCATACAAAATTCCATCTCATTTATGTCTAACTCTGCTTCACAAAATAATGTATGCTGGTCTTTGATTTTGGAACTTGCTGCTTGGAGTTGTAAGGTCCAAAATCATAGACCAGCACACAAATACAGCCTTTTTAACCCATTCAGCCCTGACGCACTACAGCAGGAGATGGGCCGACCATGATAATTCAAGGGCAGTGCCAGATTAGCTTGGCGCCTGTTAGCGCCAAGGTAATCTGACACTGCCTTTGAATTATCATGGTTGATTCATCTCCTGTAACAGGTGCATGATCGATAGATGACGCCTCCAAAATTTGGGAAATATGTGTGCCGGGCTGAATGAGTTAACCCATGGCTGTCAGTATACCGCTGCTGACAGCCAAGGGGTTAAAGTCTTTCCTATGCTGGTAAAATGTCATAGAAATTTTGATCTTCTGAAAATCTCTAGTCATTATTTGCCTCTGTCTTTGCTAGAAAGTAGAAGTGCATGCATGGAAGTTAACTCATTGTGCCCGAGGTACGAAATACTCAAATGTTGGAGGACTGCATTACAATTCAGGAGACAGATGGACTATGATAGTTCAAGGGTGGAGGCCCCAGGCTATTCTGCCACCACCCTTGAACTATCATGGTCGAGCCATGTCTTGCTGTGGTGTGTTGCAGGCAGATGAGTTAAACTGATATTTTATGTGCTGATCTTTAATTCTGGACATTATGGCTTAGAGCCGGTCACACTTTTCGCATTTGTGTCTGTCTGTTCTGTATACATGTACATAACTCTTTCTGATTGGTAGCGTGTAGGTAACTATTAACACTAAAGTAGGAGACTACAATGTACACTGCAGCCAGTGGATTTACAGCAATAACACAAGTTGACATTGACTTGTTTGTACTGTATCTACCCATGTAGCCGAAGCCCCAGGCTCAGCCTCTAGTGCAAATATCTAGAGAAAAGGAGGTGAGAGACGTACGTCATTGCATTTTTTTGTCAGTGGCTGGCGCTGAGGTCATTTTGATTGAAATGGTCACTATTGTAACCTTCAGGCTTCTTTCTATACATGAATCATTATTCCTTTAGCTGATGACAGTGACTTTTTTCACCACTCCCGCATCACATAAAAAACCTGCTACCAACAGCCAAAGGATAATGTGTGCTTGTGATTTTGGACCTTACTGTTCTAGGTCATAAGGTCTAAAGTCACAAGCCAGCACACGATGATAAAAGTCCATGGGACAGAGAGTATATAAGGTAAAGAGTGAGCTAAATTTTACTAGTTAAGTGAAACCTTATCTCATTCAGCCCAGCCCTTGTATTTCCCAAATTTTGGAGGCGTCATCTAACGACTATAACCTGCTGTAGGGCGTCTGGGCAGAATGGGTTAAAAGTTACGATTAGTGACCATTTTCAGAATTAATGATGAATTAATGGGTGAAAAACTTAGGTACATTTTGTGCTGCTGTGTAATCTTGTACTTGACAACCCAAGGTCCAAAATGACAGAGCAGCACGCTTTTAGTCTTTTTAGGTGCTCTTTCATAATTCTAATTAGTTGGTGGTGGAGTTGGAAGATAGCTGCGCACTTGTCTTCTGTTTCCTCGCTTTGTTATTGTGGTTAACCCATCCCTGCAGCAGGAGATGGATTGATCATGATAATTCAAGGGTAGTGCCAGATGAGCTTGGCGCCTGAAGGCGCCAAGCTCATCTGGCGCTACCCTTGAATTATCATGATCAATCCATCTCCTGCAGCTGGTACATAGTCGTTAAGTAACACTTGCAAACTTGCAAACTTTAGGAAATGCACCTGTGGGGAAGAGGTTAACCCTTTTGCTGTCGGTTGCAGTTTTTGTTACAATGATTCCTGCAGGAGTCACGCGGACAAAAACCACTACCAGCAGCTAAAAAGCCGAAGCTTTCACATGGCAGATTGTTCATGAACAGTGGTTAGCAGCTGCTATCCAGACGAAATTTGTGTGCTGGTTTATGTTTTTATCTTACCATGTGATGAACAACTGATAGGTCCAAAATCACAGACCAGCACACTTATTATTGGCACGGTAGACCGTTTTAAATGCAAGATTTTAATTTTTTAAATGTTTGTTTTTCTTCTGATGCATACAAAAGCTTGGTACCATGGGAGCGTTAATGTTGTGTACAAGAATCCATTCTCTGTTCGTGACTTGCTGGAATCAGCCATTGCTTTTGAGCACTTTTAAACCATGGGCTACTTTTATTGGGCGCACAAAGATTGTTGTTTTGAACTAAATGGTGCTTTTATAAACAGGAATATTTTTAGGTTAACTTAATGGATTGCGCTCTTCTAGTTTTTATTTCAGTAATGCCAGATTTACCAACATGGAAATGTTTTAGCTTTAAACTGTTTAGAGAGCTGACTATTGATAGTTGCTTTGTTAAGGAAAAAAATGTTCAACTCATTCAAGGCAACCTACATCAATAGCTGCGGAAGTGTTGTATAGCGTTGCCGAAGCAATGCTATACAACACTTCTGCAGTTATTAATGCGGGGTGCCTTGAATGAGTTAAAGGGTTTTAATGGAGAAATTGTTTCCATTGCTTAGAAAATCACATTTGTGTGCTAGTCTGTGGTTTTGGACCAAACAGCCCTAGGCTGTAAAATTCGAAACCACAAACCGGCACATATTTCATTTACTTAGCTTTCAAAGAACTGAGATTGAGGATCAATTAGCATTCTTCCATTCTCTGCACATTGTTTGCTTACGCTCTGGTACACCTCAGGAGACCTGTTTACATTGTTGTCGCTGTTTACATGTTGTTAGCATACATTTTGTTAAACCTCAGGGGAAGGTCCGTTTGCATTGTTATAAACACTGTTAATGGCTGTTTACACTTTGCGAGATTGTAGTAAAGATCGTTTAGCCTCAGGCCTCTTGTCAGTGATTGTTGATGGCATTGCTATGGTGGTATTGAACTGTCATGAATAATTTACCGCAGAGTGCAAGGAAATTGCCTGAAGGTCTTTGCAGTGAATGAAGGTCTCTATAGTGCAGTTTCTTTACAGTGAATAGGCAGTGTTTCTGTGAGCTAACCTTGTGCCCGTAAACATGTCTGTTTAAGGTTTGGTGACTTTCTTTTGCCATGATTTATTGAGTGACAGGCATTATTTCTATTAAAAAAAAGAAAACAACGGGTGGGCAGGCAGACAGATGAAGAGACTCGCAGGCAGACACGCATACACACACACACACACACACACACACACACACACACACACACACACACACACACACACACACACACACACACACACACATGTACAGAGTTGCACACAACATATTAACCCATTTTGTCACACCACACTACAGCAGGAGATGGATCGAGAATGATAATTCAAGGGTAGGTCCAGATTAGCTTGGCGCCTGATGGCGCCAAGCTAATCTGACACTACCCTTGAATTATCATTCTCGATCCATCTCCTGCCACTGGTACACTGTGGCCGTGGGGTTAAATGGGTGAATCACCTCACTGGCGTTTTAAATGCAAATGCGACCCAGCTGCAGGAGGCAAAAAAACATGGTGGGGGTTCATAACATTCTTATTCTCTTGATGGCTTCATGTACTTGTATCTGTGTTGCTATGGACATGGTTGTTTGGTTCGTCATGGTTGTCAAGACATAATTTGCATCCCCTGCTAGTGAACAGTTGACCCCTTGACTGCTGCTGCTGATAGGGTTCGGCTGGGAAGACATGTTGTTAACCCTTTTGGTGTTGGTAGCAGCTTTTGTCTCGATGATTCCTGCATAAATCATTGTGACAAAAAGCGCTGCACACACCCAAAGGGTTAAGCATCTTTATCACCAAATGTTATCGTCAGTGGGCTAACCCTTTTAGCTCCAAGGTCCCATTTCTCAAATTTTGGAGGTGTTGCCTAACGACTGTGTACCAGTTACAGGAGATGGCTTGACCATGATAATTCAAGGGTGGTGCCAGATTAGCTTTCAGGTGCCAAGCTGATCTGGCACTACCCTTGAATTAGCATGGTCAAGCCATCTCCTGCTGTAGGGATCTGGAGCTAAAAGGGTTAAACTGTTCTAATATGGATACATTTGAAGTGTGAGTTTAGTTTTCAGATTTGAATAGTGACAAAAAACAACATTGACTGTGGGCATGATACGTTCATTGATTACACTTTTGTTTTTGTGTGCAGAAGTCGAATCCCAACAACCCAAACCCTTCCAAGAAGCTTTTCATCTCCAATGGTGACACTGAGGTCAGCATTTTTTCTTTGTCATTTGTTCCTGTTTCTCTCTGTTCTCTCACTTACAATCCATTGTTCATTGTATTGGTTACAAACATTGAAGCAGCGAAGACTTTTTTTTACCATAGAATGAAAAGTGCTTTTTTTTCCCCCATGGGAATGAAAACTAAAAAAAACAAGGCCAGAAAATACAAAAAAATAATAACTAAAAAAAGAAGGACGTGATTTGAATATGTGTAAGTTAGTTATGTAGAAAAGGGCTCAAACAACCATAAATGACACATTGTTATTCTGCTCATGAGCTTACACAGTGAACCTTCAACCCATTCAGCCCTGACGCACTACAGCAGGAGATGGGTCAACCATGATAATTCAAGGGTAGTGCCAGATTAGCTTGGCTCCTGTCGGCGCCAAGCTAATCTGGCACTGCCCTTGAATTATCATGGTCGATCCATCTCCTGCATCTGTTGCATAGTCATTAGATGATGCCTCCAAAATTGGGGAAATACGTCCGTCGGGCTGAATGGGTTAACCCTTAGCTGCGGGAGCAGGGCAAACGCTGCCTGCTGTTGCATGGGCGTATGAGGATTTATGTCCCTTGTTTGTCCTGTGTTCTTTATACCTATTTTTTCCTATTTACATCTGTGTTTTTCATGTGAATGTCAGCATGTAGTCATTTCAGACACAAAATTTGTGACCACTGGCAGCAAATAGGTTAAGATAAAATTCCCAGTTTAACAAAAAAAATTTGGGGAGTTATTTTTTGAGAATTTGGGAGTTGTCATCAGAGACGGATCACATAACAGTTCAGGAGACAGATTGACCATGATAGGATGAGGATTGTTGGGAGTAATCATGACAATTCCTGACCAGTTCAGAGGAGACACCCACCGTGATAGTTTAAGGGTGATGCCAGAATAGCCCACAGGCGCCAAGCTCTTCTGACACCACCCTTGAACCATCACTCTCGATCCATTTTTTTTGTGGAAGCATTGGCGCTGGATATGTGAATCTGCTCGCATGTTAATCATGCTAGTGTCTCTCCTCACAGGGTCTGTATGGATTGTGCCTTTACTTCCTTCGCGTCACGCCCAAGGCCATCACCATCCAGAACATCGGACAGGAGGTGAACTTTGGGATGCTGGACTGCAGTGGGGGCAAGCTGCTGAATGGTCTTGAGAGACTTCTCTCCAAGGTCGTGCTTCCACAGCTCAAGTCTTTGGAGGTCAGCGATGATAGGATAGTAAAAATAGAGCAGAATGCATTATGTTTGTTAAACTATCAAACTTGCAAGTGAGCTTTGTTAACCCATCCAGTGCCCGTTGACGGAAACTGTGTTTCTGCAGTCTTCATCAGTTCAACATCAACAAGCCCTAGCTGTCTTAGGAACATGGAGTCAAAGTGGTGTCAGCAAGAGGCATAGATCCTCATGAGCCCCCACAACTGTTGGGGCTCATGGGGATATATACCAACTGATTTAGTTCAAGGGTGGTGCCAGAATAGCTTGGCGCCTCAGGCGCCAAGCTATTCTGGCACCACCCTTGAACTGTCATGGTCAACTTTATGTCAAGCAGTGGGTGCATCAGGATGAAAATGGTTAATACCATATTTCTCTTGCAAAAAAGGTGATTACAGAAGACACGGCTTACTGTTCATGTACCCACCATCGATTTCCCACAGCCATGTAGACCACTGCCCAATGTCCAATGTTCGCCACACATTTGTATCCTGTGTATGTGATGAAGACAACCATCCATCATACACTAATAAATTCACCTTTCCTCTTTCTATAGCAATGGGGAACGCTGACCAAGGAGCGACCCAAACCAGCAGGCGAAGAGGAAGGTGCTGCCTCTTCCAACGGACATGCAGCACTTTCAGCTCAGGTGGAAGATTTCCTCGAACAGCTGGAGAAGTTCGTCAAAAACCTGATGTCAGCTCGAAGCAACATGGAAGGTCAGGTGGAGCTGGCAGAGAATGGAGTGGGGCCGATCATCGACACGGTGAAAACCCCGGCTGACTACCAGGATGCTGGTGGGTTGAGGAGGTGTTTTCTTGTCTTGCAGAAACGTGTGAAATTTGTGAGAATATTTATGGAAACAAAATAGACATGTTAAATCGCCTGCAAGAAATATTTATGCTCTTGTTTGTCTAATATGAGTTTTGCTTGACAGACCAGAGAGCTTCTGATGTTTATGAACACAACTCAAGTCCATGAATGTTACGGTATATGGACTAATTCTGACTAGCAGAGAAAATGGGAAGAGTTAAGAAGGGAAAATATCTGGCTTTGAGAATTTTCAGTAGACTAGCACTCTCATCGCAAGTTCTCCAGATTAGTTTGGTGCCGTTTTGATGGTTTACAGGAAAATCATCTTGAAAAACCACCTTGTGCATGCAGCCACTGGTACTGTTTTCATGCACAATGGGGTTAACTCTTTCGAGACGTGCCACATCTGGATTCGCAGCATAAAGCCGCGAATCTGAATGCGGCACATCTTGAAAGAACTAACCAGTTTAGCTCCGACACACAGCAGCAGGACATGGATTGACCAAGATAATTCAGGGGTAGTGCCAAATTAGTTTAGCGCCATCAGGCATCAAGCTAATCTGGCACTACCCTTGAATTATCTTGGTCGATCAATTTCCTGCAACTGGTACTTAAGAAATGTGGCCTTGGACTTAAATGGGTTAACTAAACAAGTTAACTGGTATATGTTTCTTTAAATTTTGTCTCACAGCAAGCAACACTGAGAGTCTGGAGAAGCTGGAGGAACTTCTTGGAACATGGTCCAAACAGATTGAACAAGTTTTGGCCGAGAGTGAGCAGATGAGACGGGAAGCGGATGACATCGGACCCACGGCTGAGCTGGCTTACTGGAAGTCACGCATGGCCAAATTCAACAAGTAGGTTGTCTGTGAGCCATATTGTCTGTTGGTCCAGGGGAATCAGAGAATTACTTACTTACGCCTGTCACCCCTACCCGGGTATAGGCCGTCGACGAGAGACCTCCAGCAACTCCTGTCCTGTGCTTCTCCTTCGATTTTACTCCAGGTGGTTCCCATTCTCTTGATGTCTGCTTGGAGGTCTCGACGCCAGGAGTTTCTCGGCCTACCTCTTTTCCTCTTTCCCTGGGGATGGTTGTGTTCCTGGATAGAGAGAGGCGGCTCGGTCCTGTGGCTTCCGAAGACTTCCGGCTTTCACCACAGGACGTCATAAATCTTCTGGTAGAAAAACCTTCCTCCTCCAGGAAAGGAATTACTGTTTGTCTTTTCGTTGGCGTTTTTGTAGCTATTTCCTTTTTTGTAGGGTGGGGAAGCTACCCCCATGCCCAACCCCCTTACTAGGAGGTCCAGGGGTTTTCTGTCGGGGTCACCTTCCCTTTGACCATGTTGGTTCACGGCACCTTATTTCATTCGGTGCACCCCTCTCGCGAGGAACCCCCTATCCACCACCCAGGGGACGCGCCTCAACGCCATATGGTCCCAGCGCGAGGAATCAGAGAATAGGTTTTAAAAAATGATGGAGTCTGCTAACTTGTTTATTTATTAACGATGACTTTGGCAGGTTGGAGGGAGTCTGCAGAGACTGGTTACCAAATGCTGAAGATATCAGCTGAGACAGTTCTTCTTGTGGTTAGTTTTTTTTGGATGACTGTGCCAGTCTGTTGTCCTCTACAGCTGCTCCAGGTTTCTGCATGATTTCTCTTTTAGCTTTGTTTTTTCAAAATACATTACCGATGGCATTACTATATGGAATACACTCTATAGCCTAACGATTTCAGCCCAAAGTTGTGTCCCCTACACAACTGGGGAGGAGACACCGGGGATCCAAGTATAGGAGCCCGGGTGGCCTCCCATTACCAACCTATCCCGGCATGCATGTGGCGAACTCACCCCAGTTTTCACTCTTAGCTCGACCGTGTACGGTCGGGCGTTAGCCTTGCTCCGTGTTACGACCGGTTCTTGGATATTTTTTTTTTTTATCTTCCTTGGCTTTGCCTTGGTTATTCTACTGTGTAGGGCTGAGTGTACTACGTGGGACGTGGCACCTTCCGGCGTTCTGCCCGGTGCTTGACTTTCTGTGTACCCTTACGTTGGCTGTGGCCTTTGGACTCGGCTTGTGACTTGTGCTCTCCTTCGTGACCTTGGGGAGTGAGTGTTTGGTGAACACTTCCCGGCGGACTGTGTGCTACAAACTTTTGGCAGTTTCGCTTTTGAGAATTTGCTCTCCTTTAGGCAACGCCCTTTCGGATGGAGACAGCCAGACTCTCCACTCAGCAGTCCGGCCGATGGATTTCGCTATCAGCCTTGATCTTCAGACATGTTTCACATGCCGTTTCATCCGTCTTCACGCCGGTACCTACCTTGCCTTGGCGGGATCGTCTGCCAGTTCCGAGCCCTCCCCGTCGGCCTCAACAGCAGTCTTTGGGTCTTCATGCGGATCCTCGACTTGGTGATGGCCAGCGTATGCCAGCGGTCGCTGAATCCGTCCTTCACTTCCTGGACGACTTGCTGCTGCGCAACCTAGTTGCCGCGACTCTCAGAGAGGACAGAGACGCCCAGCATTCTCTCCTTCGCCGCCTCGGGTTCTTAGTCCACCCGGGCAAGTCCATTCTCTCCCTTTTCGCGGCGTTTCTGGGAACTCCTGACCGACTGCAACCTGTTGCGCCTGCCCTTGGCTCGGCGGCAGTAGATTGCCGAACTCACTCAGCGGTTGGAGTTAGGGGTCTCCTTCAAGGACAGTGTCTGGCTTCAACTCCTGGGACTGCTCGGCGCGGCAGCGGACTCATTCCCCTTCGGCCAGCGCTAGAGGATACGAATTGAGAAGGCTCACCGCGGCTACTACACCTCCTCCTATGCTGGCGCCCCTTCTTTGGCACCCTGACGGATCCGTTCTGTTACCTCACTTCCCGCCCCCGCCTCGGACGTGGGCGGATCTCGCATGCCCCGGTGCTCACCTACACCCCGGTGATCTCTCTGCACCGACGTGAGCCTGTCCGGCTGGGGCTCACTACTGTTCCCGGACCTTGCCTCGGACCTGTTGCCTGGGGACTTCGCAGACAGTCACATCAACTGGGAGTTATAAGCAGTTGGGATGGCCCTCAACGCCTCGCCAGAGACTCTGACCAACCAGGAGGTCCTCGTCTGCCAGACAACTCGACATTGGGGGTCCTTGATACAGAACCAGGAGGCACTCGCTTGCCCTCCTGGTGTTTCCTCCTTCCTTTCCTGCTTTGGTGCAAGGACCTGGACATTGTTCTTCGAGGCTGCCACTTCCTGGAGTGGTCCCTGCACCCAGACGTCATTTCCTGATCTGCCTGCGATGGGAGACACCGCTAGTCGACCTTTGCCGCCAGAGGAAACTTCAGGCTTCCGCTGTTTGCCTCTAGTCCCGGACCCTCTCGCCTGGGCGATATACGCGCTCTCCTTCCTTGGGACGGAATGATCTCTTATGCCTACCCACCGTCGGTGCTGGTGCCGAAGTTCCTGCGGAAGCTGCTGGATTGATCCGCGGTTCTCTTCCTGGTGGCCCCCCTTCATTTGGACCAAGAGCTGGACCATGGATCGGCTCATTCTAACAACGGACCCGGCCCTAGAGCTCCCCACAGAGCGACCGACCCACGGGTCACGTCAACAGGACCCCGACCATGATGCTCGAGCAGCACCGCACGGCTCTCTTCCACCCGTGCCTGGAGCTCCTCCTCCTTCACGCCTGGAAGTTGCCAAGCAAGCCCTCACCGCTAGAGATTTCTCGGATGCGGCAGTGGCGGCTATGGCCGCAGCCCTCAGACTGTCTACCAGGAATGTGTGCGAAGGCAAGCGGAGGATCTCTCAGTCGTGGGGCGCTGCCCAGTGGCTCCCGCCCCCACGAGTCTCACTACCCCCTAATGGAGGAATTCCTCATTTGGCTCTTCGACGACCACGGATTAGCACCTTTTACCGTCAAGGGTTTCCGGTCCATGATCGCACACACTTACCGCCACCTGGGCCTATCGGATCCGGCCCTTGCAAAGACCTTCGGACCTGTTGGCTCTATTGAACTCAGTGTCCTCTCTCCTGTTCTCTCATACTTCGGTGGGACCTCACCTGGGCACTGACGTGGCTAGATACAGCCCGCTTCGAACCCCTGCCTTTGGCACGGTTCGCTGATCTGACCCGGAAACGTCTTTCCTCCTTGCGCTCACCATGGCTTCCGCGTGAGCGAGCTGCATGCGCTTTCGGTACGCCCCGCAGGTTGGCAGTCGAGCCGTTGGCTCAGCGCATCTTCTCACCGACCCGTCCTTCAGGCCAAGAGCCGGCCTTCCTCGGCTGCGCCCCAGACGCTGACCTTACGTCCGTTCAGAGGGACGACCGACCCCACGGGTCGCGTCAACAGGCCCCAGTCCGGGCACTGCAGATTTCCTGCGTCGCTCACAGGCCACGCCATCTAAGGCGTACCCGCCTCTTCCTACCTCCTTCATCAGGCAAGCCGGGTATCTCGGCCTAGACTGTTCGCCCTGACTGGGGTGGGTGACTCTTGGCCTACCAAGACCTCTCCCCGGACGGGGATAGACGGTTACAGATCTGGGCGCATGAAGTACGAGCAGTAGCCCCCAGAGTGGCCTTTGACCGCAACTGCTCAGTTAAAGTCATTGTGACGGTGGTAGGCGGCCGTTCAGACTGCATCTTCGCCCGCTTCTACCTCCTTGACCTATCCGGCCAGCGTGACTCCCTGGCCATGGTGGGCGACTTCTCCGCGGCCCAGCACTCCCTCCGCGCGCCGCAGGCGCCATAGGCACTTCTTAACTGAAATCGTCGGGAGTGCTCCTTGTGGGCTGGCGGAGGGTGTTAGGTACTGGGGGTTGGGTGTCGGCACCCTCCTTCTCTTTGCTATTCTTCCATATAGTAATGCCATCGGTAATGTATTTTGAAAAAACAAATGAATTTTTTTTCTAAAATGTATTTAAAAAAAAAAAATACTTACCGATGGCATTACTCGGATGGCCCTCCCATCTGCCCCGCTTGCCTCCTTGGCTATGTGTTTTTGGCTAAGTGTGAAAACTGAGGTGAGTTCGCCACACGCATGCTGGGATAGGTTGGTAAGGGGAGGCCACCCGGGCTCCTATACTTGGATCCCCAGTGTCTCCTCCCCAGTTGTGTAGGGGACACAACTTTGGGCTGAAATCGTTAGGCTATAGAGTGTATTCCATATAGTAATGCCATCGGTAAGTATTTTTCAAAAAAATACATTTTAGAAAAAAAATTCATTTTTCTCCAAGGGCCACATGGTGTACCTCATTGTTTCTGGACAAGGGCGCAGGTCCATTTATACTTGATAGTTCAAGGGTAGTGCCAGATTAGCTTGGCACCTGGGAAGGTGTTAAGCTAATTTGACCTACCATTAAACTATCATGGCTGATGTATTTACTGTGATGCCTTTTGATTAACCCTTATCATTCGGAATACACCTATGTGTGAAATAAGTTTGACTAAAATAGTTTAAGGGTAGTGCCAGAATAGTTTGGCACCTCTAGGCGCCAAGCTATTCTGGCACCACCCTTGAACTAGAGCCATTGGTCTATATCCTTATCTGTAAGTACTATAAGGTAGCTTGCATATGGCAGTGTACAGATTTGAAGCTTTTAGCCTCAGTATGATATGGGTTAACCCATTTAAGTCCATGGCCACATTGTTACATCTGTGGTTGTGTTATTCTTTTTAGGGCGTGTGTGTGAGTTGATCATAGGAAAGATCCGGTGTTCAGTTGAGTTATTATGAATCAGAATTATGAACCTTTTTAATAGGATTCGTTTCCTTTTGCACGGAGAATGGATCCATTTTTCTTGTGTGGGGCTAAAATGTTCCACATTTCGCTAACTTGTAGCAAAGTCTGACCTAGATTAAGCTGGAAGGTTCTGAAAAGGCACGATTGTTCTAGTGACCTCAAACATGACGTCAAAGTTTTGTAGTACACATGTTGGTTACATTTCATGGCGTTTATGTAATGCACCTAGATTTTAGTGGAAGATTGTCAAAAAATCTAGAGTGTTCTTTTAAATGAATATTAATGATTTTGGTTAATTTTCTTTTCTGATTGGTTGAGTTGTTTAATTTGCGGGATTGTTCTGAAAATTTGTGATAGTATAAAAGGGAGCGTTGGATAGTATGTGCATGCATTGTAAGAGACAGTGTATCAAAATGTGGATGCATTTGTGAGATATAGTGCATCAAAGTGTGGATGCATTGTGCTGAGAGTGCATCATGAGAATAAAGCAATGTTGGAACTGTTACTCCTGTGTGGTCTACAACCTTGTGCCACCTGTGACAAGTTGCAACTGAGTGAGTTTTTTTTACAAGAACCCTACGTGAGTGTGTCTGGTGTGATTGCACACTACTATGACCACTACCCCGTAACACACATTTCCCTCCAAATATTGGAGGTTACACCTAATGACACTGTATCAGTTGCAGGAGATGGATTGACCATGATAATTCAAGGTAGTGCCAGGTTAGCTTGGCGCCTGATGGCACCAAGGTAATCTGAAGCTACCCTTGAATTATCATGGTCAATCCATCTCCTAATGTAGTGCATTGAGGCTAAATAGGTAAAGATTTGTCATATGTATTGCTGAGGAGTATTTTGGGGATGTTGTTTAGCCTTCTGGAGCAGATGAAGAGTCCTCGTGTGAAGGCGGTGGTGGGTGTTCTACAGGTGGCCAAGTCCAAGGCACTCAAGAAATGGAAGGAACTGGTCAGTTTTCCTTTTCTCTATCATATTGTCATTCGTGCATGATTTCAGAGAAAGTTTTGACGGAGGACAGTTTGAGCAATGTTTTTCTACAGATCAGTATCCACACAATATCCACTTTATTAACTCTTTCAAGATGTGCCACATCCGGATTCGCGGCGTTATGCCGCGAATCCGGATGCGGCACGTCTCAAAAGAGTTAAAGAAGTGTTTTCATGTTATCTTGTGGGCGTCTTTAATGATATGTGGGCATCTTTCAAAATTAAGATAATTATACATGTTTCAGGATGGATGCATCACTGATGCTGCCAACGAAGCCAAGGACAATGTCAAGTACCTGTACACCCTGGACAAGTTCTTCGGACCTCTTGTCAAGTGCACACCTGTAAGTCCAACCAAATAAGTTCTCATGAACCCTTGCAGCTGGCTTGGGGACATTTTGCTCATTGAGAAGCCAGAAGTATGTCAGTGTTACATTTGCTTTTGTGATATGCTGGTGCTTGTGATACTGAAGCAGATGTGTACATATACACATTGTTACGTGGTGGAGTTGTAGTCGAAGTATGATAAACACACCAGACACACACACGTAGAGTTCTTTAAAATAAACCTCGTTCAGCTGCAATCCGTCACACGTGGCTTAAGGATGTAGACAATACTGGAGTAACAGTTCCAACAATATTTAATTCAGCGATGCGATATCCACACAGTAATGCACTTTCAAATGCACAAACTACTGATACAAAGTCTTTTCTGCGATGTCCACACTACGACACAAAGTTTCTCATACACAGCGTCTCTCCCAATAAACTACGTGTCTCTACAACTGACAAAGCAAGACAATGTACGAACGGGCTTTCCCAGCACCCTCCTTATATATACTATCAAATTCCAGAATCTTCTACGGAAATCATACAACGCAACCAATCAGAACGAAACACGCAGCCGAAGCTCATTAAAATAAACTTTCAAAAAAACACTATAACAGGCTTCAAAAACTCGGCTGCTCACTTCAGCTCTAAATTCTAGCGTATAATTAAGTCACATAAAAGTATGGTATCCCTATCACCTGGTAGCTCTAGAAAGTACGAGAACATTCCCAAAACAAAATAAAGGCTGCTCAATCCACGCGCACAGAATAACAAAAAGTAGTGAAATGTCGCAAAGTGTAGCCAATTACCCGACGTGACACGTACGAGGTCACTAGACAGTGCGACCCCTCCAGAACGCACCGGACTAAACACAACAAAACGAATCGGCTCTACTCACGAACAAAAAGAAAATCTTACTAAAAAGGCACGTGAATTGTAACCGTGATAGCTCAAATAAACAACGGATCGTTACCTACGATCAACACACGCACGCTCTCACAGGATAACACAACCACAATCGTAACACACATTTTTATTGCCTCTGAAATGACAATTTTAAGAAGAATCTTAACTCATTGTGCCTGAGGTACGAAATACACACATTTTGGAGTGATCCTCTGAGGACTGCGTTACAATTCAGGAGACAGATCGACCATGATAGTTCAAGGATGGTGGCAGAATAGCTTGGTGCCTATAGGCGCCAAGCTATTCTGCCACCACCCTTGAACTATCATGGTCGAGCCATATTTTGCTGTGGTGTGTTGTGGGCAGAATGAGTTAACAAAATCAAAACACCACATACATGTCTGAAGATTACCTGTTCATCTATGAGTTTATTACTTTATGTGATAACGAATGGAATTTGTGTACCCAGGCGACGATGATTGAGCACATCCCCAGCCTGATGAATGCCATCCGCATGATCTACAGTATCTCGCAGTACTACAACACCTCTGAGCGCATGACCTCCCTCTTCGTCAAGGTCACCAACCAGATGATCACAACCTGCAAAGCCTACATCTACCAGGGCGTCAGCAAAATCTGGGAACACCCGAGGTACAATTGATAAAGGTTATCTTTAAATCAGAAATTGGCTAGAAAATGCACCAAGTTGAAACACTCAGTGGATTCAGACAGCCCACTCCATCTGCAGAACATAGCCCAGCCCATTTAGCAAGAGGTATAAATTCTCGTGAGCCCCTGCTGTGCTAAATGTGATGGTCTTATTTGCATCCCTGTTTTGAGGCATTCCTACAGATTTAACTGTACCGCTTGTTACAGTTATACATGCCACAGTAACCAAGGCTACCAGGTATCTGAATTATGCAACTGTTAAGTGGTTGACTGAGTGAGTGTGCATGTCGTGTTGCAGATCCGTGCTGCTGGAGCGTCTGTCCGAGTGCAGGAAGCTGAACACTGAGTACCAACGTCAGTTCCAGAAAACCAAGGAACGCCTCAAGGAAAACCCCAACGAACGCCAGTTTGAGTTTAGGTCAGTAACGACTAAAGATCAAAACATTCGTACCTGTGTGTGTGGATATGTTGGCAGATGGATAGGTGGGTGCGTAAGAATTGGTTGTGCTTTGGGTTGCTTTAGTTGATGCAGTTGAAATCTGCCTTCAAGTTTCATCTTTGCAAGTTTTAATAGAGTATTGCGTTTGGTAGCTGAAAGTTTTCTCATTCATCTTCTTGTATTTTTCCCCGGGTCTGCCCTGGGGGATGGGTGGGGTTAACTACTTTTTAGTTCCCAGGGTCACCCTGGTCAGCCCCACAGGGTGGGTTTTCTCCTCTATTCTGGGGCATCTGTTTCTGTCTACCCTTGGTCCATTCACCTGTATTTTCCTTTTTTAAACTCTCCCTACTGTCTGCGCTGTCTGTAGCTCTTGATATTGGAAGTGTGTTGCTAAATGGTCTTGGCTTTATTTAGGTCCCATGTCGTAGGTTTATTTAACGTATTGGACCGGCTGGCAACATACATTCAATATTGTGTTGTGTTTTTTTCCCAAGCAGTGCAGGCACGTCCTGAGAAAGTCTTGTTGCTGTCAAGATGTTAAGCAATGTACAATCAATCAATCATTCTTGTATTTTTCCTGGAATTATCTACCCATCTCCTCTTCTATTGCATTGGATATGTTTGACAATTAATTTTTCTCAGTCCATTTCTTTTGCTGACAAACGGGTTTTATTTATGTTCAGTGAGAACTACATTTTTGGCAAGTTCGACACGTTCTGCAAGCGCCTGGAGAAGATCACGGACATGATCAACACGATCGATATGTTCGCTGGTCTGCCAGACATCAAGATTGAAGGCATTGACACCATCTCTGTGCGCTACAAAACCATTGTCGACGGCACCAGGAAGAAGAACTATGATATCCTGGACCATCGCAAGGGAGATGTGGGTCATTTAGAAACGTATGCTCGTATGTGATTTTGGATCTTACGGTCGCAAGGCCGTAAGATCCAGAATCACAGACCAGCACACTGCTGCTACTATTTATGTTGTAATGTAAACGGAGAAGAATGTCATTTAGAAATAAGAAAATCAAAGTCAGTGTGGACAAAAATGCTCAGCTATTGCTGGTCTGTGCTTTTGGACATTACGGCATTAAATATAAATAATAATAATGATACTATAAATAACATAACTTTTGTATAACGCAGTATCCCGACAAAAAAAAAAAGGCTTAACCCATCTGGTCACGGGACCCTGCAGCAGGAGAGGGATTGATCATGATAATTCAAGGGTAGTGCCAGATGAGCTTGGCGCCTTCAGGCGCCAAGCTCATCTGGCACTACCCTTGAATTATCATGATCAATCCACCTCCTACCACTGGTACATAGTCGTTAGCCAACACCTCCAAAATTTGAGAAATGGGACCTTGGGGTGAAGAGGGTTAAAGCGCTTTACATTAAGATCATCTAACTGTGCGCTTTCCTTCAGCATGATCTATAAGAAGAAAAGAAATAGGTTCAGTTAAACCTCCAGCAGCGTGGTAGGGCGCTATCAGGTGATACGGAAAACAATGCTTGAGGTTAGTCTGTGTTGCACGTCGCAAAATGGTGCATGTATCAAACATCTTGTGTATTCCATCTATTCACGGTGGATTCAACAAGTGTGGAATGTAAATTGTGAAAACTGCAATTGGCTCAGAAAGTGACTTATTAACCCTTTTAGCCGTACAGCAGGAGATGAATCGACCTCGGGGCTAGATGGGTTAACCCCTATGTCTGTGCAGCCACAGGTACTGTAAACACAGTGCTGGTGACTGCATACACAAGGGTTTGTGTTAACCAATTATTCGCGAGTCCCTACAGCAGGAGATGGATTGATTGGCCTGAAGGCGCCAAGCTAATCTGGCACTACCCTTGAATTATCATGGTCAATCCATCTCCTGCGACTGGTACATAGTTATTTGGCAACACCTGCAAAATTTGAGAAATAATAATAATAATAAGGAAGATTTATAAGGCGCCTATACATGGTAAGATGCACTAGGCGCCGTACATTTGAACAAGAAAAATATTACACAAAAGGTGACAAAACCAAAGCCACATGTACAATTACACAAAAGAACAGAAAATGACTAAATACATGAACACTGATTGATAATCAAGATGGGAAAAGGTGGGTTTTAAGACTGTGTTTAAATGGGACCTTGGGGCTAAACAGGTTAATGTGTGTTGTATTGCAGTTTGATCAGGACTACCTGGAGTTCCGTAACCAAGTGGACAACCTGCGTAACGCCATCCAGACCTTCATGGACTCCTGGTTCCAACGCTCTCTCTCTGTGAGTCACTTGTTTTTAGTGTCTCAAAATGTACATTCCGTTTTAGTTAGTTAAAACTGTCTGCAGAAACTGTTGCAGAGATCCCTTTTACTGTCAGTGGCTGAGATTATGTCTGAAACTTTTGCGGATACACTCTGTGCCTGCCTGAGGCACATGGATATGAATAAAACTTGCAAGAGGCCTAGATCCTCACGAGCCCCCCCACATTTGTTGGGGGCTCATGACGGTCTATGCCACTTGCCACCATGTTCCAGCATCAAAATTTTTAATTCATACTCGGTTTGATTGGGTAATTCATTTTATTTCATACGTTTCTGTGTTGTTGTTTTTTAACCATTATTGATTCGTGAAAGGATCTCTAATATTTGTCTTTTCTCTTCACGAAATTTCAAGTGGGAACATTTTCGGTTAAAATGGCAGTTAACCCCTTCACTGCCAAGAAAAATTGAACCCAGCCCAACTGCAAGAGGTAATGATCCTCATGAGCCCTCGCAACTGCTCATGGGGCGGTCCGTGGCGCAGTGGTTAAGGCGCCTGCCACCAATGCTAAAGGTGCGAGGTTCGATTCCGGGTTCCGGCGTCGGATTTTTCTCCTCTAGTAAGTGTCACCGTTAATTCGGGCGGACCGTCGGGGGTTCTTTCTCCGGGTACTCCGGCTCTTCCTCCCCCTCCACTTTGGTATCAGTTTCAGCCAACTTAATAAAATTTCAAATACAAAACGATTTCCAAATACCGTCAGTAGCTCGCTTGAGCTTGCCCTTAGCACCACGTGAATCTTCTGTGTTTACGTAGGCCTACAGTGTGTGAGTGAATGCGTGTGATTCACGTGAGCGTGCTTGTTGGGTTCAGTTCGCGGCTACATTCTGCGCATTGAGTTATATTATAAATATGAGAAATGCGCCATATAAATGCTATGCATTATTATTATTATTACCTCTTGCTGAAGCCAATTTGTATCTGTGGTTCCTTTGACACCTGTCACTGTGGATCTTTTGATGTTTAAATTTATGATTTAAAAAAAAACACTACCTGTGGCCTTCTGGCAGCTAAAGGGGGTCACTCAGTTCGTTCATTTATTTTTATATTTCCGTGTGTGTGACAGACTGAGAAAGCCCTGGAGCTGGTTGGCAAGTTTGAAGCCATCAGCGGTGCCCAGCTGGACATGACTGAAAAGTACATGCGCATCATGATGGGTTATGGCCGTGACTTGGAGCAGATTCGCAAGGTCTACCAGAAGCACAAGGCTGATCCCATGATCCCCCGCAACCTGCCGCCCGTAGCGGGGAGGATCGCTTGGTCACGACAGCTGTACCGCAAGATCGAGATGCCCATGAAGGTCTTCAAGTCCAAGACGGATATCCTCAAGGTCAGGAAATGTTGTGGACTTTGTTCCCTTTTCTTATTTACTCAGCCCTCACACACAGTAGCAAGACCATGAATTTTTGGGACTCACCAAAAAAAAAAAGATTGACTCTGATAGTTGAAGGATGATAATTAACACTTTCCATCCTGATACACCTTTACATGAAATAAATTTGACTATGATAGTTCAAAGGTAGTGCCTGGATAGCTTAGCAGCCAGAGGCACCGAGCTTTCCTAGAACCACCCTTGAACTGAAATGGTTTATCTATCTTCTGATCTGTAAAGTAGCCATCATAGGACAAAACAGAAATTTGAAAAAAATTTAGCGTCAGGGTTTATTGGCTTACCCCATTTAGTCCCTAGTCCCTACAGCAGGAGATAAATCGACCATGATAATTCAAGGGTAGTGCCAGATGAGCTTTGCGCCTGAAGGCGCCAAGCTCATCTGGCACTACCCTTGAATTATCATGGTCGATTCATCTCCTGCAGCTGGTACATAGTCGTCAGGTAACACCTCCACAATTTTGGAAATGAGGCCCTGGGCCTAAAAGAGTTAATGTGTTTGCAGGTGAGCATGTATGTGCAGTGGTGAAGAACCACATGAATGACGGACAATGATATTGATATGTCATTTTTTCCAGCACCCTGAAGCCAAGAAAATCATTCGCAACTACAACAAGATGGCTGGCGTCCTGCTTGAGTATGAGGTCAGTACATTTCATGTTTTTAATCCCCTTGTGCATGCTGCCGCAATTATTGGATACAGTATTGGCGGCTGACTGCACAGGGGGTTAAAACATCAACCTAGTTAGTTATGAACCTAACAGAATCCTTGTGATAATATCATTAACCCTTTTCATCCTGATACACCCAATGCTTGAAGTAAATTTGACTGATTGTTAAAGGGTGATGCCAGAATAGCTTGGCGCCTAAAGGTGCCAAGCTATACTGGCACCACCCTTTAACTAAAACAGTTGATCTATCTCCTGATTTGTAATGTAGCTTTCATAGGACAGTAAGCAGATTTGACAGAATAAGCCTCAGGATGTAATGGGTTAAGACAGAGTAGACGCAGTTGTATTCATCATTTTCAGATGCTGTACCACCGTGGATGGTGCCGTGCCGTGGAGGCCGCCAAGTCTGGCATGCACGCTTCTCTCCTGGTGCGCCACCCAGAGAATGAGGAACTCTTCGTCAACTTTGACATTCAGATCATGGAGCTGATACAGGAAGCCAAGTACCTGCAGGCCATGGGGTTGGAGGTGCCTGAGGCGGCCAAGGATTTGATCGTCAAGGAGACCATGATCCGTGAAAACCAAGTG
Organism: Semisulcospira habei; assembly: GCA_036245525.1. Taxonomy (NCBI): domain Eukaryota; kingdom Metazoa; phylum Mollusca; class Gastropoda; family Semisulcospiridae; genus Semisulcospira; species Semisulcospira habei. The sequence goes on along the minus strand of BTPG01000006.1, from coordinate 184,365,358 downwards.
GGGTAAGCGGGTGTTTGGTGATATTTCAGACCCCGTTGGTGTGCCGCTCTGTGATTTTGGACCTTACAGCTGTAGCTGTAAGGTCCAAAATCACAGACGAGCACAGACTTGTGTCTCATGTTAACTCATTGTGCCTGAGGTACGAAAAACCCACATTTTGGATTTATCCTCTCAGGACTGCATTACAATTCAGGAGACCATATTTCAAGGGTGGTGGCAGAATAGCATGGTGCCCATAGGCGCCAAGCTATTCTGCCACCACCCTTGAACTATCATGGTCGAGCCATATCTTGCTGTCGTGTGTCGCCTGCAGAATGAGTTAACATGCGAGAGTTTCAGGTCTTCCATTTTAGTGCATGTGTGTGTATAATACTCATTGAAATTTAGACTCACATGATGAAATGTGAGCAGGGGGTATGCAGTTGGTGCCACCATATTCTTGATGGCAAAGAGCTATAAGGAAATTTCCTAGAAAGAAAGAAACACGCTTAGAAAGGATGTGTATAGCAAGTACTCGACCTTTCTAAGAATGTTTCTTTTTTTGTTGGCATTTTTTGTGTGCATTTTACATGCTTGGAAAACACCTTTGTGGTCTAGATTAAGAGCTGTCAGGTTGAAACTAACTGCCCAGTACTCATGTGACCACAGTCCCATCCTAGTAAGCAAAGAGACTCAGGCCCATGACGGCCGCAGTGGGCCCGTGCACGACTGCGCGGGCCCCTGCAGCTGTCGTGGGCCTGAAGACGTTTTTAAACTGACATTTTTAATGTGATCAAATAAATGTATCTTATCTAAGCTCTCAAGTCGTTAACATGTGATGTGCAGACTGCAGGAGATGCTGTCAGAGTACAAGCGCATCAAGCAATCCATCCCCCAGATCCTGCATCCCCTGATGCAGCCCTTCATCAGTCATGTGGAGGACGCCCTCAAGCCGGGCATCACTTCTCTCACCTGGACCTCCCTCAATGTGGACACCTGTAAGTTACGCATGGATGCACATTGATCTCAGGACATCTGCCTTCATCAGTATCCTAATTCAAATTTGTGATGGTCTGCGACTGTAGAAATCACAGTCTACCGCTCAAATGTTTTAAACTTTAACCTTTTGGCTGTCAGTAGCACTTTTTTGCTCAAATGCAATGCAAAAGGGAGTCTACGATGTGGGTCAGTGGTCGTCCGTCTGCTGTCTGTTGTCCGTCTGCCATCGTCTGTGGCATTTTCTCAGAGGCTGTTCAAGCCAGGGTCTTAAAACTTGGCCACATGCACTAGGAGATTAATCCATTTAGCCCCAACACCCAACAGCAGGAGATGGATCGACCATGATAATTCAAGGGTAGTGCCAGATTAGCTTAGTACCAAGCTAATCTGACATTACCCTTGAATTTTCATGGTCAATCCATCTCCTGCAACTGGTACAGCATCGTTAGGTGACACCTCGAAAATTTAGGAAAAGCGGCTTTGGGGTTAAATTTGTTAAGGTGGTTAAAAAGTGTCAGCTTGTAATCTATAAGAATGTTTTTTTCTGGCCCTCTGTATATAGATCATGAAAGGGGGAGGAGGTGTGGGGGGTGTTGAGCGTTAGGTGATATTAGCGTGGTTTGTTACAGGTCCAGCTTAACTGTCTGACCTGTCTCCAAAGTCAGACACCATGGTGGGTTGATGGCAGTGTCATGTCAGTGCTGAAAATAGCAAGTTACCTTTCTACAACTGGCCGCAATTTCAAAATGTCGGAATCATCTACAAAAATATGTGCATGTATGCAGATACCTTACAGTTTAGCCCTGCAGATGAATTCAGGAAAGGTGACCTGTGGTAACATACTGCAAACCAAATGTTACACGTTGCACTCTGTTTCTCAGACATCACCAACATCTACAAGGCAATGGCTGACCTGGAGAAACTGGGCAAGACGGTGACCGACATCTTGGATTGCCGTATTGAGGCCGTTCTCAACGATATGTCCATCACTGCCCTCTGCGATCTGCCTGAGGAAGAGGCCATCACCGCTGAAAAGTTCCTGGAACTGACTACGGACATAGTGACTACCGCTTCTGAGCAGCTGACCACGTGAGCGATTACAACATTTTTCTGTCCTCTCTTACCAGACTGTAGTCCTGCTATACGGCCAACGGTAGTTTAAGGGCACTCAAGGTGAAACCTGAGAGGCAAAAAGTGATAACGGGTGATTGTCTGCCTTGGCAGACACAATAGAAATTACTCCCCTCTGTGTCCCCACCCTGTGAGATTTAAAATTTCATGGTTTTCTTTGGCACTTTCAAAGATACAAAATCTCAGGATAGAATGTTTTGTTCGTTAACCCTTCAGCAGGGACTTTTTCGGTACTGAATGAACCAAGATTTTAGAAACACAATTTGCGTCCTCAAACAGTGAAGGGGTTAATTATGTCCGTTTGTTGGGCTCAGACGATCTTAGCTGGTTAACCATTTAACCCCATGGCCACATTTTCTAAATTTTGCAGGTGTCACCTGACAACCATGTACCAGTTGCAGGAGATGGATTGACCATGATAATTCAAGGGTAGTGCCAGATTATTTGGCGCCTGTTGGTGCCAAGCTAATCTGGCACTACTCTTGAATTATCATGGTCGATCCATATTCTGATGTAGTGCAATGGGGCTAAAAGGGTTAAACACTTTAGTTTTTTGGGTTTCAGATTAAAAAAAAAAAAACGCCAAATAAAGTGTACTGTTGACATTTAGATGAATGATTTTCTTTGTACAGCCAATCTGAGCTGGTGGAGCGCTCTGTCACTGAACTTGTGGACACTCTGCGCGCGGCTCTGCAACCCGAACAGCGTGTGAACCTGACCGCAGATGAGGGCTACGCTTGCGTACAGCCGGACACCAAGAACAAGAAGCAGCGTTGCTTGGACTGTCAGCCTTGTTGCTACTACCAGCTGCTGAATTACTTCACCCAGAGAAACACAGAGGCTCTTGTCAAGTGTAAGCCTGGCAACTGTAATCTTAAGACAGAGGCTCTTGTCAAGTGTAAGCTGGGGAACTGTAATCTTAAGACAGAGGGTCTTGTCAAGTGTAAATCTGGCAACTTGAATCTTAAGACAGAGGCTCTTGTCAAGTGTAAGTCTGGCAACTGTAATCTTAAGACAGAGGCTCTTGTCAAGTGTAAGTCTGGCAACTTGAATCTTAAGACAGAGGCTCTTGTCAAGTATAAGTCGGGGAACTGTAATCTTAAGACAGAGGCTCTTGTCAAGTGTAAGTCTGGGAACTGTAATCTTAAGACAGAGGCTCTTGTCAAGTGTAAGTCTGGGAACTGTAATCTTAAGACAGAGGCTCTTGTCAAGTGTAAGTCGGGGAACTGTAATCTTAAGACAGAGGCTCTTGTCAAGTGTAAGCCGGGGAACTGTAATCTTAAGACAGAGGCTCTTGTCAAGTGTAAGCCGGGGAACTGTAATCTTAAGACAGAGGCTCTTGTCAAGTGTAAGCCGGGGAACTGTAATCTTAAGACAGAGGCTCTTGTCAAGTGTAAGTCTGGCAACTTGAATCTTAAGACAGAGGCTCTTGTCAAGTGTAAGTCGGGAAACTGTAATCTTAAGACAGACGCTCTTGTCAAGTGTAAGTCTGACAACTTGAATCTTAAGACAGAGGCTCTTGTCAAGTATAAGTCGGGGAACTGTAATCTTAAGACAGAGGCTCTTATCAAGTGTAAGCCGGGGAACTGTAATCTTAAGACAGAGGCTCTTGTCAAGTATAAGTCAGGCAACTTGAATCTTAAGACAGAGGCTCTTGTCAAGTGTAAGTCTGGCAACTTGAATCTTAAGACAGAGGCTCTTGTCAAGTGTAAGTCTGGCAACTGTAATCTTAAGACAGAGGGTCTTGTCAAGTGTAAGTCTGGCAACTTGAAACTTATGTCAGAGGCTCTCGTCAAGTGTAAGTCGGGGAACTGTAATCTTAAGACAGAGGCTCTTGTCAAGTGTAAGTCTGGCAACTTGAATCTTAAGACAGAGGCTCTTGTCAAGTGTTAGTCTGGCAACTTGAATCTTAAGACAGAGGCTCTTGTCAAGTGTAAGTCGGGGAACTGTAATCTTAAGACAGAGGCTCTTGTCAAGTGTAAGCCGGGGAACTGTAATCTTAAGACAGAGGCTCTTGTCAAGTGTGAGTCTGGCAACTGTAATCTTAAGACAGAGGCTCTTGTCAAGGGTAAATCTGGCAACTGTAATCTTAAGACAGAGGCTCTTGTCAAGTGTAAGTCTGGCAACTTGAATCTTAAGACAGAGGCTCTTGTCAAGTGTAAGTCTGGCAACTGTAATCTTAAGACAGAGGCTCTTGTCAAGTGGAAGTCTGGCAACTTGAATCTTAAGACAGAGGCTCTTGTCAAGTGTAAGTCTGGCAACTGTAATCTTAAGACAGAGGCTCTTGTCAAGTGTAAGTCTTGCAACTTGAATCTTAAGACAGAGGCTCTTGTCAAGTGTAAGTCTGACAACTTGAATTTTAAGACAGAGGCTCTTGTCAAGTGTAAGTCGGGGAACTGTAATCTTAAGACAGAGGCTCTTGTCAAGTGTAAGCCGGGGAACTGTAATCTTAAGACAGAGGCAAGTGTAAGTCTGGCAACTTTAATCTTAAGACAGAGGCTCTTGTCAAATGTAAGTCTGGCAAATTGAATCTTAAGACAGAGGCTATTGTCAAGTGTAAGTCGGGGAACTGTAATCTTAAGACAGAGGCTCTTGTCAAGTGTAAGTCTGGCAACTTGAATCTTAAGACAGAGTCTCTTGTCAAGTGGCTGTCTGTAGCAGCTTTTGTCGCAATGATTCCTACAGGAAAACTGCTACCCACAACAGCAAAAGGGATTACCACCTTCAGGTTAGCATGGGTGCTTCTGTGCCAGCTATATGCCGGAATTCCGGTTTTTGAAAACCTTACCTGCCATAAGAAATTCCATGCTCCTCTGGACCTTTCAGATTTGTGACAATTCAAGCACCCATGGGTTATTAATGTTCCGACTCTTGAATGTCCAATGCGTGTTTCCAGAAACAGGACAACACTCTTGACAACACTCGCTGACCTAACTTTTTCTCTGTATAGGCACCCGTCTGTCCCTGGATGCCATCAAGCGTCGTCTGCAGGCCGTCCGCTATGTGCTGGGTGACGAGTCCAAGGAAGACCCCAAGCCTCCTCTCTTTAAAGTGGACGTGGTTCTCGCCATCCCCAATGTGGTCATGCGACCAAATCTGGAGGACCTCCAACACTCACTCAACAAGGGGGTGCAGATCATCCTCAAGGCTTCACAGGTTGGTGCCAGTTCTGTCATACAGCCCCAACTACAACAGGAGATGGATCGACCATGATAATTCAAGGGTAGTGCCAGATTAGCTTGGCGCCTTCAGGCGCCAAGCTAATCTGGCACTACCCTTGAATTATCATGGTCAATCCATCTCCTGCAACTAGGTGACACCTCCAAATTCGGGAAATGCGGCCTCGTGGTTAAAAGGGTTGTTTTGTCAGCTGATAAATGTAAGACCTCACCACCCATGGAATTGGATGGTACAAAGGCAGACCCAGTACTTCACTGTTTGAATCCGTCGCATTCCATTTGCACTTTATCTCTTAACTGCTGCTGATGACGCCGTTTTGGCAGGAAAGATGTGTAACTATGCATCTTCTCCACTGAGCAATATTGTCAATAGCTGTTAAGTTAAGGAATGAAATGGAAGGTAGGCAGACTGACGTGTTACAGCCCATTATCGATTTCCTGCATTCTGTTGGAGGCATAGAGTCACATCATCCCATGTGAATCTGTATCTCTTGCTGACTGAGTTCAGCACGACGGTGTTGTCTACGGTTAACTCATTCTGCCCATGACACGCTAAACAAGATATGGCTCGACCATGATAGTTCAAGGGTGGTGCAGAATAGCTTGGCGCCTACCGGCACCAAGCTGTTCTGCCACCACCCTTGAACTATCATGGTCGATCTGTCTCCTGAATTTGTAATGCAGTCCTCAGAGGATAACTCCAAAATGTGGGTATTTCGCACCTCGGGCACAATGCGTTAAGTGTTGGACTGCGTATGCAGGTTGCAGACTGTATATGTTTGACTGTGGATGCTGTTACAAATTACGTACATGCAACAGTGTGACCTTTGTCACGTTTTGTGTGTTTATGGCGTAGGGTTTGGGAAAGCTTATGCACTGATGTTTCCTGGATTCCTAGATCCCTGTGTTTGCAGTCACTTTAACCCATTTCATCCTGAGGCTGATTTTGTACATTTTGCTTATTGTCCTATGAAGGCTACGTTACAGATTAGGAGATAGATCAATTGTTTTAGATCAAGGGTGGTGCCAGAATAACTTGGCGCCTCAGGCACCACCCTTGAACTATCGGTCAAATTTATTTCAAGCAATGGGTGTATCAGGATAAAAAGGGTTAAAATGTGAAAATTAGCATACATGTATTTGGGAGCTGTCTTTCTGAAGACCACAGTACAGTTTAGGAGACATATCGACCATGCTAGTTCAAGGGTGGTGCCAGAATAGCTTAGTGACAATAGGTACCAAGATATTGTAGCATCAGCCTTGAATTATCTTGGAAAATCAGTGTGTTGTTGTAGTGTGTCAGGGAGCTTTGCATGTGCAAGTGTTTATTTCCTCAAAAACATTACCGATGACATGACTACATGGGGAATATCTACTTCTAGACTCAATTTTAGCCTACTTGCCCGTTGTGTGCCCACACAACCCGAGAGGCCCTCGGGGAACCCCCCAGAGGGGCCGAGAGTTATCTCCCCATACCTGCCTTACCAGATCCGGTCACGAGACCATTCAGTCTTTCTACTTCGCTCGTGGAGAGAAGACGTGTCTGGCCCGCGCTCTCGCTGCCTCGACCGGTCTTCTGCCTACCGACGCTTGTTGCCGACTTCGTGTGCTCTGCGCCCGCTTCTACCCTGCCTTCTACCTGGCCTTCTCTTCCTGCTTCGTTGGGCCACTTGCGGGGATTCTTCTGCTTCTGTGGACGGCGGTTTGACTGCCCTTCCCCCCCCTTCCCTTCGTTGCAGAGGTAAGGTAGCGGTAGTTCCCTCGGCCGGCCCTCGGGCTGAGAGCCGGCTGCCTGTGGGTGCTTCCCTGCTTTTGCTTTGGGGTTCGTTTCAGTGCGTAGTGCCTGATTAGCTCACGGTCGGCTGTTGCCGTGTCGCGCCCGTTTTGCACGTGGGCCTTGGGCTCCGTGTGTGTTAGCCCGTTTAAAGCCCCGTTAGCCCTCCGAGAGTGCCCCATTACGCTTTCACCGGGAGCCCGCCTACGCTTCGATAATGTCGTTGTGCTCCCGGTGCGATGACTTTAGGTGGCCGACGGACACTCACTCGGTCTCCCTACCGCGTTCGGTGGTTCCTCGGACCGCAGGTGTAATAATAATAATAATAATAATAATAAGCACATTAAATAGGCGCTTTATCCCAATTGAAAATCGGCTCAAAGCGCTGCCCCGAACTGGGCCCAACAAGCGCGCTCACGTGAGTTACGCGCATTCACTCACACACGGAACGTAAACACAGAACTTTCACGTGGTGCTAAGGGCAAGCTCAAGCGAGCTGCTGTAGTTTTTGGAAGTTCAAAGTCGTTTGTATTTGAAATTGGTTGGGTGGACGGAATCTGATACCAGAGTGTAAGCGGTGTGCGGCCTGGCCTGAGGTTATGTGGGCAGACCTTGGTCCTTTTACCGCCGAGAGCGTGCCCGCCCGGCTTACGAGCGTTCAGCGCCCTTTGACACGTTGGCCGCCCTGGCTGTTTCCTCGGCCACTCCCGCACGGAACGGTCCCCGCTTCGGGGTTCGCGGTTTGTTCTGACCACAGGACCGCCACTGCTGCCACGCCCGCTGACCCTTCCGGAGGGTCTGTTTGCCGGCTTAGCGCACGTCTCACTGAGAGTGACCAGCAGCAGTCGGCCTTGAGCCGTCCGTCGTTGACGAGCCGTCCTCACCACTCTCCCCGCACCAAGCCCGCTGATCCTTCCGGAGGATCGCCTTGCCGGCATAGTGGCCTACTTCCGGAGTAGGGCCCGGAGAGACGTCAGCACCGTCCGTCGCGACGCAGCCGCGACCCTGATCCTCACCGTTCCTCCTCCAGACGCCCGCGCTCTCGCTCGCCTCACGAGCACCGTCAGCGGGATTCTCGACGCCCCCTGCAGGACGATGCGCTCAGCCTGCTACCCGAAGTCTCGGTCTCGGCTCTGTTGGACGAGGATCGCTCGACCTCGCACGCGGCAGCTTCCCCGGAGCTGAAGAGGAAGGTCGCCGCCTTCGTTGACGCGGAGAGGCAGGTCAAGAAGTTTAGGTCGCTTCCCCAACCGCCCGGCTTTAAGGGTCTTCGAGACGTCTTTTCGTCGCACCTACAGCTGGCCACGTCCCAGGAGCCGGTCTTCTTCTCCGACCGTCGCTGGCCCGCGGATTTAGACATCTTGTTTCGGCGGGACTGGTATGCTGGACTCTCCCAGGCCTTCTCCATCCCTCTGCCTACGCTGGACCCTTCGGCGGTGTCCCTAGCCGGCGGTCTGACTCTGCTGCGGCGGTCCCCACTGCGGGGCCTGGACAAGACAGCGACCTTGGTCCGTAACACCTTAGCCTGCTCGGGTGTTATGGAGCTCCTCACTCAAGCCTTGGTTCGTCGGGTGGAGGTATCCTGGCATCCTTCCATCTCTCCCCTCCTAGGAGACCTGCTGGTCCTCGCGGAGACCGCCAATTGCGCCGCCTACCATTCCTCGGTCAACGCGATGGTGGCTTCGGCCAACTGCGACCTCATGCGTCGAGATGCCCTGCTCCGCCCCTGCAGTACGTTGCCGCCGGACCTGCGAGCGCAACTTCACCGTGCCCCCTTGGGTGGACCCTTGCTGTTCGGCGACTCAGTCTCTACGGGTCGGTGGTTCGTTCCTCGTGATGTCTGTGCGACTTGGCCGGAGACGTTTGGTCGGACCTCTGGAGTTTTATCGGCGAGAACGACCTCCGTCTACTATTTCTCGTCCGGCTCCTGTGGACACTTCCGCCGCCCCTTCGGTAACGACCGCCCTTCCTCGCATCGGCCCCTCGGAACGGTCTGCTCGTCGGGACCCGGCGTTGTGCGCTGACCAGAGGATCGCCACTGCTGCCACGCCCGCTGACCCTTCCGGAGGGTCTGTTTGCCGGCACAGCGCCCGCCTCACTGAGCCCGGCCTGCAGCAGTCCGCCATGAGCCGTCCCACGTTGACTGGCCTTCATCCTCTCTCTCTCCCCGAGAAGCCCGCTGATCCTTCCGGAGGATCTAAACGCCGGCATAGAGCCCTTCTCACTGAGTCCGGCCAGGAGAGACGTCAGCCTCAACCTGCGCGACACGGTCGCGCCCCCGACTCATCCCGTTCCACCGTCAGTTCTAGACACTCATGCTCGCCCCTCGAGCGCCGCTGGAGGGATCATTCGCCTCGCCGGGATCGTCGCCGCTCCCCCCGGAGGATCTGAACGCCGGCATAGCGCCCTGCTCTCGGAGTCTGGCCAAGAGAGGCTTCAGCCTTAGCTTGCGCGACACGGTCGCGCCCCGACTCCCTCCGTTCCACTTTCAGGTCACTTGATGGCTGATCAGAGGACTGCCACTGCTGCCACGCCCGCTGACCCTTCCGGAGGGTCTGTTTGCCGGCACAGCGCCCGCCTCACTGAGCCCGGCCTGCAGCAGTCCGCCATGTGCCGTCCCACGTGACTGGCCTTCCTCTCCCGTCTCTCCCCGTTAAGCCCGCTGATCCTTCCGGAGGATCTGTACGCCGGCGTAGCGCCCTACTCACTGAGTCTGGCCAGGAGAGACGTCAGCCCTAGCTTGCGCGACTCGGTCGCGCCCCCGACTCCTTCCGTTCCACTTTCTGTTCAGGACACTAGTGCGCACCGCTCGAGCGCCTTCGGTAGGATTGCCGTTGGGACTCAACCTCCGCCCCTGGGTCTTCACTTGGCGGATGGACGCCTTAGTCGCCTTAGCCCGACAGTCCTCCTCCAGTCCACGTCGAACTACCTGGACGGCCTCCGTTGTGCAACCAATCGGAGACCGCGCTAGCCACGGACAGAGATGCTCTCTTGCACCTCCTGGCACACCTGGGCTTCCTAGTAGACGACGGCAAGTCGGATCTCTCCCTCCCGCTGGGTTGTGCATCTGGGTATGGAACTCCCTACCAACCTCAACACGGTACGCCTTCCGGTGCCCCGGATCAAGAGGATTGCTGATCTAGCCGACCAGTTAGCTCGGGAGGATGCAGGCCCCGCCAGAGTCTGGCTTCAGTTGCTGGGTTTGATGAACGCCGCAGCGGATCTTATCCCACTAGGGCGTCTCTACTCCCGGCCAATTCAACTGCATCTTCTCCATTGGCTCACGTCTTCCAGAGACTTGACGGCCGCGGTCCCAGTGCCCCAGATGCTTCGTCCGCACCTTCGTCGGTGGACCGGCCCTACGTGGCTAGCGTCGGGAGTTCCCTTAGCCTCTCCCCCTCCAGGCGGGCCCCTGGCCCTCCCACTGGGCGCACACCCACACCCACTGTCTGGAGATGCAGGCCGTATGGCGAGCCCTTCACGCCGGGGAGTACCTCCTCCGACACCAGGAGCTTCTCGTGCTTTCGGACGACACGATCGTGGTCTCTTACATCCAGAAGCTAGGTGGCACACGCTCCCCTGACCTGTGTATGCTCCTCTACAGGAAGATGCGTTGGTGCGAGGACCGGAGCATTATCCTTCAAGCCCCGCACGTTCCCGGATGCCTAAATGTCTTGGCCGACTCTCGGTCTCGCCGCGACCAACTCCTACACACAGAATGGACCCTGCGACAGGACATCTTTCAGATGATCTGCGCCCGCTGGGAGACTCCCCAGGCCGAGTCGTTCGCCCCGAGGTGGAACCACCAGCTTCCCCTCTTCGTCTCCCCGATTCCCGACCACCTTGCCTGGGCTGTCGATGCGCTCTCCTTTCCCTGGGACGGACTTGTGGCCTATACCGGTCCCCCTACCGTCCTCGTGCCCTAAGTTCTCCTCTAACTGCGGGGCTCTTCGGCGTTCCTCCTGTCGGTCGCACCGCTCGTCTGTAACCGCTCCTGGACCACCGACCTGCTCAGCCTCGCCACAGACCCGCCCCTGCTGCTGCCCACCCCGCGGACCATGCTCAAGCAACCGCGCCAGCCGCTGTTCCACCCCTGCCTGGAGTGGCTCCTCCTTTACGCCTGGAGGTTGGGTGGCAAACCCTCGGAGCTAGAGTATACTCAGATGCAGCTATGGAGGCGATCGCTGCGCCCCGGAGACTGTCGACCCTTCGAGCCTACGAGGGAACTGGCGAGTCCTCTGTTCCTGGTGTACCGATCTTGGCCTTACGCCCACGGATCTAACTCATCCTCCGCTGGCGGACTTCTCTCTCTGGCTCTTCGAGACCAAAGCCTAACCCTCATCACGGTACGCGGTTACCTGTCCATGATGGCGGACACCTATCGTCACCTGGGACGACCCGATCCGGGCGCCGGCAAGGACCTAGCCGACCTTATGGGACACTTCGGCACCCAGCGCCTTACACTCCGCTCGCTCCTTCCTCGCTGGGACCTACCCTGGGTGCTCACGTGGTTGAACTCCGCCCGCTTCGTACCATTACCTTTGGCCCAGCTCGCGGACTTGGCACGCGAGACTTGTTTCCTGCTGGCACTGGCTACCGCTTCGCGCGGGAGCGAGCTACATGCACCTTCAGCACGCCCTGCCGGTCTGCAGTTCCGAACAGACGGCTCCGTCCGGCTCCTCACGGACCCGGCCTTTCTGGCAAATAACAGGTCGCCTTTAACTCCGCCTCAGGTGATCACCATTAGGCCGCTGAGAGACCGACCCCGGTCCCAGGAGACCAGGCTACAGGATCCCGTGCGCGCCCTTAAAATCTATCTGCGGCGATCTAAGCTCGTCCGCAGGGGGCGGTCGTGCCTCTTCCTACCTCTAAGACCCAAACAGCGTGACATTATAGCCCAGACGATCTCTTCCTGGCTCCAGTGGGTCATACGCTCCGCTTATCAAGAGATAGCCCCTGAGGGAGCTAAGAGGCTGCACATTCTCGCACACGAGGTACGAGCTATGGCCACGAGCGTCGCGTTTGAGCGAAACGGCACTGTCAAGGACATCGTGGCAGCCGTGGGCTGAAACACCGAGTCGGTCTTGCCCGTTTCTACCTCCGGGACCTGGCTAGCCAGCGAGAGAATCTCGCACTGGGGGGGGACATCGCCGCGACGCAACACTCCCTCCCGGTGCCACCGGCACCGTAGGTTGCACTTCGCTAAAATTGTCGGGAGTGTGCCACGGGGTGGACGGCGTTGTCCTGTTGGGGGAGTTGTGGGTGGCACCCGCCTCCTCTTCGCAATTCTCCCATGTAGTCATGTCATCGGTAATGTTTTTGAGGAAATAAATTCATTTTTCTCTAAAAGGTATTTTTTCGAAAAATACTTACCGATGACATGACTCAGATAACCCTCCCTCCTGCCCCGCTTGCCGCTTTCGAGCGAAGTATCAGACTGAATGGTCTCGTGACCGGATCTGGTAAGGCAGGTATGGGGAGATAACTCTCGGCCCCTCTGGGGGGTTCCCCGAGGGCTTCTCGGGTTGTGTGGGCACACAACGGGCAAGTAGGCTAAAATTGAGCCTAGAAGTAGATATTCCCCATGTAGTCATGTCATCGGTAAGTATTTTTCGAAAAAATACCTTTTAGAGAAAAATGAATTTTTTGTGATGTAGGATATCCCACAGTGGGAGCACCAGATTCTGCACCAGCGCCAGCAGCAAAAGGTAGGCCCTCCTTCTCGTTTCTATCCCATTCCACATCTTAATTTTGTGTGTAGTTAAATTTGTGTGTGAAAGTAAAATTTTAAAGCTTCTCAGGGCAGTCGCCAAAAGTGTTGCCTGTGATGTAATGTAATGGCTTAATGGATGAAGTGTGCATAGTGCGTGTGAATAACACTTTATCGGCTGTATTAAAGAAACACCAATATTCCTCAGTTCACCAGTGATGTTTCTTGTTTAAAGTGATTCAGTGTTGATTCGACCTTGAAAAATTCATTGCATTTGCCATTCATTTGAGGAGCATCATTTTCTGTTTGTTTGAGACAAGGAAGAAACTTGCTCTTGTCCGTCTATGTGCCATGGTGCTTTATGTTTTATTCGTAAAGTCCAGTCTCCCAAACCAGCTTGGCGTAGTTGTGTGCTGGTATGTGATTTGGGACCTTACAGTATAGATCTGTATCATCTAAAATCATAGACCAGCACACAGTAAGTAGTTGGCTACATGTTGTATGAAATTTGGTATATAATTGATAATGTTCATTATTGTAATAAAACCACAAAAAAAAAATTAGCGAATACTTGCCAAATTATTTGGCTCTTTATGAACCCTATGGCTGTCAGTAGCAATTTTTGTTGAGGTGATTCCTCAACCAAAATCGCTAATGACAGCCAAAGGATTAATGTGCTGACATTGACTGTGTGTGTGTGGATGATTTTAGACCTTACAGCTGAGAGCCGTAAAGTCGAAAATCACAGACCAGCACAGATTACCTTGGTGTGGCTGCCTGCATGTTAAGCCTTTGTAATAAAACAAGCTTTGTTGTCTCATGGTGTAGCGGCAAGCTGGCGAACACGGCAAGGTTTGTCGGTGTGATCGTTTAGCTGTTTGACCTTTTCACCCTTTTGACCACATACGCAGACCTGCCAAATGCTACGATTTGAGCGTAATTTGCTACACTTTGTTATTGTTTGCTATGCTGCTACGCTGACTCAGACAGTGCTATGCTGGCCAGCACAGGGGGCAAAAAAATAAACTACGGGGTTGGGGGTAGCAGGACTTGGTCTGTTTCACAGCGGCACTCCATTTATTTATTCCATTTAGCCCCAAGTCCCTACAGCAGGAGATGGATTGACCATGATAATTCAAGGGTAGTGCCAGAGTAGCTGATGCCTGCAGGCGCCAAGCTAATCTGGCACTACCCTTGAATTATCATGGTCAATCCTTCTCCTGCAACTGGTACATAGTCATTAGGCAACACCTCCCAAATTTGAAAAATGGGACCTTTAGGCTAAAAGCGTTAATATAGCCTGCTGACTGATCATCCAAAGTAGACAAGAAGCAGATGTTATGAGGCATTGGCGACTTCTTAGCCAGTGAGATTTAGTGTAGGACACGTGGCAGGCTGCTCATGGTAGTCCTGTTGAAGAAACTACATTTAGCTGTTGATTTCCTGTGCCTCAGATCGGCTGTGCACTCGTGTGTGAGGGTGATGATCTTCACTCTTGCTATGCTTCAAGTTCCATTGCTAATCTTAAAATCAGCCATGTGAAACGCTTGAACCAGATTTGGATTTGGCAGGTCTGCATATGCACCAACTTGGCGCTGCATCTGCTGGTATCAGCGGAAAATTACTTCATGACTTGATACTGCACATTAAAATTATTGTGTGGAAATTCAAACTGTACTTGTTACTTCAGCGGATTTACACAAGTAAAATCTACATCTGTAACTCACATGCTGCCTGCTGTAAAATATATCCTGGTTACAGTACGACTAGATCTTGCTCCCTAATGCACTCCCATCAGAGTAACATGCCAAATCATTTTAACATTAAACATTTAGTGTTACATTTGATGTTGAACTGTACTTGTTTAACCCATTGCATCCTGATGCTGAACTTTTAAAATTTGCTTATTGTCTTATGAGGCTTTATTACAGATTTGGAGACAGATCCACCATTTTAGTTCAAGGGTGGTGCCAGAATAGCTTGGCGCCAGAGGCGCCAGGCTATTCTGGCACCACTCTTGAACTATCATAGTCCAATTTATTTCAAGCAATCGTGTATCAGGATTAAGATGCTGATAATGTGAGGGGACAGAATTGACAAGCAGACATGGTCTTTTAGTGTAAGGTTTTATTTGTGCAAATCTGTGCTGTGACAGACAGTACACCCAAATAAATGCAGCGTATTGAGGAATGACATGAATTTCCTCCTAAGAAATGCACGCAGTAGATTGCTGTAGCCACTGTATGGTGTGGTGCATGTGGTCGTTGGGAAGAAACAAGCTGTCGAGTCTCTTATCTGAAAGTCTGTACCATCACTTCTCTGTTTGCGGTCTCCTCTTGTAGGCTCCTCACCAACCATTCTCTCATTCCACCTTTCCTCTTTGCACATTTCACTCTCGTCTCTCCACCATTTACTATTTGTGTGCTGGTCTATGATTCTGGACCTCGACAGCTTAGAGCTGTAATGTTTTACCCTCTGTGTGTCGGTCGCGGTTTTAGTCGCGATGATTCCTGAAGGAATCATCGTGACTAAAATCGCTACCGACACGCAAAGAGTTTTAAAAAAATCGCGGACCAGTGCATTTGGGAACTTGCCATCTTGAAGTTTGTCACACCCCTCATTTATTCCTGTCATGTTTTTATGACCTGTTTGGACTTGAAGTGCTGCTTGGCTTTCTGTTTAGTAGGATTTGCATATGCATTTCTTTACAAGCACTGGACCATTTGTGTGTTGGTAGTAGTTTTAGTCGCGATGATTCCTGCAGGAATCATCATGACTAAAACCACTACTGACACCCAAAGGGTTAGTAGGTAATGAGATTGGAACATGAATTTTCGTTTAGTTTCTTACAAGCATGAATTAAGTAAAATTTTTGGTTTTTTTAATGATGCGCACCAGAAAAACTTAGCCAGCAATTTTCTTTTTAGGACTGCACTGCACTGACAGGTATTACTGTTTACAGAATGAATTTTTCTTCTTTTTTTCCATGTTGCTATTATAGCAGCTTGCGATTCTGAATATTTTCAACTCACATCACCGAGATCTATATCAGTAGAATAAATAGTCGTTTCATTATGCTTCTCTAGTGGATTTTTAGATAATTGTCCAAGTGTAATTTTTGGGGAAAATTCACCTCGACAAAAACCCGCTTCTGACATTCAAAAGGCTTATTATTCATGAGAGAAGCATAATGAACTTCATTGTGACATACCATGAACATACCTCAGAAGCAAGGACGAACTGAAAACTTGCATGGACAATATTGTACCACCACAGGTTAAAAAAAATTCAAGTGAGTGATATACAAATATGAAGTGGTGATGTACTTACAGTAAACTTCGCATGCTGGTTCTATGACAAGTCAGTCGTCCTAGCAGCATTTGTTTCCAGATGTAAATTACATCCCTTACAACAAACTTGGGATACAAAAATGACACACAACATTGGATCCTTTGGTGATTTGTTATGTCTGAAGTTTACTGTAGTAATTTGGTGAATAGTGACTTGGTTGCATGTACATTATGGCTAAATGGCATTAACTTGTGTGCAGGATAACAATAGAATATTAAGAGAGGGAAAACCGTATAGTAGTTTGAGAGAGATATGTGTTTGTGTGCATACTGGTGCATATTGTGTGTGTGTGATATGTGTGTGTGTGTGTGTGTGTGTGTGTGTGTGTGTGTGTGTGTGTGTGTGTGTGTGTTTAACCCATTTAACCCCATGACTGCATTTCACAAATTTTGGAAGGACTATGCACCAGTTGTAATAGATGGATCAATCATGATAATTCAAGGATAGTGCCAGATGAGCTTGGCGTGTTCAGGTGCCAAGCTCATCTGGCACTACCCTTGAATTATCATGATCGATCCATCTCCTGCTGCAGAGCATTGGGGATAAATGTGTTAAAGAGTGAGGATGAGAATGTTAACTTTACCCCATCTTTACCAGATCCAACCCTTTGTTTATGTTTAAGCTTGTGTGCACTGAAAAGTTTGGTTGTAATTTCTGTTTCCGTTTTAAAGTTGTTGAATTCATTTGATTTGTTCCTTGGATTAGCATGGTACTTGATGCAGTGTTTATACAAATCCCATTACTCTATCAATTTGTTGTTACTATCATCAACACAGTACATCTCTCAGTGTACAAACAGTCATCAGGTCACCATCAGCCGCCGTTGGCACACACACACAGTCGTGCGCAGAACAACGTCGGCCAGTGATGACCAGATGACCATTTGTGCTCATACTTTAATTGTTAATGTGGACTTTCATACATTTATTTAGAGCCCTTTCCTGCACTGCTTGAGGGATTTAAATATCTAGTGACGGCATATTCACAGCATGTAGTTTTAGTACGCTATAGATGCTTAGCAGAGCAGTTGGCTGTAATGGAATCAAAATGGATCATTTCCCAATGTGCAGAAGGCCATCAGGCCGATGTTGGCCGCCGTTGGACCGCGCACGGCTGTGCGCGGGTCAACGGTGGCTGACGTCGGCCCGATGGCCTTCTGCACATTGTGTTCCCTGTAACTTGCACGCCACTTGTAGTTAACAAACACAAGCAAACTGGAAACACCTTGTAACTGTAACATTTTTATTTTGTCCAATAGTGCCGGCAGATCTTTTTCTTGTCTTTATTTGACACAACATTTCAGGCTTCAATTCAGTGCCGCTGGTTAGAAAGACAGACAGACACAAGGAAGGAACAGTGTAAACTCTAAACTCAGTACACAACATAAATTGTATTGAAGAAGATTGACCCATTCAGCCCCGACGCCCTACAGCAGGAGATGGGTCACCCATGATAATTCAAGGGTAGTGCCAGATTAGCTTGGTGCCTGTCGGCTCATCTGGCACTACCCTTGAATTATCATGGTTAATTCATCTCCTGCAACTGGTGCATAGTCATTAGATGACACCTCCAAAATTTGGGAAATACAGCCGTCGGGCTGAATGAGTTAGGTGTTGCAACAGTACTGCTGCAGATGGCGATCGTGATCAGAGACGTACAATATACCAATGTTCCTTTTACATTTAACCCTTTTGTTGTCAGAAGCTGTGTTTGTTGCAGGGATTCCTGCAGGGATCACTGCAACACAAAGCACTACTGACAGTCAAAGGGTTAAGGTGACAGGGACGGCTAACGAACAGTTCACCATTGTCTCTAGTATCTGTTTCCACTGGACTGTTTTGTCTAGGTTCATGTTTCTGTTGGTCTGTGGATATCAGTGGTACTGCATGGAAATAGGTCTCAGAGGAAACTTGTATGATGAGGCACTTTAAATCCAGGTCTTATTTTTATTATTTTGTAAGTGCAATCAGTCACTGAATGAGCGAGGCAATGGCTGAAGTAAATTGTCAATCAGCTAGTCACTCATTCAGAGAGTCAGTTAGTGAAACAGTCACCCAATGCACAAAATGCCACCAAGCTGATGTCAGCCACCGTTGGCCTGCGCACAGACGTGCGCAGGCCAGCGGCGGCCAACCTTGGCGCAATGGCCTTTCGTGCATTGGGCAGTTGCTCAGGCAGTCAATAAATGTGTGCTGGTCTGTGATTTAGGACGTTATGGCTGTAAAGCCATGGGTAAAAAATCACAGAGCAACACAAAGTCGCTCATTGTTGTTAACCCTGTAACTGACGTTTTTGTCACATTGATTCCTGCAGGAATCAACGTGACCAAAACCTCTACCAACGGCCAAAGGGTTAAAAAATTAATAAGATAAAATAATTTTTATTAGCATATACATACAACATTAAGAAATGATTGTGGGCTATCATCACGTGTTAACCCATTTTTCCCCGAGGCCCTACAGCAGGAGATGGATTGACCATGGTAATTCAAGGGTAGTGCCAGATGATCTTGGCACCTGAAGGCGCCAAGCTCATCTGGCACTACCCTTGAATTATCATGGTCAATCCATCTCCTGCAACTTGTACATAGTCATTAGGCAACACCTCCAAAATTTGAGAAATGGGACCTTGGGGCTAAAAGGGTTAACATCAATAACAAAACGTTCTTCCTATTGCACCTCTCCCCAGGAGCTTGAGCTTGCTGCAGCCGAGGAGAAGGAAGAAGGAGCCAAGATGTTGCAGCCGGCGCAGGTGAAGCCACTCCACAAGGTGATCAGCGAGCACAAGGACGTGGTGAAGATTGTCATCCAACTAAACTCCATCATCTCCACCTTCAAGGGCGATGTACAGGAGTCGCTCGATGTCTACACCAAGTACAGTGAGCTGTGGACAAAGGTAGGGCATTTTTTGTAGCCCCCCCCCCCCTCCCCCTGTCTATTGCATTACTTTCTTTGTTTATTTGTACATCTATCAGTCTGTTTTTATGTACGTGTTTGTTGCCTGACGTGCGATAGCAAAAGTGAGTCTATGCAATGGGCCGTCTGGCATCCGCGGTAAACTTTAACGTTGGCATTTTCTCAGAGACCGCAGTATGATGGATTTGTTTTGTTATTGTTTTTTCTTCCAGTGCTCAGTACAATGTATGCCTGTCATCTGCATTTGCGTATGTGTGGTAATGTTTATAGATTTTTTTTTTAATGTTAGCGCATGCATGTTTTTTTAAATTTGTTTTATTTTGTGTTTGTATTGTATATGTTTTTTTCCAGTGACGCACTTTCAGCCTTTTAGTAAGGGATACTGTGCAGTATAAGAGTGATTTAATATTATTATTATTATTAGTTACGTATCATAAACTATAATGTTTTTGTTGCACCGACAGGAACCCGAGGTGGTGGTGAAGGAGTTTATGGCTGGCAATCCCATCATGTCTGAGATTGAAGCGCAGATAAAGTACTACCAGGTAAACTATACGTCTATTAACCCCTTCACTGCTATTGGGTGCAAAACTGTGTCTTTGAAAGCAAGGTAAATTTAAAACCGAATAATCCCAAAAATCCTGGGTCCTTGCAGTGAAGGGTTAGCTTGGTGAAACCACACCCATTTGTGTAAAAGGCCATCTGGCCAATGTCGGCTGCAGTTGGCCCGCGCACAGCCGTCTGCGTGCCAATGGTGGCCTGATGGCTTTTGCGCAATGGAACATGCACAAAGGTAGACCAGGGCTTTGTGAGTGGACGTTGCCATCATATCAAGTACACAGAGCATGAAATTCAGATTTTAAAGAACATGTTTTGTGTTTGCCCTTATGTTCCAAGACATCCAATGTTGCTAAAAAAAATGTCAGGTTATGAGAAATGAGTTTTTTTGTGGCCAAAATTTGTTGTATCCATAATCATGAAACGCGATATGGTTTGAGTCAAAACCACTAAGCCACCATGAACACACAAAGCATTAAGTTAACAGAAATGATAGTTAATACATTAATGCCGAAATTCACCAGCATCAAACTTATTGGCTGTTGCCACAGTCACTTGGATTATTGTTTACAATAGACAGCACCCAAATGAACACGCCAGCACTACAAACAAATGCCAAACACATTAAGAAATTAAAAAGTTGAACGCGTGACAGTTATTTTTTGGAATGAGTAAATCATGTTATGTTGATGTTCGTTTTGGGTTCCTCAGTGGGATTTCATGGTGTGTATGAGGAGATGCACAGTTTTGGCCAGGAGATGCACAGTTTTGGCCAGGAGATGCACAGTTTTGGCCATTGTTTTACCTCAATAGGCGGTTTATTTGTTTGGATTTATTGGGTGTATTGTGGAGGGAAGTGATTTCTTTGGAAGGAGAATTGTGTTATTTTAGTGTTATCTCATTCTACCCCAGACACACCACAGCAAGAGATGGATCGACCATGATAGTTCAAGGGTGATGCCAGAATAGCTTGGCGCCTATGGGCGCCAAGCTATTCTGGCATCACCCTTGAACTATCATGGTCGATCTGTGTCCTGCACTGCAATGCAGTCTTCAGAGGACAACAGCAAAATTTGGGGATTTCGGCCCGTCTTGGGGTACAATGAGTTATAGTAAGTGGGTTCTACTGTTACAATATTCAGTTCATGACAGGTCTGTCACGCCTCTCCTTTTCTCCCGCTCTTTAGCGCCTGGAGCATGACATTGAGGAGATCCAACTGTTCTTCCGTGTTGGCTCTGTGGTGTTCCTGACAGAGAGGCTCCGCCTGGCGCTGGTGACGGAGACCCACAACTGGAAGCACGCGTATGCCAAGGCGCTTAATGACAAGTGTGCCCACGAGATGGACAGCATCATGGATTTCACTGACGGACTCATGAAACGCCTGTGCCGCCCCATCAAGGATCTGGATGACGTGCGCGCCGCCATGGCTGCCTTGAATGAGATCCGTGAGAATGAGGTTGGTATGGCTGCAATGAATGAGATCCACGAGAATGAGGTTGGTATGGCTGCAATGAATGAGATCCACGAGAATGAGGTTGGTATGGCTGCAATGAATGAGATCTGCGAAAATGAGGTTGGTATGGCTGCAATGAATGAGATCCGCGAGAATGAGGTTGGTTTGGCTGCAATGAATGAGATCCACGAGAATGAGGTTGGTATGGCTGCAATGAATGAGATCTGCGAAAATGAGGTTGGTATGGCTGCAATGAATGAGATCCATGAGAATGAGGTTGGTATGGCTGCAATGAATGAGATCCGCGAAAATGAGGTTGGTATGGCTGCAATGAATGAGATCCGTGAGAATGAGGTTGGTTTGACTGCAATAAATGAGATCCACGAGAATGAGGTTGGTATGGCTGCAATGAATGAGATCCGCGAGAATGAGGTTGGTATGGCTGCAATGAATGAGATCCGTGAGAATGAGGTTGGTATGGCTGCAATGAATGAGATCTGCGAGAATGAGGTTGGTATGGCTGTAATGAATGAGATAAAGAAAATGAGGTTGGTATGGCTGCCTTGAATGAGATCCATGAGAATGAGGTTGGTATTGCTGCCTTGAATGAGATCACGAGAATGAGGTTGGTATGGCTGCCTTGAATGATATCTGCGAGAATGAGGCCGGTATGGATTTGGCCATCTCAGAAAGGAAACAAAATGAAATACTAAATGCAGCAAATGCTGTATTATAAAATACAAATAGAAATGCACAAATTTCCCAAAGTCATTGACTTCAGAAGAGTTGTTCATTTGTATTTGTATTTTATGATACAGCATGGAGTGGATCTATTTTTTTTTACTACATGAAACAGATTAACAGTTTCTTTCTGAAAGGGAGACATGCTTTGAAGTGGAATTTACTTTTGTGTTTAGATTCGCATTGACATGACCATTGGGCCTGTGGAAGAGACCTATGCTCTCTTGAACCGTTACAACATTTTCTTCAATGATGGCAATGCTGAGCGTGTGGACACTCTCTCCTACAGCTGGAAAAAACTCATTGCACAGGTGAGTTACTCGGAAGCTGTATTAGTTATTTACTTGCAGTTTGAATCTTTAAACTTTTGACTTGTTGGTTGCACTTTTTGTTGAGGTGATTCTTGCAAGAATATTGGCAAAAAGTGCTACCGACAGCAAAAGGGTTAGCCCATTTAGCCCCAGTGCACTAAGGCAGAAGGTGGATCGACATGACAATTGAAGGGTAGTGCCAGATTAGCTAATCTGGCACTACCCTTGAATATAATCAATCCATCTCTTGCAGCTGGTATATAGTTGTTACGTGACACCTCCACAATTTGAAATTCAGCTGTGGGACCCTGCAACAGGAGATGGATTGATCATGATAATTCAAGGGTAGTGCCAGATGAGCTTGGTGCCTGAAGGCGCCAAGCTCATCTAGCACTACCCTTAAATTATCATGATCAATCCATCTCCTACAACTGGCACATAGTTCTTGGATGATGCCTCCAAAAGTTTAGAAATGTGGCCATGAGGTTAAGAGGGTTAAATTTGTTCATAGTTGCGTTTCCCTGCCTGGAAACAGTTCTCGCACTATAACGCCACCACACTCCCCACCCTAAGCTGACTGTCGTAATGTATTTGTGGTATGTGAGTCATTGTCAAAAGCGTGCGCATGCGTGCGCGAGTTGTGAGTGCGCGCTTAGAGTTATAATTATTATAAGATAAGCGCATTATAAATACCATAATTATTACTCGCTGACCTGTGATGCTGCATCTCATTAGCACACATTTTCACCCCAAAAATAATGATCACAAAATAATAACTTTTTTTTTGTGTGTTGCTTTTCAGGCAACCCAAGTACAGGAACACCTGTTGACTATCCAGCCTGCCTTCAAGGCCAACCTGCTTGCTGGTGTGGAGCAGTACATTGTTGATT
The DNA here is from genome assembly GCA_036245525.1 of Semisulcospira habei. Classification (NCBI taxonomy): domain Eukaryota; kingdom Metazoa; phylum Mollusca; class Gastropoda; family Semisulcospiridae; genus Semisulcospira; species Semisulcospira habei. The sequence goes on along the minus strand of BTPG01000006.1, from coordinate 184,342,366 downwards.
CCAATGAGTTTGTGGGCACCTATGATGAAAGGTAAGTATTGTATGAAGGGCTAGCAGTTTATTATCCCTTATCGTTCGGAATACACCAGTGTGTGAAATAAGTTTGACTAAAATAGTTCAAGGGTAGTGCGAGAATAGCTTGGCGCCTCTTGGCGCCAAGCTATTCTGGCACCACCCTTGAACTAAAGCCATGGGTGTATATCCTTATCTGTAAGAACTATAATGTAGCTTGCATATCTATCTATCTATCTATCTATCTATCTATCTATCTATCTATCTATCTATCTATCTATCTATCTATCCCGTAGTCTTGCCGACCGTAGGGGCACCACTGATTTGGCAACCAGCTCCCTCCATTCCACTCTGTTCTCTGCCATTCTTAGTGTGTCGCTCAGCTTCAGTCCTGTCCACTCTGAGATATTGTCCTCCCATCTTTTTCTCTGTCTTCCTCTCCTTCGCCCTACTTGCAGGATTGTCTTGGCAAACCATGCTGATCGCGTGACATGCCCATACCACTTGCATATGGCAGTGTACAAATTTAAAGCTTTTCACCTCAGTATGACATGGGTTAACCCCCCCCCCCCTGCCCCCACCCTGTCGAGGGTGGTTTACTGGCATTATTGTACAAAAGCCCATAGTGTGGATGTTTGCTGATCTGTGAGTTTGAAATTGAACCTCACGGCTGTTCACTGCGAGGTCCAGAATCACAGACCAGCACACATTAGTAACTACAAACATATGTACATGCACATGTTCGTAAGGATCTGTCAAAATATTTTGCAAATGAGCTGTAAGCTACTCAGGCAGTGTTAAACTGGATGTGATATAATAATGTCAGCTAGTATTTGTGTGCTGGTCTGTTATTTTGAACCTTACATCTTGCAACTGTGGGCTTCACAATCACATACTAGCATACATTCGTGCAGCTACATTTTAGATACAATTTATTTATTTATTTGTTTTATTTTTTGGGGGTGCATTTTCCAAGATCGATGACCCTTTTAGTCTCAAATTTGTGACTTATTGTTATTGTCCAGTATTACTGATCTTTCTTATTTCCACAGTGGTCCCATGGTGCCAGGTATTCACCCGCGCGAGGCCTCAGACAGACTCAACATCTACCAGGCCAAGTTTGATGAACTGTGGCGCAAGTACGTCACCTATTCCGGTGGTGAGGAACTGTTTGGGTTGCCTGTGACAGACTATCCTGATCTTTTCCGCATTCGCAAGGAGCTGAACCTGCTGCAGAAACTGTACCAGCTGTACAACGCTGTGTTGGAGAACGTCAACGGATACTATGACATCGCCTGGTCAGAGATCGACATTGAAAAAATCAACCAGGAGCTGATTGACTTCCAGAACAAGTAGGCAACTGTTTGTGTCCTTGTCTGAGATTTTGGAACTTATGGCCCTAGAGGCGCCTTGCACCTCTAGGGCCATAAAGTCGAAAATCTCAGACAATCACGCATCAGTTGGTTTGCCACAGGGACTCATGAGAATTTATTAGTCTTGCTGATAAGGGAGTTATCACAGGAAAGTTGTCTACTCTTGTCAGAGGGGTTCATGAAACTTGACGTGAACAAAACCGGTATGGAAACTTGACATGGTTCATCATTCTCATCAGGTGCCGCAAGCTGCCCAAGGCACTGAAAGAGTGGCAGGCCTTCCTGGACCTGAGCAAGACTATCAACGACTTCAACGAGACCTGCCCTCTGCTGGAGATGATGGCCAACAAGGCCATGCAGCCTCGTCACTGGGAACGCATTGCACAGATCACGGGACACACATTCGATGTGGAGTCGGAGAATTTCCTCCTCCGAGATCTGATGAAGGCTCCTCTGCTGCAGTTTAAGGAAGACATTGAGGTCAGGAGGTGTTGTGTGTGGGGTCACATTAACTCATTCAGCCCGACGTCCGTATTTCCCAAATTTTGGAGGCGTCATCTAGTGACTTTGCACCAGTTGCAGGAGATGGGTTGACCATGATAATTCAAGGGCAGTGCCAGATTAGTTTGGCGCCGTCAGGCGCCGAGCTAATCTGGCACTACCCTTGAATTATCATGGTCAACCCATCTCCCGCTGTAGGCTGAATGGGTTAACCCTTTTATTGTAGGTTATACAGTGTGAAGTGAAGGGGGTCATTAGCGTCGTAAACAGTTATCTTGTCATATTTTATTTTATGCATAAAGGTGTTTGGCCTCTGATTCAGGGATTAGCAGCAACTGACTGAAAAGTGAGAATGTCTCCTGTTTAGTTACGTACTATATACAAGTCGTGGGAGAGGGATTGAGCGTGACAGCTCAAGGATAGTGGTTGATTTGTTTTTGGGTGTGTACAAATTGAGCAAGAGACGTGTTTAGTGATGTGTTTAGTTTTCTGTAATTGTTTGAAGTTAACTCGTCATCACTAAAGCTGATGTAAAATGTATCGCCAATATAATAATAATAATAATTACGGTATTTATAATGCGCTTATCTTATAATAATTATAACTCTAAGCGCGCACTCACAACTCGCGCACGCATGGGCACGCTTTAGACGACTCACGTACCACAAATAGTGAAATATATATTACGACAGTCAGCTTGGGGTGGGGAGTGTGGTGATATAGTGCTAGAACTGTTGAAAGAGGTGAGTTTTGAGGGCGGACTGGAAGGAGGAGAGAGAGTGTTTCTGACGGAGAGAGAGTGGATTCAATGTGGATATGTTGTTGGATTCAAACAACATCTCAAGTCCATGGTGTTTTTATTTTTTTCATGACATGCACCCAAAAGCAAGAGGCATAGATCATCATGAGGCCCTGCAGATGCGGGGGCTCATGAGGATCTATACCTCTTCTTCATCTTATTCATGTGCCCCAAAGTTGGTATACCACCAATATGGTGTTGGATGTTTCTTTCGCACGATATGTGAAGTGGTATGTGTTTTTCAGGATGTGTGCATCTCAGCAGTGAAGGAGAAGGACATCGAGGCCAAGCTGAAGCAGGTTGTCAATGAGTGGAGCGCTCAAAACTTCCTCTTCTCCAACTTCAAGGCTCGTGGAGAACTTCTCCTCAAAGGTACACGTTTGCTGTAACGCTTTGGCATCAACACATATGGTTCACGGTCCTGCCTTGATGCCAAGGTCATCAAATGGGCAAACACCAGCGTTCCCCCCCCCTTCCCCCTTCCCCCCTCCCACCCCCTTCCCCCCCCCCCCCCCCCACTCCAATAACTTCACTGCCACCCACCCCTTTACCCTGCAGTTCGAAAGCACCATCAGTTGAAGCACGTTCATTTATTCATTTGATGCACTCGCTAAAACAACGCCTTTTTTTAGGTGATTCCTGCAGGAATCATCTTGACAACAATCTCTATGGACAACAAGGGGTTAGTACGTGGTGCTGGTTTGTGATTTTGGAAGGCAATAAAGTCCAAGATGACAGAGCATACAAATGTGCATGATTTGGAAATGAAACTGTTGTTGTTGTTGTTGCAGGTGACACAACTTCAGAGACAGTGGCGCTGATGGAGGACAGCTTGATGGTCCTCGGCTCTCTGCTGAGCAACAGGTATGCTACGGTCCATTCCTGGTTTCAGTCGCCCTTTTCAAACGCATAATACATGGGTGACAGTCTTCAGTCCTGGAGGCTGATTCATCTTCACTCTTTTTCAAAATTCCAGAAAGCTGAATTTCAGCTTTTTGGTTCAAACAGAACAGCCCTTCAGCCAGCCTGCTCCATTTGCAAGAGGCATAAATTCTCATGAGCCCCTGCGTTCGCAGGGGCTCATGAGAATGTATGCCTCTTGCAGGCCATGTATTGAGACATAATTAGCCTGTGGATTGTTTTAAACCATTTCAATTTTTCACACTGTCGCTCGTGCAGAGAGGAGAAAATGCTTTTTTTTCCACAAAGGAATTTCTTCTTTTATCTCAAGGGACTTAACCCATTCACTGCCATTGGATGCAAATTATGTCAAGGAACAATCCCGTCAGTTCAATGAGCCCCTGCATTGGTGGTGGCTTGTGAAATGCTTTTGCCACATGCAGTTTGGCAGTGCTTGCTTGCATTTTTTTTCCAACAGTGTAGGGTATTAAAGAAAATGGGTATTTTCCCACCAGGTACAATGCACCGTTCAAGCCTCAGATCCAAGAGTGGGTACAGAAGTTGACTGGCACCACGGAGATCATCGAGAACTGGCTGATCGTGCAGAACCTGTGGATTTACCTGGAGGCTGTCTTCGTGGGTGGTGACATCGCCAAGCAGCTGCCGCAGGTATGGGACGCTCACTAAGGGAAAATTTCTGTTGCTTGCCTTGGTCAGATTCAAACCCGACTCCTGAACAAGTTTCTGTTGGTCCCTTGGTTGAATTTGACACCCTTGTGTGCACTGTTACTGGGACTGTAAACAGTGTTGGTCACTGCATAGACATGGGGGTCATGGGGCCAGCTCCCTCCATTCCTCTCTGTTCTCTGCTATTCTCAGCGTATCGCCCAGCTTCAGTCCTGTCCACTCTGAGATATTGTCCTCCCATCTTTTCCTCTGTCTTCCTATCCTTCGTCCTCCTTGCACTGTGCCTTGCAGGATTGTTTTGGCAAGCCCTGCTGAGCGCGTGACATGCCCATACCACTTCAGTTTGCGTTTTCTCACAATGGCTAATAAGTCTTCATAGGGCCCAATGGCTTGCCTGATTCTGCTTCCCACTTCCTCATTTGTGATGTGATCTCTGTATGAGATGCCAAGCAGCCTTCAAAAACATCTCATTTCAGTGACTTGTATCCTCCTTTCAAGGTCAGCTGTGAGGGTCCATGACTCGCAGGCATACAAGAACACTGAGATGACTAAGGAGCGCATCAGTCTGATCTTGGAGCAGAGTGTGATGTTTCTGTCCTTCCATATGGTCTTCAATCTTGTCAGTGCTGTTGTTGTCTGCGCAATCCTGGACAGTATTTCTGGTTTTGATCCCTCATCTGTCACAATGGCTCCTAAGTATTTGAATTTCTTAACTGTTTCCAGTTTTTGGCCTCCAACCATGATTTCAGTGCCAATGCCACTGGCGTTATTGGTCATCAGTTTGGTCTTCTCTGCACTGATTTCATCCCATATGCAATGGCTGTACTATCCAGCTTTTCCACCAGCTGAGCTAGCTCCTTCTCTGTTCCTGCAAGACCATCAATGTCGTCCGCAAAGCGCAAGTTCGTGATTGTTCTGCCTCCAATACTGACAGTTCCTTCATGATCTTTCAGAGCGTCCGTCATGATTCTTTCCAGGAAGAGGTTGAAAAGAGTAGGTGAGAGCAAGCAGCCTTGTCCGACTCCAACTGTAGTCCTAAACCTGCTTCCTATTTTGCCGTTGAAGCAGACTGCACTAGTGGCCTTGTTGTAAAGGTTTGCTATGACTTTGATCAGGTTGGCATTGATGTTGTATAGCTTCATGGTGGACCAAAGGGCTGCATGCCACACCCTGTCAAACGCTTTCTTAAAATCCACAAAGACATGATAGAGGTCCTGCTGGTGCTGGAGGTATCTCTCACATAGAACTCTCAGGTTGAAGATCTGCTCAGTTGTGCTGCGCCCTGGTCTGAAGCCTGCCTGTTCCTCAGCTATGATTTCCTCTGCCTGTGGCTTCAGCCTGTTCAGTAGGATCTTTAACATGACCGGTTTCCTGCCCCTCCAAAAAGACAACAACAAAAAAACAAAAACAAAAAACAGATACAGATGAAAATCTGCTGTGTTGCTGGTGTAGTCACAACCTGATATTGATTGATTTTTTAAAACTGTTCATGCTTTTTTAAAATTTAAATTGTGCTTCAATTAATTCCGCTATACATTGTTCACTTCATTTGCAGAATCATTGTTTATTAATATCTGGACTCATTTCTTAACCCTTTTTTTAATCTTGTTTCATTAATTAACCCTCTGTTACATCTTGTTCCATTAACCCCATTCGCTGCTGAGAACTAAATGAACACGATCCAACCGCAAGAGACATAGATCCTCATAAGCCCCCACAACTGCAGCGGCTCAATAGGATCTACGCCTCTTGCTGAGACTAGTCTGGAACCATGTTCCATGGATGGTTGGTTGTGGCTTCCATGGATGGTTGGTTGTGGCTTCCATGGATGGTTTTGTTGTGCCTTTGGGTTGTTGGAAAAACAATAAAGAATTCAGAAATGCAGGAAAGGGGTTAATAACTCAGCATATCTGAATGCATCACATCTGGAATGTGTTAAACCATATCATACTGAGGCTAAAAGCTTCAAATTTGTACACTGCCATTTGCAAGCTACATTGTAGTACTTACAGATAAGGATATAGACCAATGGCTTTAGTTCAAGGGTGGTGTCAGAATAGCTTGGCGCCTAGAGGCGCCAAGCTATTCTGGCACCACCCTTGAACTATTTTAGTCAAACTTATTTCACACACTGGTGTATTGCGAATGATAACTACTTTTTGTTTCATCTAATAACTCTTGCTTTTATAGCTTGCTCTATTTGTTCATTTATTATTACATCTCAGTTCATTTATTGACCTTTGTAGTTGTAGCTTGCTCTGTTTATTAACCCATTATCATACATTAACCCTCTTTCCATGTTATTTATCAAACTCATCTAGGACTATTGGAAGCCTCCTATTCCTGTAAGTCATGAAGTTAACCACATCACATCACTTTGTTTCACTTGGGCTTTGGGATCAGTCACCTGCATGCCACGTACCATTTCCTGTCACTGAATTTCGTCCATCAGCACGGGTGAAAGTTGGCACATGGAAAGACGAAAGTCTGTAAAGATCTTGCGCACAGAAATTTTTACATTTTCAAAATTGTGTCCTTTTTAATACCAACTGCAAAAACCGAAATTTCATGTACAGACAAGGTTTGCAACAGTTGCACGGGTGACAGTCTTCAGCCTTGGACGCTGATGTAGCCTTTTTTAAAATCACAGAAAGCCAAGTTTCAAATTTTTGGTTCAGACAAAACAGCCCTTCAGCCATTCTGTTCCATCTGCAAGAGACATAAATTCTCATGAGCCCCTGCATTTGCAGGGGCTCATGAGAATTTATGTCTCTTGCCGGTCATGGTTTTCAGCTGTTAAAAGTTTTTGGGCACTGTCACCCATGCAGTTGCCAACTGTCACCCATGTGACTCCAAGCTACACTTACATCCCCCCCCCCCCAACCCCCACCTCCACTGCCTCGGACATCCCTGTGAACAACCCAGCAATATTCATATCTTCAGATACATTTCCCACCCCTTTGCCCCAAGAACAATCACCATCCCACCCCATGCCCGCCCTTCTACGCCCCCTCCCCCCCCCCCCCCCCCCCCCCAAACTTCCCTTGGCCATTTCCATACCTCTCTCTTGCATATCTTTTTTACGCTTTGCTGAAAGTCAGACATGGTCACGGCCTCTCTACACTGAACGTAATGTATGATATTTTATTTACACACCACTCTTTAGTTACACCATTGTTCATGTAAATGATGTGTTTAACTAAGTGGTGTGTGGGTGCATTTGTGCGCGCGCGTGCTCATGTGTGTGTGTGTGTGTGTGTGTGTGTGTGTATGTGTGTGTGTGTGTTCTTGTCAATAGCATTGTATGTTTTTGAGATGTCTCTCTAATCTTTGTGTCGCCCACTGTAGTTTTCACAAAATTTGATGTTTTCACTTTCAGCTCACTGTTGTGTGGTTGGCAATTGACATTGTGTTTTCAGTTTTGTCACAAGAACAGGGTTTTCAGTTGTCACTGCAGAAAGCAGTGTTCGTGATGAGACACAACAGCAAGGAAAATAGAAACTTAACCCTTTTAGCCCCAAGGTCCCATTTCTCAAATTTTGGGCGGTGTTGCCTAACAGCTATGTATCAGTTGCAGGAGATGGCTTGACCATGATAATTCAAGGATAGTGCCAGATGAGCTTGGCGCCAAGCTCATCTGGCACTACCCTTGAATTATCATGGTCAAGCCATTTCCTGCTGCAGGGACCCGGGGCTAAAAGAGTTAAGCAATGATTTTGTTCTTATTGTTCTCCCAACCAAGGAATTGCATTGGCTCTTCAAGGGCTACATAAAGTTTATTGAATTAAACTAATCCTTTTGGCCCCATGTCCGCACGTCCCAAATTTGGAAAGTGACACCTAACAACTACGTTCCAGTTGTGGGAGATGGATCGACGATGATAATTCAAGAGTAGTGCCAGATTAGCTTGGCGCCTGACGGCGCCAAGCTAATCTGGCACCACCCTTGAATTATCATGGTTGATCCTTCACTTGCTGCAGGGCATCAGGGCTAAATGGGTTAAAGATACTATCCTGTGCATTACTGAGATGGATCGACCATGATAATTCAAGGGTAGTGCCATATTAGCTTGGCACAATCAGGCGCCAAGCTAATCAGGCACTACCCTTGAATTGTCATGGTTGATCCATCACCTACTGCATTTCATCGAGACTAAATGGTTTAAACAACAGATTTACAACCACCCTGACAGTCTCTCGCTGTAGCCTTTGTTGACAGTCTTCTGCAGTGTTTCAAAGCACAACATACATACAGCGGAGGATCAGTTGCGTTATCTTATCGATGCTGCTCTCGCTTTACTAGGAAGCCAAGCGTTTCAGCAACATTGACAAGTCCTGGCAGAAGATCATGCAGCGCGCCCATGAGAACTCGAACGTGGTGCAGTGCTGCGTGGGTGACGACACCCTCTCCCAGCTCCTGCCCCACTTGCTGGAGCAGCTGGAGATTTGCCAGAAGTCCCTGACAGGTTACCTGGAGAAGAAGCGCCTCGTCTTCCCGCGTTTCTTCTTTGTGTCCGACCCCGCCCTGCTGGAGATCTTGGGGCAGGCCAGCGACTCGCACACTATTCAGGTGCGTTGAGCGATGTCTCTGCTGGTAGGAAAGAAAGAAAGACTGCTGTCAAAACGGATCAGCGTTTGCCTCAAGTGCGGTCTGTGATATATTGAGGAGAATTGCCTATAAACTATACTCTCCTATATGTGCTGGTCTGTGATTTTGGACCTTGCAGCTGAAAGCTGTAAGGTCCAAAATAACAGACCATTACACACAGGCACGCTATAATCACCCATCTCCTTTCTCTTCCTGTCCCCTGATCCCCACTGTGAATAAAGTATTGAGGTAGTCAAAAAATGAAAAGAAAAGGGGAGACTGACAGTGCTAATATTTTAGGAAGGTTACAAGTAAAGTAGGTAATAGCATGTCAGGGGAGAGAAGTGTGCATGATCGACCAGTGATCATAGATCTACTGTGGCCAAAGCACAAAAAAAAAAGAGATAGGAAAGAGAGGGGGCACTAAGAAAGTGACTGAAAGCAATGCATATGGAAGCCCCCCCGAAGGGGGGGCGTACCACATATCCCACTGTTCCAGCCACTCAGTGCATGGAAATTTAAATCTAGGTCCCCCAAGGGACCTTGTAACCTATTGAGGTAGTCGTTGACACTTTTTATTTGCATTTAAGAAATGCATGTAACAAAGATGTGTCCTGTGTAGGCTGCTGTATTTGCAGTGAAAGGGAAATTGTGCTGCCTAATTAACCCATTCAGTGCTGAGAAAATGTAGCACACCCACCTGCAAGAGGTATAGATCCTCATGAGCCCCCGCAGTCGCGGGGGCTCATGAGGATCTATGCCTCTTGCTGACACCACTTCAAATCCAGGTTCCTAGGACACCTAGGGTTTGTTGATGTCGAACTGACAAAGACTGCAGAAACACGGGTTTCGTCAACGGGCACTGAACAGGTTAATGGGGACAAAAGGCAGACATCTCCTGTTAGTCTGTGGCCGTCTGCAAGATTGTCAGTCTCATTTCACTTCTCCTTTACAGAACCATCTGCTGTCCGTGTTTGACAACACTCGTCTGGTGACGTTTGATGAGAAGGTCTACGACAAAATCCTGGCCATCAACTCGCAGGAGGGAGAGCAAGTTTCCCTGGATGAAACTGTCCTGGCACAGGTTGGTGAAACATGCAGTGAAAGGAAATGGCACCATGCTGCTGATAGTATGCCAGCTTTGCTAGCAGTCATGAGCATTCTTTATCTAGCATGACAGGATGGGAAAGCAGCTTTGTTTCAAAACGAAAAGTAGTAATACAATACAGTAAAATAATACTTGATTGTCCCCGAGCGGAAATTTTGTCAGAGCGGTATAACATACGTAATAGAGACAAGAATAAAAGTGACATGTTCACGTCATCCGCAGCACCCTCCCTCCCCCCTTCCCCCAATACCCTTCCACATACGTGCACACACTTAAAAACACCTAAACTGACTAGTACACATAATACAAATAGACTAAGACAAAACAGCTAACATAAATACATGTGTAAAGTTGTACAGTTGTAGCGTAAGTCATGGAATTTATCACAGCTATATAAATTGATAACTAAGAAGACTATACATCAAACTTACATCACAACCTTCCCACAACCACATGCATGCATGCAGCAATGTATTGCACAGTTTAACTCATTCAGCCCGGGCACGGTAAGACATGAATCGAACATAATAGTTCAAGGGTGGTGCCAGAATAGCTTGGTGCCCATAGGCGCCAAGCTATTCTGGCACCAACCTTGAACTATCATGTACGATCTGTCTCTAGAACTGTGATACAGTCCTTCAGAGGGCAGCTTTAAAATTTGGGGATTTTGGTCCTGGGGCAGATTGTGTTAAAAGGGGTTCCTTATCTGGATGTAAGCAGTAAGCTAAGATAAACGGACAATAGTTCATTAACTCATTCAGCCCGGCCCAGTATTTCCCAAATTTGGGAGGCGTCATCTAACGACTATGCACCAGTTGCATGAGATGGATCGTCCATGATAATTCAAGGGTAGTGCCAGATTAGCTTGGCGCTGACAGGCGCCAAGCTAATCTGGCACTACCCTTGAATTATCATGGTCGACCCATCTCATGCTGTAGTGTGTCAGGGCTGAATGGGTTAAGCAGTTTAATGTATTGGCACTTATTTCCCAGTCATCCGTTACCTCCATCCATAGTAATTCATATCTTTTTCTGCATTGACCTTTGATCGCAGGGCAACGTTGAGGTGTGGCTCGGTGACCTGCTGAGGATCGGGCGTCGGTCCATCCATGGCATCATCCGTTCAGCCGCCGTCACTATCCAGGACCCGGGATTCAACCTTCTGGAGTTTGAAAACACCTACCCTGCTCAGGTAAACGTGCATGTCTTGTTTGGTTCAGAAAGCTCGTCTGTCATGCAGTGCTTCTCCATGCTTTGAGCGGTGCCCTTTGGAATATCACCCGTCATTAAAGACATTCATTTAGGTGGGTGATAGGAGACACTTTTGCCCTTCAAGGCTTGTTTTTTGAGACAAACTTCTTTCTGGCAAAAAGGTGATTACTAAAACACCTTCTGTTGTACTGTGAAACTGGATGAAGGTGTAGTTTTGATGTTGCAATTTCCAGGACACCGATTTCACAGATAGGTGTGTTAGTCTGTGATTGTTTTAAAGTGTGCATTGGTCTGTGATTTTCGACCTGACAGCTCTAAAGTCTGTGGTTGCAAAATGAATTTTTCTCTAAAATGTATTTTTTCGAAAACTCTTACCGATGTCATTACTACAAGGAACCATCCTATAGCTTACATAATTTTAGCCAAAAACTTAGATAGGGCCAGGGGAGGCAACCTAGGGGTGCCGTGACCCAGTACCCCGAGTAGCCTCCCGTCCCACCCCATACGGGTAACTGCCCTGTGCAGACACGCCAGTTTATTCGCTTAGCTGACTAGCGGCAAGTGGGGCAGATGGGAGGGCCGTCTGAGTAATGGCATCGGTAAGTATTTTTCGAAAAAATACATTTTAGAGAAAAATTCATTTGTTTCCTCAAAAACATTACCGATGCCATTACTACAAGGAAGAATAGCGAAAAGGAGGAGGGTGCTGCATAACCCAGTAACCCGACAAGCTAGCTAGCCCCGCCCTCCCCAGAGCAAACTCCCGATAATTTTAGCTAGAGGTTACCAACGGCACCAAGGGTGTCAGGAGGGAGTGTTGCGCCGCGGCGATGTCCCCTACCAGGGCCAGGTAGTCTCGCTGGCCAGCCAGGTTTCAGAGGTAGAATCGGGTGAAGGTCGACTCTGTTCGCCAGCCCACAGCCGCCACAATGTCCCTGACAGCACAGTTGCAGTCAAAGGCAATGCTTGCGGCGTCGCCTCGGACCTCGTGCGCCCTGATGTGTAGTCGCTTGGCAGCGTCGGGGCAGAGGTCCTGGCAGGCGGAGCGTATCACCCATCGGAGTCAGGACGGAATCATCTGGGCCGAGAAGTCAGATCTACCTGGGGACAGAGGAAGAAAAAGGCGGGGGCGTCACCTGCGGAGCGGCTTGGTTCGGCGCAGGTACACGTGTAAAGCTCTCACTGGGTCCTGTTTCCGGGCTTCCCGGTTCAGGCCTATTGCCTTCAGCGGTGGTACGGTGATCACCTGGGGGGCAGACAATGGGACTGCGTCCTGGCCAGGAAGGCCGGGTCCGCCAGTAGCTGCACAGAGCCGTCCGTCCTGAACTGCAGCAGGAGGGGTGCGCCGAAGGCGTGTGCAGCTCCCTCACTCCGGAGGCCGTGGCAAGGGCAAGAAGAAGCAGGTCTTCCGCGTTACGTCAGCCACCAGGCTAAAGGAATAAACTGGTGTGTCTGCACAGGGCAGTTACCCGTATGGGGTGGGACGGGAGGCTACTCAGGGTACTGGGTCACGGCACCCCTAGGTTGCCTCCCCTGGCCCTATAGGTACACATTGTAAGTATTTGGCTAAAATTATGTAAGCTATAGGATGGTTCCTTTTAGTAATGGCATCGGTAATGTTTTTGAGGAAACAAAGTCATTTACAGCTTCCCCGCTGTCCAGTGCTCATCAGGCTTAGGATGACTGCTTGTTGGCCAACACAGAGCCATGTTTGGGCAACAGCGGCCAACGTTTGCACAAGGGCTTTGTGCTTAACCCATTTAGCCCTGACTACAACGGGAGCTGAGTTGAGCATGATAATTCAAGGGTAGTGCCAGATCAGCTTGGTGCCTGATGGCGCCAAGCTAATCTGTCACTACCCTTGAATTGTCATGGTCGATTCATCTCCATCTTAGGTGGTACATGGTCATGAGGTGACACCTTGGGAAATTCAGCCATGGGGTTAAATGGGTGATGTCTACATGGACCCTGGCCTGTGACCTGTCTCTCAGCATTTTCTCTGACCAACTTTCACCCCTGGAAATGGTCACTGCCTGTCAGTGTTTCCAGACTGGGTCTGGACCCGCAGATGATCTACACCCCTCTCTCTCCTGCTACCCCCAATCCCATACCTATAGTCATGGAAATGATCGTTTTCTTTCTCTGTTGGCAGATTGGGTTGCTGGGCCTGCAGATGATCTGGACTCGTGACTCTGAGGACGCGCTGAACAACGCGCGCACAGACAAAAAGATCATGATCAACACCAACCAGAAGTTCCTTGATCTGTTGAATCTGCTCATTGACCAGACCACCAAGGACTTGACCAAGATCGAGCGCACCAAGTACGAGACGCTCATCACCATCCACGTTCACCAGAAGGTCAGGACTAGTTTTGGTGTTTTATGTATTGATTTATCAGATTATCAATTTACCTATGTTGGTGAAAAATCATTTCATGATCAGTTGCATCAGTCATTTTGCATGGAAGAAATTTTCTGCGTGTGTTTCAGACTTAATTTTTTATGTTGCTGGACAGTCAGGACTTAAACCCCTTTACCGCCGATGGACACAGATTGTGTTTTTGAAATCATAAACTCTACGTCAAAGATCAAGAGGCGTCAAAGGAACATGAATACAAAGTAGTTTCAGCAAGAGGCGTAGATCCTCATGAGCCCCCGCGAATGCGGGGGCTCATGAGGATCTATGTCTCTTGCATTTGAAACATGTTCAGTTTGAAGAATGTAATGAAGGGTTTAAAAACCAAACTTTGACCAGGGTACATCTTTCCTTATGGCACCACATCGCCAGCCCTTGATGTGTTTGTCTAGCGATTGCCATCGGTACGTTCACCATATCTAACAATACGTTGCGCATCTGTGGTCTGCAGACTAACCTTGACCTTTTCACTTGCAGGACATCTTTGATGACCTGGTGCGCATGCATGTCAAGTCCATCAACGACTTTGAGTGGCTGAAGCAGTCACGCTTCTACTACAAGGAGGACACAGACCAGTGTCTCATCTCCATCACGGATGTTGACTTCAACTACATGAACGAGTTCTTGGGCTGCACAGATCGTCTGGTTATCACACCCCTCACTGACAGGTCTGTTTGGGACGTCTGTTTTCCATTGTCGCGCTCCCTCAGTGTGTTGGTACACTGTCAGCCTGATATGAACATGAATTTTTGACAAGTGAATGTTTGGCTCACATCAGCGTTCGCTGATGTGAGCCAAAAATTCACTTGTCAAAAGTGGTTGCATCATACCTTTGTTTTCCATCTGTCTGTTGTCGGTGATAACATAAGTGTTGACAGTTCTCAAAGGCTTTGACCATTTGGCTGCCAGTAGTGGTTTTAGTCCTGATAATTCCGGCAGGAATCATCACGACATAAACCGCTACTGATAGCCAAAGTGTTAAAGCCACAGGCTTCAAACTTGGCTCAAGGACACCTTGTGGGCAAGATTTTGTATGCAGTCTAACTGGATTGACTCTCCCAATAGTAAAGTCACTGGGGGTCAGTAAGAGAGACTGACATATTAAAAAAAAAAGAATTTTTTTTTTCAAATTCTGTTTTCATAGTCAAAGACAAAATTGGTACAGACATAACTGTGGCCTAGAGCCACAAGGTCCAACATCATAAACCATTGTTGTGAGATTGAAGGCTTCGTGTGTGTAGATGTTACATCACCCTGGCCCAGGCTCTGGGCATGTCACTGGGCGGTGCGCCCGCTGGCCCTGCTGGCACAGGCAAGACAGAGACCACCAAAGACATGGGACGCTGTCTGGGCAAGTACGTTGTCGTCTTCAACTGCTCCGACCAGATGGACTACCGCGGGCTAGGCAGAATTTACAAGGGTGAGGAGTCTTTGTATCGGTCTGTGTGACTTATGCTTGACAGCTAAAGTGATTCTGTGTACTGTCATTTGTCATTTGTTATTTGCTGAAGAGGCGGATAATGTCATGTGATACGCAAGTTTGTGTGTGGGTGTGTTTGTGTGCGTGGTATAAGGTGAAAATTAATGGTTGTGATGTTATATACGCGCACATACTTGCTGTATTAGGTCGGTGTGTTCTAGTCGGTCAAATGTATTTATTTATTTTATGTTCACATTTGTTTTTACATCTGTTTTAAAAATTCCGCTTCAAACAAATTTCACATCTGGGGAAAATAAAGGTATTTGTATTGTATTGTATCGTATCTGCTATATTGGATGTTCTGTTTATCCATTTAGCCCTGACACACTACAGTGGGAGATGGATCGACCATGATAATTCAAGGGTAGTGCCAGATTAGCTTGGCGCCTTTAGGCGCCAAGCTAATCTGTCACTATCCTTGAATTATCATGGTCGAGCCATCTCCTGCATCTGGTACATAGTTGTTAGGTGACATCTGCAAAATTTGGGGTTAAATGGGTTAATACTGTTGAGATATGCTGCATTTGGATATGTGATTTTATGCTGCGTATTTGGACGAGACAGGTCTGGAACGTTTTAATCAAGAGTTAACGTTTGATTTTGTTTTTTTTTTAATGCAGAAAGGATTTTCTTCTTGTCAAACAGGTCTTGCTCAGTCTGGCTCTTGGGGCTGTTTTGACGAGTTCAATCGAATCGAGCTGCCCGTGCTGTCCGTGGCTGCTCAGCAGATCGCCATTGTCCTGGCCTGCAAGAAGGAGCGCAAAACACAGTTCATCTTCACTGACGGTGACAGTGTGGACCTGGACCCAGAGTTCGGTCTCTTCTTGACCATGGTGGGTGATGGAGCCTCATTTTCTAGAGCGTGAAAGTGCACTGCGGATCAACCCCCACCCACTACCAGTGGTTGCAGACGGTGTTTCGTCATTGTTGATTTATTGCCAAAGATCTCTAGCTGTCCAAGGAACATGGATGTAAAGCTATTCCAGCGAGAGGCATAGATCCTCATGAGCCCCTGCTGCTGCGGGGGCTCATGAGGATCTATACCTCGTGCAGTTGGATCGTGGTCATTTTTTTTTCAGCAGTGAAGGGGGTTAATAGTCGCCGACGCACCACAGCCAGATGTGCCTTGACCATGATAGTTCAAGGGCGGTGTCAGAATAGCTTGGCGCCTACAGGCGTCAAGCTATTCTGGCACCACCCTTGAACTATCATGGTCGATCTGTTGCCTGAATTGTAATGCAGTCCTCAGAGTACAAAGTGACAATTTTGTTTAGTTTGACGCAAATTCAGAAAGAACTCTTTTCAGCTTAACCCATTACATCCTGAGGCTGATTTTGTAAAATGTGCCTATTGTCCTATGAAGGCTACATTACAGATTATGAGATAGATCAACTGTTTTAGGTCAAGGACAGTGCCAGAATAGCTTGGTGCTTGAGGCGCCAAGCTATTTTGGCATCAGAATGATAAGGGTTAAACTGGCAAGAAACTCTGAGTGATCTTTGCTGTTTGCGCTGTGTGTGTGTGTGTGTGTGTGTGTGTGTGTGTGTGTGTGTGTGTGTGTGTGTGTGCGTGCGTGCGTGCGTATGTTGTGTGTGTGTGTGTGCGTGTTAGCTGTTAGCCTTTTTATTGTATCAGCGCTTAGAGCTACTTTTAGAATAAGCGCTTAACAAATCTCCATTATTATTATTATTATTATTATTATTATTATTATTATTATTATTATTATTCCCCTCAGAGTGGAGTGTTTGAAGTACATGTACATAATCATTGATATTTCTGTTTCTTAGAACCCTGGCTATGCCGGTCGCCAAGAGCTGCCAGAGAACCTAAAGATCAACTTCCGTTCAGTGGCCATGATGGTTCCGGACCGCGCCATCATTATCCGTGTCAAGCTTGCCAGCTGTGGTTTCCTCAACAACATCGTGCTGGCCAAGAAGTTCTTCACTCTGTACAAGCTGTGTGAGGAACAGCTCAGCAAACAGGTCAGTACTCAGTGTGCAAAGGCCATCAGGTCAACATCGGCCCAATAGCCGTTTGCGCATTGGGTAGCTGTGGGTTAGCTCATTCAAGATGTGTCACAGGACAGGCAGCATCAAAATACAGCACATACCTCAATATACTCTTTTTGACATCGGTAGATGCTTTTTTTCTGCATCAGCTTGGTCACAGATGTGTTTTGAGATGGACCCTGCCAGCATTGGCCTGTCCTGTTTGTGTTTTTGCAGATGGTGGTCACAAACAGATGCCAGATGGTGATGGACAGTGTGACCCATGGCAGGGGACAGACAAAATAGCCATGATAGCTCAGGGTAGTACTTTATTTTGCTCAGCGCCCAGAAAAGCAACACATATTCCCTTTTCCACAGCATGCTAATCATTTTCTGTCTGACAGGTGCACTACGACTTTGGACTGCGTAACATCCTGTCTGTGCTGCGTACGCTGGGAGCGTTCAAGCGTGCCAACCCAGAGGACAGTGAACAGACAATTGTCATGCGTGTGTTGCGTGACATGAACCTCTCCAAGCTGGTGTGTAGTTTCTGATTCTTGATGGGTTTCTTTGGTAGTTTAATGTTTACTCTTCCTGGATGTACTTCTTCAGTGTACTCACACATTGCATTTGTATGCTGGTGTGTGATTATGGACCATTCGGCCACCGGCCGTAAGGTCCATAATCACACACCAGCACACTGTTCTAGTGATGGAAACACTTTGCTTGCGATTCCTGCACTCGGTTCGGTGATGTTGTCAACCTTTGATCAGAAAGCAGTGTGGTTTCCATCAGCTGTGACGTGTGTTTTCTCTGCATATTTGTCCAGCTTAGTTGAATGCCAGAGTTCATGATTGCCATTGGTGACTGGAAATGACATGTCAGTCACTATTATCTGCCAGGCAGAAAAAAAACATGACTCACTCTTTTGAATTGAATGTGTGTTGACCTTCATGAACTGACTGATTTTGTTTTCTGGTGTAGGTGGATGAAGACGAGCCGCTGTTCATGTCTCTGATCGACGACTTGTTCCCAGGACTGACGCTGGACAAGGCTGGATACCCTGAGATTGAGGCTGCCATTGAGAAGAAGGTACCTGTTTTCTGTGTGGCCTTGAGCACGCACACGTGCGCTGCCGGAGGTTTCCTTAACACCACTAACAAACCAATCGAAGACACAGAAAACCTGAACCTTCTATGCTCATGGGGCGCAATCTGAGGTGCTGCCTTTGATTATGTGTAGAGTAGACGAGTTTTGTGAGACTCAGCTTGATCTGCTTTGTCTGAAAATTGTGTGAAATACCTGGTATTAGGTGCCTGGTATGAGGTGACTGCAAACCCAGTGCGCAAAGGCCATCAGGCCGCCGTTGGCTTGCGCACGGCTGTGCACGGGCCAACGGCGGCTGACATCAGTCTGATGGCCTTTTGCGCATTGAAAAGAGGATGTGGTATGGGGCGATGGTGAGGCGTGGTTTGATGAGTAGGTGACAGGTTTCTTTCAAAACTAACCGTCAGAGATGCCAAGATTTTAGAAATAAATCTTTTGAAGAATCTTTGGGGAAATTTTGAATGATGAATAATAATAATAATAAAGGAGATTTGTTAAGCGCTTAATCTAATAGTAGCTCTAAGCACTGATACAATGAAAAGGATAACAGCTAACAAGCACACACACAACATACATATACACACACCCACACCCACACACATACGTGATAGTGGTGATGAATTATGTATGGCTGGGGAAATGAACTAGAAAAAGGCAGCGTTGTATAGGCGGGTTTTGAGCAGTGATTTGAATGAGGAGAGCGTTTGACAGTTATGGACAATGGTGGGGAGGCTGTTCCAAGTGGCACATGTTTTACATTTGAAATTGGGAAGGCGAAATTTATGTGTGTCAGATGAAGAGCGGAGGGTGCGAGATGGAGTATACAGATGGAGTAAGTCAAAGATATAGGCAGGAGAAGTCAGACTGATAGTAGCGGTGGGGGCTTGGAGGCCACATAACATCGCACCATGCACGTGAGAGAAGAATGTCAAACATCTTTGACGCTGTGAGATGGCCTTAGTTGCCTGCTTGGCGTTAAACCCAAATAACTAACAAACTAACTCGAACATCTTTGAATCTGTAGGAGTTACAGTATTACAATTCTAGAGACAGATTGAGCATGATAGTTCAAGGTTGGTGCCAGAATATATTGGCACCTAAGGGCGCCAAGCTATTCTTGCACCATCCTTGAACTATCATGCTCGATTCATGACTTGCTGTGGTGTGTCAGGGCTGAATGAGTTAAAACCAAATGTGAATCGATTATATATTCTGACAGTTCAACAGGAAATGGATCAAACATGATAGTGCAAAGGTGGTGCCAGAATAGCCTTGCACCTGTAGGTAACGAGCTGTCCTTGCGTTACCCATTAACCATTTGGCTGTCAGTAGTGCTTTTTGTCGCGAATCCTTGTGACAAAAACTGCTGCAGACAGCCAGAGGGGGTTAACTTGATAATGGTTGATCTGTTTCCTGCACTGGTAAGTCATCTTCAGAAGGCAACCTCTGAATTTTTTTTATTGGATCCTTTCTTAACCCCTTGTCAGCTACTGACGATCTCGCTCGGTGGAAAGGACATGTATTACTCGTCTTTCCCCATGTGGTATCATCAGTAGCAGTTAACCCTTTTAGCCCCGATGCCCTGGATATGGATCAAGCATGTGATGGATCAAGCAAGATGATTCAAGGGTAGTGCCAGATTAGCTTGGTGCCTATTGGCACCAAGCTAATCTGGCACTACCCTTGAATCATCATGCTCGATCCATCTTCTGGAACTGGTACATGGTTGTTAAATGCCGTGTCTAAACTTTGCTAAATGCGGCCTTGGGTTAAGGGGATTAATTAACCCTTATCATCCCGAATAGACCAGTGTGTGAAATAAGTTTGACTAAAATAGTTCCAGGGTAGTGCCAGAATAGCTTGGCGCCTCTAGGCGCCAAGCTATTCTGGCACCATCATTGAACTAAAGCCTTTGGTCTATATCCTTATCTGTAAGTACTTTAATGTATCTTGCAAATGGCAGTGTACAGATTTGAAGCTTTTAGCCTCAGTATGATGGGGGTTAAGGGGCAATGTTGAGGGAAAACACACACCAGTGGTTGACCAAAAACTATAATAATGTGGGATGTAGACGCAAAGCGATGATAACTTGGGATGAGGTGTGCACAACAGATAGGATTAGTGGGGATGGGACATACACAAATGCACTCCATGAAACAGGTGGCCGACGCTGGCCTGATCCACCACGCACCATGGATCCTGAAGCTGATCCAGCTTTACGAAACCCAGCGTGTGCGTCACGGCATGATGACCCTGGGACCCTCTGGTGCCGGCAAAACCTGCTGCATCCACACGCTGATGAAGGCCATGACAGAGTGTGGAGCACCTCACAAAGAGATGAGGATGAACCCCAAAGCCATCACAGCCCCACAGATGTTCGGGCGTCTGGATGTTGCCACTAATGACTGGACAGATGGCATCTTCTCTACGCTGTGGCGCAGAACTCACAAGACCAAGAAGGTAAGAGCTTGTGTTGGGGAGATGCGTCATGTTGGGTTTCTTCCGCAGAATCATGTAGGTCTTCGCTAGATTTCATGACGCGTTCAGCTTTCTTAATGATCAGTTTAGGAAGGCGCCTCGTTGCTTGAGAAAAATATGCCAGCCATTGTACAGCCAACGTACAGCCAGCTTCACCTTCACTTGCAACCCGAAGTCAGATGTAACAGAAGTCTGGCTGGTCCTGATCACACTTTACGAAAAAAATTTACTCCACTTAACCATTTCCATCCTGATAAACAGTTGCCAGAAATTTGACAACAGTTCAAGGTTGGTGCCAGAATAGCTTGGCGCCCACAAGCGCCAAGCTGTTCTGGCACCAACCTTGAACTAAAATGGTTGATCTATCTCCTAATCTGTAATGTAGCATAATGAACAGATTTGCGAAAACGTAGTCTTAGAGTATAATTTAGCCCCGGGATCCCGCAGCAGGAGATGGATTGACCATGATAATTCAAGGGTATTGTCAGATTAACTTGGCGCTTGAAGGCACCAAGCTAATCTGGCACTACCCTTGAATTATCATGATCAGTCCATCCCCTGCAACTGGTACATAGTCGTTATTCAACACCTCCAAAATTTGAGAAATGAAACCTTGGGGCTAAAAGGCTTGAACTCAATTTGGGTACAACAGTGGGACAGTTTGGGTCCTCTGGAATTTCGCTACATCAGAAGTTCACTGTACAGGTAAAGTCTCCTTACTCTGTCATACAATATATAAGTGCTCAGGGGCAATATGTAAGTTTGGAATTAAGTGTCATTATTGTCACTGTAGGGAGAGCACGTGTGGCTGCTGCTCGACGGCCCCGTGGACGCCATCTGGATTGAGAACCTCAACTCCGTGTTGGACGACAACAAGACCTTGACCTTGGCCAACGGAGACCGCATCCCCATGGCTCCTAACTGCAAGATCATCTTTGAGGTGCACAACATTGACAACGCCTCCCCAGCGACTGTGTCCAGAAATGGCATGGTTTTCATGAGCAGCTCCATCTTGGACTGGGACCCCATCCTGCAAGGTATGCGTGGCTGCAGAATAGTTCAAAGCACAGGGGAACCTATGTTTAGCAACCACCCTCATGAGAGATCACCTGTCTACAAAAGACAGGTCTGTCGTTAAAGACCATCATTTAGTGTCGCTTTTTGTGTCGCTGCTGGACTGGTCTTTCACGTTCACTTTGTGTTGTGACATGTTTGCACATTTCTGTTTGGTCTGCGGGCATTGTGCATCTGTGCATGAATTATCTGGGTACAAAATAATAAGCTTAGAGTGTCTACACCCAGGATATTGTGAGGTATACAGACTCTGTTCTTAACCCCCCCTTGGGGGGGGGGGGGGTGGAATGATGGTTGAGCCTTTAGCAACATGTGAAAAGAATTGCCCGTTGCATACAGAAACCTATGGGTCATTGACCCCAGAGCTCCAAATGTTATGGGTCATTTTGTGACATTACGCGCCAATGGCACAGGGTGCGTAGCAAAATTTCAGAGGACCCAAACTGTCCCGCTGTTCTACCCAAATTGTGTTCAACCCTTTTAGCCCCAAGGTCCCATTTCTCCCTTGTCTGTCATTGCTACTCTGTGCCAGAAAAAAATGCACTCTTACAGATCTTTTCCGCTTAGTGGCAGTCAGAGGCTTAGCCTGCATACATTTAATACATTCTGCCCAAGGACGGAAATCCCCAAATCTTGAAGTTTCTCTCTGAAGGACTATGTTACAATTCTAGAGACAGATCAAGCATGATAGTTCAAGGGTGGTGCCAGAATAGCTTGGCGCCTCAAGCTATTCTGGCACCACCCTTGAACTATAATGTTCGATCCATGTCTTGCTGTGTTTTGTCGTGGGCTGAATGAGTTAATTCTTGACAAATTGTTATTTCAGGCTGGCTGCTGACGCGCCCCCCTCAGCACAAGGATATCATCTATTCAGCGTTTGAGGCTGTGTTCCCCAAACTGTACACCTATATCATTCAGTTCCTGGAACCCAAGATGGAGGTACGAACTCTTGTTATTTGCTGTAGACTCAATCACCATCCCATGCAAATGAATTCAATATTTCTGTGTTGTTCTGTGAACGTAAACCTCATGGCAGGAAGACATAAGTGTGAAAATCATGTACCCCTTGACTGCTACTGATGATCCTGTTTGGTGGAAAAGATGCTTAGTAAGCCAAGTGGTATTGTCATTAGTAGTTGTTCCCCAGCACGATATTCTTTGTAGTTTGCTGATGATTGCACGTTTTTGTACCTGTTCTTTTAGATCTTGGAGTGCAACTACATCCGGCAAGCCATTGACCTGTTGGCGGGTCTCATCCCCAAGTCAGACGACAACAAGGAGATCGGAGGGGAACACCTCAAGCGTCTCATCGTTTTTGCGTTGATGTGGTCTCTTGGTGCCATTCTCGAGCTGGCTGACAGGAAGAAGGTTTGTAGAGATTTGTAGAGATCTAATTTTGTTAATGGATGTCTTTTGATGACCACATGCATGGTGTGGGAGACGATCCACTCAAGCCCCCTTTTGCGTGGTGCCAACAGTACTGTAAAGAGTCCTGTTGGCTGCATGTGGCAAGAAAGAAAGAAAGTAAGAGGGGGAGAGTGAGAGTGTACTGTTTGAGTGATCTATGCATCTCCTATTTCTGTTTGCAGATGGAAGAGTGGCTGCAGAACAACTCCAGCCTGCCCCTGCCCCCCATCAGTGGAGAGGACACCATCTTTGAGTACGTGGTCGGGGAGAACGGAGAGTGGGAGCACTGGGTTCAGAGGGTAAGTGGTAGTTATAATAATAATAATAAAGGTAATTTGTATAGCACCTAATCACCATGGTGCTCTAGGCGCTTTATAATCACAATAATGAAACACAAAGCAAAATACAAAAACAAACACACAACAACAAAACAACAAACATACATTGATTTACAAGGAGCAGAAAACTCACACACACACACACACACAGAGACACACACACATACAAAAACGCACACATGAGCCAGCAGACAAAATGGTATTTAAGTATATGCAACAGAGAAAAGGTGTGTTTTAAGCTTGGATTTAAAAATGGAGAGAGATGATGAGTGACTCATGTCAGCTGGGAGGGCAAATTTTGGCTTCCTTTTTGGGGAAATGTCACTGCAGTTCACTGCAATCTGACCTATCTACGTGTTAAGTTGTTTTGTTTTTTTTGTTTGTTTGTTGTTGTTTTTTTGTATAGGTGCACAGATTAAGCTTTTGTCACTGCTACAAAGGGTCTTCTGCACTTTGAGTCACACCATGCAGGTTGATGTGCCAAGAAGCACAGTTTGTGTCTGTTAGACATGATATAAACATTGCTCAAGGTATCTGTACAAAGGAAGACTCTCTAGCACCTCCCCTATGTCACTTCTGTATTTGTTCTCCGCGTTTTTTCTTTCACCTCTGAGACATGATGACCTTCATTTACAAATAAATTGGCCGATACTTTACACATCAAGCATTGCACTGATCACCTTCCAGACTGCTGTTACAAAATAGCTTGGCATTCATTTTTTTGAAACAGCCAGAAGATCATCAGTGATGAGACTCAGAACTTGTATGGTTGGGAACAAACTTGCCTGCTTGTTTCACTTGTCTGCTTCCACTTTCTTCTGTATGACCTGTTTCTTTCTTTGGTTGCAAGCATGCCTGAAGGGAAACGACTTCATTTAGTGCAAAATTGCCCGATTCATGTGAGAAATTACTTCATTCCTACTCTGATGATCCTGCAAACGAGTAGAAAAATAAGAAAGTATTGTCACAGAAAAGGACTCCTAGCCAAACAAAAGCCATTTTAAAAGCGCTTGCTAGTACCAGATTTTCTGGCTTGCAAACACCAAAAGCACTCGCATCGAGCGAGGCCTATACAACCCCTCGCTTTCTTCGAGCTCCGCTTCAAGCGCTCATGAATGTACAACATACGGCTGGGTTTTCAAGTTTGCTCACTATTATTTCAACGGTTCTTGAAAAGATGCATTCACACAGCCGCACGAGAGGAAATGTCACCTTGTATTCAGTTTTATAACAGTGTGGGGATGCAAAAATCCTGGTAATTGAATCTATAGCTCCTTATGCATGTAGCCACTGGTTCTGTTTACAAAACTGGTGGATGCATGCACAAGAGGATTAACTCATTCGAGACATGCTGCCTCCAGATATGCGGCTTATGCAGCGCATCCTGTGGCGGCATGTCTCGAATGAGTTAATATTATTCACAGTGTTTCTGAGTGTCCGCACATTATTTCCTGGCCAGGTGCCGGAGTACCAGTACCCATCGGACTCGACTCCGGAGTACACGTCCCTCCTAGTTCCCAACGTGGACAACGTCAGGACGGACTACCTGATCGAAACCATCGCCAAGCAAGGCAAGGCTGTCCTCCTCATTGGTGAACAGGTCAGTTACATTTTCCACTCATTTTGTTTTGGCTTATCTTTGCTTTGACATCCAGTGTGTGTTGTATGCCATCTTTTAACTCTGGCATAGCAGTGGTACCCGCTCACACACGTACACAGAACTGTATAAGAATACATGCACTTACAAGAACGCATCAAAAGAAGACTTACAAGAACGCATCAAAAGAAGATCACGTGTAAGTGAGATTGCTGAGTAGAAATAGTTTTGTTTTAAAAAATACAATTATGCAGAAATATAATTCACACCAAAAATAATACAGAAAACGATTTTTACAGTCATTTATTCTTTGTCAGATTTTGTGACTGTTACTGATGCAAACTGTTCCCATTACAGGGTACAGCCAAGACGGTGATCGTGCAGGGTTATTGTGGCAAGTTTGACCCGGAAAATCACCTGTTCAAGAGCTTCAACTTCTCCAGTGCCACCACGCCCATGATGTTTCAGGTATGAGAGTCAACTGTACAATGATGTAGACATGCCTGTGTCATGTCTTGTACCAGGCACCATTTCTCTTACTGTTGGTCAGGGCTTTTTGGCTTCCTCCCCCTGTACTTTGTAACAGCTTTACACAACTTGAATTTGACATTTTATGTAGTGCGTGTTGCTCTGTACAGACCAGCGCACACTTTGTAGAATGTCAAACTAATGTTTCATATTTGCACTCAGCATGTGCACAAAGTTGTTAGTGATTCCATCTTGGGACTAGCTGTCAGGGACGGGAACTATAATCATTTATTTTCATCTTGTTATAATCGTTTTCCGGTCGGAAGTAAGCCCGCATTCATCATCCTTTTCCCATCAGCTCTTACCTGATGATATTTCTAGTCAGGTGACACGAGTCAGTCTTATTAACCCATCTAGCCCCGGGACCCTGCAGCAGTTGATGGATTGATCATGATAATTCAAGGGTAGTGCCAGATGAGCTTGGCGCCAGAAGGCGCCAAGCTCATCTGGCACTACCCTTGAATTATCATGATCAATCCATCTCCTACAACTGGTAGGCACATGGTCGTTAGACAACACCTCTAAAAGTTTAGACATGTGGCTGTGGGCTTAAGAGGGTTAACCTTCCAAATTTACATTTGACTTTATTTTACTGTCATTATTAACCCGTTCAGTACCAGTTGTCGCTGACTGTGTTTCTGCAGTCTTCATTAATTCAACACCAGAAAACCCCAGCTGTCCCAGGATCATGGATTCAAAGCGGTTCAGCAAGAGGCATAGATCCTTATGTGCCCCTGCAACTGCAGGGGCTCATGAGGATCTATACCTCATGCAGCTGGGTGGTGTTAAGCACTGAATGGGTTAATCACCTTTCTGTTGTTAAACTGTTTCCAGAGGACGATTGAGAGCTACGTGGACAAGAGGATGGGCACCACGTACGGCCCGCCCGCTGGCAAGAAAATGACTGTCTTTGTTGATGACATCAACATGCCCATCATCAATGAGTGGGGTGACCAGGCGAGCGATTATTTGCATGGACCTCTACTAATCTGTTCAGGCTTGTCTCACTCTTACGTGACATGGATTGACCATGATAGTTCAAGGGCAGTGCCAGAATTGCTGGGCGTCTGTAGCCCACAAGCTATTTTTGTACCACTCTTGAACGGTCATTTTTGATCAAGCAATTATAATTTGACTCAACTTTAATCATAGCGTTTACATTTTGGGGGATGATAAAACTTATGTGTTATCTTTTATCTTATTTTGCCTCATCTTTATCACATCTTATACAGTTAACATATATATATATCTTATCACGTATTTTCTTATCCAGGTGACAAACGAAATCACCCGTCAGATGATGGAGAACAGGGGCTTCTACAATCTGGAGAAACCAGGAGAGTTCACCTCCCTTGTGGACATCTCCGTCATCTCGGCCATGATCCACCCTGGTGGAGGTCGCAACGACATTCCCCAGCGTCTCAAGCGACAATACAATGTTTTCAACTGCACACTGCCCGCCAACAGTTCCATCGACAAGATCTTCCGCACAATCGGCGAGGGCTGGTTCATCGCGGCAAGTTGTTAACTCTATTGTGCATGCTACTGCCAGTAATGTCAGCAGTACCGGTGATTGCACTCACTAGGAGGTTAACTCAATTCAGCTCAAGGCCACATTAACTTCACACTTAACTATAGACGAGTACCAGGAGATGGAGACCATGATAATTCAAGGGTAGTGCCAGATTAGCTTGGTGCCATCAGGCACCAAGCTAATCTGGCACTACCCTTGAATTATCATGGTCGTTCATCTCCTGCTGTAGTGCATCAGTTCCAGGAGATATAGATCATGATAGTTCAAGGGTAGTGCCGGATTAGCTTGGCACCTTCAGGTGCCAAGCTAATCTGGCACTACCCTTGAAGGCACCAAGCTAATCTGGCACTACCCTTGAATTATCATGGTCTTTCATCGCCTGCTGTAGTGCATCAGGGCTATATTGGTTAATCTGTTCAATTTTGATTTTGTTTACTTTAGCTGATCAGTCCCATCCTTTTGGACAAAATTCAGGCATCTGTTTTTTGTCTTTTGTCATTTGTCTAAATGACAAATAAAATGTAGCCTAGTTGTCATCATGGTTTACTTAGAACTTGTTCAATGACTTTCTTATTGTACCCAGATTATTATTTAAATGACAGTCCAGTATATCCTTCAGGTCTGGCCTTCAAGAAAGTGAAAATTAGTTTTTGGCTGGTAGATTTTGTCATTGCAAAGACCCAGAGCCTCAGCTGCCTTGGGCCTCATTTAATTTTTTTTCAGCTCCTGATTATGTCATTGATGTTTATTCTGTGTGTGCCTACATGGCCATGGCTTTGTTTTGGGCTCATGTGCGAAGCAAAAATGAGTCTTTGTTCTGGGCCATGAGTCTATGTTGTCTGTCTGTCTTGCGTCTGCTGTCATCCATGGTAAACTTAAACATTAGCATTTTCTCGGAGACCATTCAAGCCACAGTCTTCAAACTTGGCCCAAGGATACTTTGCGGCAAGCCCTTTCTAAACATAATCAAAACATATCAATTTGAGTGACCTCCTTAAAGGTCATGGTCACAGGGATCAGGAAATAAGTCATAATTGCCATATTTTGACAAAATTGTTTTATTTCAGTGACCTGTTGGAAGGTCAAGGTCACAAAAGTCATTAATTTTGTGGATTGGTCATGCATGTGAGCCTTGAGGGTTTTGTCATTCTTGTTTGTAAAGCATCTTGTTTCATCTGATGTATTTTATCTCAAAATATTATTTTGTTTGCCTACAGGGTCGTGGCTTCTGTGATGAGGTTGTGGAGTTGACCAAGACATTGGTGGCAGCCACACGCCACCTGTGGCAGAAAGTCAAAATCAAGATGTTGCCAACCCCTGCCAAATTCCACTATGTCTTCAACTTGCGTGATCTCTCGCGCATCTGGCAGGTCAGTAGTCAAGATATAAGAATTATATGTCTGAACCTCTTCCATCTGTTGGAAGAAAAGTTTCTTGTGAGTTGCTACAGTCACAGAGACTCCTGACAATTTATCTCTTACAATAGGCATAGATTCTCATGTGCCCCTGCGAATTTAAAGGCTCATCAGAATGTGTCTCTTGCTGGCAGAGATTGGATACTTTACTATGTTAGTTGGTGTATGTTAATTTTCTTTTTTTTAAATAGCACTTATAGCGTCCACCACACATGTACCCACTCACCTCCCATGCTTGAGTTTGTGAGAGCTGTAGACTGAAGAAAACATTATAAGTTATTGGTCACAGGGGTTTGCTCAGGCCTACAAGGGTTCGTGCAGCAAGCCCCTGCGACCAATAATGTATTTGTTTTCATTCCTCAGATATTTTCGTAAGAGAAATCAAGAAGAAATCTCCCGACCTGGATCATGCAAGACATGAATGACGTCAAAGGAATATACATTTATACATAATAGACTTATGACGTAATTTTAAATCTTCATGACGTTGCCGTCTCCAGTAGTGTGCCTGTTGTTTCGAACAACACTAAGTAACTTTGTACTGTAGAAAGTTTTGGTGATCTTTTATAGAACAAAAATGGCATCCAAGACGCGTCAGAATGAGGGCTACAAAAAGTCTGCCATTAGTTGCTACAAGGGTTTTTGTAGCTCGATCACTTGGTACGGTTTGTGCTAAAGAGATTGGTTGTGTGATGTAGGGATGAAAACAAGGACATTTGCATCCCCTCCACCCCCCACCCTTTCTCTCCCCTCCACCTACTCAACCTCACCCCCTTCTCCAATATGTTTGCAGGGCATGCTGAACTCAACCAGTGAGGTGGTGAAGAACGCTGGAATACTGATGTCTTTGTGGAGGCATGAGTGTACTCGTGTCATTGCCGACAGATTCACAGAACCAGCTGACAAGGACTGGTTTGACAAGAATGTCAAACAGGTCGGCAAGCTTGCTTTGTCTCATTATTCCATAATCCGGATCATAAAGCCATTGGGCCAACGTCGGCCTTTGTTGGCGTGTGCACGCCCGTGCGCGGGCCAACGGCGGCCCGATGGCCTTTGGTGCATTGGGAAAGAAACACTCTCCTTTCCTAGCGTGTTTTATATTTGTTGGGATTTTCTTCTTATTTATTTCATGTTGACAAGCTACACAATGTTCATGGGTAGTGCTGGATTTGCTTGGCTCCTGGCACAGGTCAGCAATCTTGCTTTACATCACACTTTGCATTCAAACAAACTACAGTGCCAACAATTCAAGGGTGGTACAGATTTACTTCTCTGCTTTAACCCTTTAATCCTCAAGGTCCCGTTTCTCAAATTTTGGAGGTGTTGCCTAATGAATATGTACCAGTTACAGATGGATTGACCATGATAATTCAAGGTTAGTGCCAGATCAGCTTGGCGCCTTCAGGCGCCAAGCTAATCTGGCACTACCCTTGAATTATCATGGTCAATCCATCTTCTGCAGTGGGGACTCAGGACTAAATGGGTTAATGGGGACCGGAAGTCAACCCGACATAAGACTTATATTGTAGTTCAACCCATTTAACCCCAAGGCCGCATTTCACAAGTTGTTGAGGTGTTGCCTAATGACTATGCACCAGTTGCAGGAGATGGATCGATCACAATAATTCAAGGATAGTGCCAGATCAGGCGCCACGCTAATCTGACACTACTCTTGAATTGTCATGGTCAGTCCATCTACTGCTGAAGGGCGTTGGGGTTAAATGGGTTAAATCAACAGACTCATGTGCATGCAGGAGAAAGAATGTTTGAAATCAGAGCAGTAGTGCGGCCACAGCAGGGTATTAAAAGCAATAGTTGTGACGTCAAGTACATCATTCTATACTACATCTTATCCTTGTGAACCAAACTTGTACCTTTTGTACAGGTTGCAGAGGAGGATTGCGGCCCCGTGAATGCTGCTAGCATGGACGCTGAGCCGTACTTTGTGGACTTCTTGAGAGATGCCCCTGAGCCCACTGGTAAGCAGCTTGTAAAAGTTTCATCTATATTTCTGTAATAATAGTAATAAAGAAAATTAACCCCTTGACCGCTGCTGACGATGCCAAACGGCGAAAAAGGTGCGCAGTGACACATCTGTTCATCAGTATCAGTCAAGAGGTTAACCCATTTAACCCCAAAGGCACTACAGCAAGAAATGGATCAGCCATGCTAAATCAAGGGTAGTGCCAGATTAGCTTGGCACCTGATGGCGCCAAGCTAATCTGGCACTACCCTTGATTTAGCATGGCTGACCTGTCACCTGCTAGTGGTTCATAGCCATTCAGTGACATCTCCAAAACTTGTGAAATGCGGCATTGGGGTTAATGGTAATTCAAGTGTAGTGCCAGATTAACTTGGTGCCTGATGGCGCCAAGCTAATCTGGCACTACCCTTGATTTAGCATGGCTGACCTGTCACCTGCTAGTGGTTCATAGCCATTCAGTGACATCTCCAAAACTTGTGAAATGCGGCATTGGGGTTAATGGTAGTTCAAGTGTAGTGCCTGATTAGCTTGGTACCTGATGGTGCCAAGCTAATCTGGCACTACCCTTGATTTAGCATGGCTGATCTGTCACCCGCTAGTGGTACATAGCCATTCGTTGACACCTCCAAAACTTGTGAAATGTGGCATTGGGGTAAATGAGTTGATCCTGTCCTAAATCCCCTCAGGAGTGAGCTCGAAGTGTCTTACAAAATGCAGCTGGACATTGCAAAGGGTTCTGGATAGGTCAACCATTAATGCTGGTATATTAGTTTGGCACTATTGTGCGGAGCTGGTTGCATACTGTTTACTTGCACGTGATTGCCACCAACCTTCCCGCGTCGATTGCTGCAGTTTCTCTTCAGTTTGTTATTTGAGTTAGTTTGTAAACTATGAAAATCTGGCGATTGGTTTGTTTGTTGTGTAGGTGAGGAGGCGGAAGATGCTGACCTAGAGGCGCCCAAGATCTACGAGCCCATCCCGAGTTTGGACGCTCTAGCTGAGAAACTGACCAGCTACCAGGAACAGTACAATGAGACTGTCCGTGGTGCCAAGATGGATCTGGTATTCTTCAAGGTGTGTATTTCTCACCCGTTGTGCCCGATTGCTGGTTTGCAGCTCTGCATTCTTAACTTTTAAAGTATTTTCCAGGGTACAGGATACATTTTCTGTTTTGACGTGTCTGGAGAGAAAGACTTTATATGCTTGTGTGTGTGATTTCAGGTCTGTGATTTTGGACCTTGTGGCCCCACGCTGTAAGGTCCAAATCATAGACCAGCACAAGGGTGTCAAAAAAGTTCACATGGTTGCAGGAAATGAATCATAAAGCATCATGCTACTTGAAAAAAACTCCATAAATGGCAGCCGGACTGGTGTCCTAGTGAAATAAATAGAAGTGCATGTTTTACATGAGATGAGAGCATCCCCAACGAAGAAAGAAACATGGGTGCGTGTTTTTTTCTTCGTTGGGACGTTCTCTGCATTTTGCACACTTGGCAGTCACCTTTGTGGTCTGGATTTGGCACTTAACCCATGTCATTTGGAATACACCAGTGTGTGAAATAAGTTGGACTAAAATAGTTCAACGGTAGTGCCAGAATAGCTTGGCGCCTCTAGGCGTCAAGCTATTCTCTCACCACCCTTGAACTAAAACCATTGGTCTATATCCTTATCTGTAGGTACTATAATGTAGCTTGCATATGGCAGTGCACAAATTTGAAGCTTTTAGTTTCAGTATGATATGAGTTAATGATGAGATGCCATCGTAATGTGTGCAGGATGCCATGACCAACTTGCTGAAAATCTCTCGCATCATTCGCACCCCGCGTGGTCATGCCCTGCTTGTGGGTGTGGGAGGTTCTGGTAAGCAGTCGCTCACCCGTCTGGCATCGTTCATCGCTGGATACAAGACCTTCCAGATCACGCTGTCCAGGTCAGTCGTCTCACCTTGTCTGTGATAAAGGTTTCTTTCTGTACTGAAAAGTTTATCCACTTCCGTTTCCAGAGTTAACTCACAATGACAGGAACAGCTGTGATTTCTGACCCCCTAAACTGCTACCAACAGTACATACAGTACATCTAGTGCGATATTGTCAGTTACAGTCAAGGGGTTAATGGTAATTAGTAATAACTGATTAATTTGCAGCCTCTATTGTTGGCACAATGACCCATTGTAGATCTAAAATCTCCGACTGAGGAATTAAAAGATAATTAACCCATATAGATCAGACACACTACAGCAGACAGATTGACCATGATAATTCAAGGGTTGTGCCAGATTAGCTTGGCGCCATCAGGCGCCAAGCTAATCAGGCACTACTCTTAAAATATGGTCGATCCTTCTCCAGCAACTGGTGCATAATTTTAGATGACCCCTCCAAAATTTTGGAAATGTGGCCTTGGGGTTTAATGGGTTAAAAGCTACAAATTCAGCTGACTGCCAAGCCACTGTCCACCTGTTGCACAAGTAAAGGGTGTTTGACTGTGTACCAGTTGCAGGTTGTAGATCGACCGTGATAAATCAAGGGTGGCGCCAGATTGGCTTGGCGCCTAATGGCGCCAAGCTAATCTGGCACTACCCTTGAATTACCATGGTCAATGTATCTCCTTGCTTTAGGGTGTCGGAGCTTAATGGGTTGACAATGACATATTTCATCTCAGATCCTACAACTTGAGCAACCTGCTTGAGGACCTGAAGTTCCTGTACCGCACGTCTGGCCAACAGGGTCAGGGAATCACCTTCCTCTTCACTGACAACGAGATCAAGGACGAAGCCTTCCTCGAGTACATGAACAACATCCTGTCCTCTGGAGAGGCAAGTGAACTTTCTACCTGTTTGAACTTTTTAACCTCATGGCTGCATTTTCTAAATTTTGGAGGTGTTACCTAACGACTATGTACCATTTGCATGAGATGGATTGACTGTGATCATTCAAGAGTAGTACCAGATTAGCTTGGCGCCTGAAGGCGCCAAGCTAATCTGGCACTACCCTTGAATGATCATGGTCAATCCATCTCTTTCTGTAAGGTATTGAGGCTAAATGGGTTATATCCGCCAATGTTTATAGATGACGTAAAATGCAGCATCAGGTTCTTCTGTCATTCAGCCCCAACACACTGCACAAGAGTGATGATGATGGTTTGAGGAGAAGGTGCCAGACATAAATAATAATAATTACGGTATTTATAATGCGCTTATCTTATAATAATTATAACTCTAAGCGCGCACTCACTACTCATGCACGCATGCGCACGCTTAGACAATGGCTCGCGTACCACAAAAAAGTGAAATACATTACAACAGTCGACTTGGGATGGGGAGTGTGGTGATATAGTGCTAGAACTGTTGAAAGAGGTGAGTTTTGAGGGCGGACTGGAAGGAGGAGAGAGAGTGTTTCTGACGGAGAGAGAGTGGGAGAGTGTTCCAGGCAGATGGACCATATACAGAGAAGGAGCGGGGGCCGAAAGTGCTTAGTGCTGACATTCAGGCACCACCCTTGAACTATCATGGTCAATCCATTTCCTGAACAGTAACATGATCCTCTGTGGGTAGCCCCCAGATTTGGGAATTTCGACACAATGTGTTTGTAGAGGATCGGAGAAATATAATATCCAACCATGGGAATGTGACTGCTGGTGTGCATTTCAATAATTGTTTCAGTCTGGTTTTCAGCAGTCCTGTCAGTTTTTGTAGCCCCTTTGTACAGTTACCAACTGTTTCTCAGGCTTTGATTTGGTGTCAGACTTGACTGCCAAACCTGAGATTCATGGACACTGTTTTATTCTGTCTTATTACATGCGGTGTATTTGTGGTGCAGGTGTCTGGTCTGTTTGCGAGAGATGAGATGGACGAGATCCTGCAGGAGCTGATTGCAGCCATGAAGAGGGAGTTCCCTCGCAGGCCGCCCTCCAATGAGAACCTGTATGACTACTACCTGAGCCGCGTCCGTCAGAACCTCCATGTTGTCCTCTGCTTCTCACCTGTAAGAAATTAGTTCATGCCTATATTCTGAGTCTTTTTGTCGGTCGGTCTTAACATATATCATACTGTGGCTAAAATCTTCAAATGTGTACACTGCCATATGCAATCTACATTATAGTAATTACAGATAAGGATATAGACCAATGGCTTTAGTTCAAGGGTGGTGCCAGAATAGCTTGGCGCCTAGAGGTGCCAAGCTATTCTGGCACTACCCTTGAACTATTTTAATCAAACTTATTTCACACACTGGTGTATTCCGAATGATAAGTGTTAACTGCACAACATTCTTCTAGTTGGTAGTCAACGGCTGTAGACGTATGTGTGGTGGCAGACAGTATTGTGTATACAGGATGCAAATATCCACTGTCTTCCCATCCCCACTTTACATATTCAGTGCATGATTGTGAATGTCAGTGTGTAATATACGCATTGAAATGTGTCTGCTCGCCATCACTTAGCCCCTATCATTCCGGAATACACCAGTGTGTGAAATAAGTTTGACTAAAATAGCATGGCATCACCCTTGAACTAAAGCCATTGGTCTATATCCTTATCTGTAAGTACTATAATGTATCTTGCATATGGCAGTGTACAAATCTGAAGCTTTTAGCCTCAGTATGGTATGGGGTAAGTACTTGCCGTAAATTCACTAGTTAAATTATCCCTTTGGGTGTCGGTAGTGGTTTTAGTCGTGATTCTTGCAGGAATAATCACAACTAAAAACCCCAAAGGGTTGATGTAAACACATGAAATAAAATCTGCTTCTCATGCCACTTGTTTTTCTTTCTGTAGGTGGGTGAAAAGTTCCGGAACCGGTCACTCAAATTTCCAGGTCTGATCTCTGGCTGCACCATGGACTGGTTCCAGCGCTGGCCCAAGGACGCCCTGATCGCTGTGTCCTCCCACTTCCTGACCACTTTCGACATCGACTGTCAGCCTGCAGTCAAACAGGCTGTCATCAACACCATGGGCATGTTCCAGGTAAATTCAGGGTCCTCTGTTTTTGGTTTGCATGTGATAGTAAAAGTGAGTCTACGTATTAGGCCTCCGTCATCTGTCATCGTGGCAAACATTTAACGTTGGCATTTTCTCTGAAACTATAGAAGACACATACTTCAGGCTTGGCCCAAGGATACTTTGTGGCAAAACCTTTCAAAACATACGAATTTGATTGACTTGAATCAAAGGTCAAGGTCACAGTTGGTCAAGAAACAAGTAAACAGTTTCCTGTTTTTAACAAAAATGGTCTGTTATCAAATACTACTTTCAACTTCAAAGTCAGACCAGATACAGATACTTGATGACAAGATCTTCCTGTGCATACTAATTTGGGTGACCTTGCTCAAAGGTAAGAGTTACATGAAGTCAGGAAATATGTAAAAAATGCCTTTTTTTAAATTTTAAAGGTAAGTTTTGCGAACATTTCAATCAAACTTGGCAGAAGACTAGCTAGTCATAAGACCTTCCTATGCATGATAATATAGCTGACCACTCTTAAAGATTAAGGGAGGTTGACAAATGTGTAATACTGACATAGGATTTTAAAAAAATATTATGGACATTTGACATTTAAACACCTGCTCTTATGAGTCTGTCAGAAAAGTCAAGGTCACACAAGGTCACAGGTCAAATAAATGATGTGGATCAGTCATGCACATGAGCCATGAGGACTTGGTAAATCTTGTTGCATTAACCAGTACCGTTTTTTGTCGCAATGATTCATGCAGAATCATCACGACAGCAACAGCTACTGACATCCATAGAACCTTTGTGCATGCAGTAGCTGGTACTGTGAACACTTTGGGTAGATGCGTGCAAAAGGGGGGCTAAAAAAGCTGTAGCAAATCTGTAAAACTTTTAATGCAGTATCCAGCCCAAAAAGGTGACTGCCAAGCGTGTAAAATAGAAAGAAACACGCTTAGAAAAGACAGTTACAATACAATTTATTAGTATTTACACTTTTTAAAAATGGACAAACAAAACATGTATAGAGATCAGTTGCTGCTTATCTTTTCAAGGAAGAAGAAATGTGGCATGCCACATTCTTTTTTTCTTGAAAAGATAAGTAGCGACTGATCTCTTTACGTGTTTGTTTGTCCATTTTGAAAAAGGGTATTTGCCTGAAATATTAAATTCGTTTGTAACTGTCTTTTCTAAGCATGTCTCTCTCTCTTTTGGGTTCTTCTCTTTGTAACGCAGTGTATAAGAATCTATACTTGACTGCTATTGACAGGACATGGTCGCAGAGACGTGCGTGCAGTACTTCCAGCGATACCGTCGCCAGGCCCACGTTACTCCCAAGTCCTATCTGTCTTTCCTGTCCGGCTACAAACAGATCTACAATGAGAAGAGGTCCGAGATCGGCACTCTCTCTGACAGAATGAACACAGGTAATGGGCATCAGTGATCAATGTCAGATGTTTAACTCATTCAGCCCGATGGCCGTATTTCCCAAATTTTGGAGGCGTCATCTAATGACTATGCACCTGTTGCAGGAGATGGATCGATCATGATAATTCAAGGGTAGTGCCAGATTAGCTTGGCGCCGACAGGCGCCATGCTAATCTGGCACTACCCTTGAATTATCATGGTTGACCCTTCTCCTGCTGTAGTGCGTCAGGGCTGAATGGGTTAATAAAAATAGTCCTTTTTTTGGCTCACGTGTGATCGCAAAATGGAGTTTATGTATTTGTTCATCCGTTGTCCGTGGTCTGTCATCCATGGTAAACTTTCACATTGTCAATTTGGTAGACCTTTCAAGACACAGACTTCAAGCTTTCACTATTTTCAGCTTCAAAGCCACACAGATACCTGATGATAAGACCTTCCTGCGCATGTTAAATTGGGAGCCCTGCTCAGAGGTCAAGGGTCACAAAAGGTCGGGAACAAAATGCTTATTCGTTGATAGAATGTAAGGTCTCATCATGCAGCTTGAGCAAAGTATAACATTTCACCTTATATCATCATACCACATTTTGCAGGTCTCGCCAAACTGATTGAAGCCTCAGAGTCTGTGAACGAGCTGAGCAAGGAGCTGGCCGTGAAGGAAAAAGAATTGGCCGTGGCGTCCAGGAAAGCCGACCAGGTTTTGACCGAGGTGACCGTGAAAGCTCAGGCCGCTGAGAAGGTCAAGACACAGGTCCAGGCTGTCAAGGACAAAGCCCAGGCCATTGTCGACTCTATTTCTGTACGTATGTCACTGCACAGATCATTGTAGTCATCTCCCGAGATGGCAGAACCTGTCGTGAGTGACCATCTTTATGAGAGCTCGCCTGTTGTTAACTCATTCTGCCCGCAACACACCGCAACAAGATATGTACACAAACCAAGGGGAATCACTCAGCGCTGGACAGACAAACAGTTAGATCTCCTGCCCCCGCCTATCAGGCACCCAATCGCCAGCCCACAGAGAAATACGCAGATATAGAACAAGACGATCATCTGCATCCTCAAAAAAGATGCATCAGGTCTCGCTTATAACCCATGTCTTTCTCCGGAACTTAGGAAGATATGGCTTGACCATGATAGTTCAAGGGTGGTGGCAGAATAGCTTGGCGCCTGTAGGCGCCAAGCTATTCTGCCACCACCCTTGAACTATCATGGTCAATCTGTCTCCCGAATTGTAATGCAGTCCTCAGAGGATAACTCCAAAATGTGGGTATTTGGTACCTCGGGCACATTGAGTTAAAGACAGTCTGTAGCCAGCTGGTCAAATCACATACCAGCATGCTTTAACCCATTCAGCCCCACGCCCACATTTCCTCAAGTTTGGAGGTGTCGCTTAGTGACCAGGAGATATATCTATCTATATCTATATCCTGTAGTCTTGCCAACCATTGGGGCACCACTGCTGACTTGGCAACCACCTCCCTCCATTCCTCTCTGTTCTCTGCCATTCTTAAGGTATGGCCCAGCCTCAGTCCTGTCCACTCTGAGATATTGTCCTCCCATCTCTTCCTCTGTCTTCCTCTCCTTCGTCCTCCTTCCACCGTGCCTTGCAGGATTGTTTTGGCAAGCCCTGGAGTTGGACCCTGCTAATTCCAGGGTAGTGCCAGATTAGCTTGACGCCTGAGGGTGCCAAGCAAATCTGGCACTGCACTTGAGTTATCATGGCCGATCCATCTCCTGAATGGGTTAACTTTAGTGAATACATGCTGGAACAATTGTGCACACTGCTGCAGTTTGAAAGAGCCCAACTAGTATTTCAGTTTCAACTTGCTATCATTTCACTTTTTAATTTTACTGAAAATGACAAACTGAACGGCAGTGAGATAGCATCCCGCTAACTAACCACTGTTGTGTTTTACAGGTGGACAAAGCACAAGCCATGGGGAAACTGGAAGCCGCCCGCCCGGCTTTGGAGGAAGCCGAAGCCGCCCTGCAGACCATCAAGCCGGCTCACATTTCCACCGTGCGTAAGCTGGCCAATCCGCCCCATCTCATCATGCGTATCATGGACTGCTGTCTCCTGCTCTTCCAGCGTAGGCTCAACCAGGTCGAGCCTGACCCTGCCCGACCGTGTGTGAAACCGTCGTGGTCTGAGGCCCTCAAGATGATGAACCAGGGTAACTTCTTGGGCATGCTGATGAACTTCCCCAAGGTGCGTTTGTTTGGCTGGCAGCCCTCTCTTTAGCACAAATGATGCTTTCATGGCGAGAGTCACATTTGCTCAGCAAGAGGCATAGATTCTCATGAGCCCCTGCAAATGCAGGGGCTCATGAGACTATACCTCTTGCATATGGACTGAAAAGGTTCATGCTAATTTTGTTCCTTGGGGACAGGCAAATTTACATGAGATGCTGACAGGTGTTTGTCCGATTTTCACAGTCCGATCCTGGTGGCCCACTTTCACATTTCCAACATCCATGGAAAGCGTGGGTGTTTGGTTTACTATGATAGCTGGTTTGCATGTCACTTTTGCTGGTAGGCATCGAACACTACATGAGAGTGCGTCTTCCCCAGCGTGTCTTGGGTTTATATACAGTGTAACTTGTTAGACCGGCTGACAACATAATTCGGCATTCTGTTTTGCTTTTTCGTGTGCAGCACAAATATGTTCTGATCAGTTTACAACCTCTCGCAAAACCAATCCTCAGTGATTTCCCTGTTCAGCTTGCATTGACTGTGAAGTCCACTGACTGTGACCTAACCATTTATGTTTGCGGTCCGCAGGACTCCATCAATGCAGAGACTGTGGAGCTGCTGCAGCCTTACCT
This sequence comes from Semisulcospira habei, assembly GCA_036245525.1. Classification (NCBI taxonomy): domain Eukaryota; kingdom Metazoa; phylum Mollusca; class Gastropoda; family Semisulcospiridae; genus Semisulcospira; species Semisulcospira habei. The sequence continues at coordinate 184,302,647 of BTPG01000006.1, read as the reverse complement.
GGAGATGGAGGATTACAATCTGGAGAGTGCCAAGAAAGTGTGCGGTGATGTGGCTGGTCTCTGCTCCTGGACCGCTGCCATGTCCTTCTTCTACGGCATCAACAGGGAGGTGCTGCCTCTCAAGGTACGGGAATGTTGCCTTAACCCATTCAGCCCTGACGCACTACAACAGGCACTAATCTGGCACTACCCTTGAATTATCATGGTTGATCCATCTCCTGCAACAGGTGCATAGTTGTTAGATGATGCCTCCAAAATTTGGGAAATATGTGCGTCGGGCTGAATGAGTTAAGCCATTTATCCTCAACGCACTACAGCAGGAGATGGATCAACCATGATAAGTCAAGGGTAGTGCCAGATCAGCTTGGCATCTGATGCTGTCAAGCTAATCTGGCACTACCATGATTATCATCGTCGATCCCTCTCCTACAACTGGTACATTCGTTGACATCTCCAAACTGCAACAGTAGGGGTTTAACCCATTTAGCCCCACATCCCTACAGCAGGAGATTGATTGACCATGATAATTAAAGGGTAGTGCCAGATTAGCTTGGCGCCTGAAGGCGCCAAGCTAATCTGGCACTGCCCTTGAATTATCACAGTCAATCCATCTCCTGCAACTGGAACATAGTTGTTAGTCAACACCTCCAAAATTTGAGAAATGGGACCTTGGGGCTAAAAGGGTTAATGAGTGCAGGCTGTCCATCTGCAAGAAGCTGAGAATTTCATGGGTCCCTCAGCAGCAGGGGCATGTGAAAATCTGTTCTCTTTGCTGTTCCTGTATTGGTCTTGCTTTGCTGTCACCCACTGTTCGGAAAAAAAGTGAGGGTTTTAGTCTTGCAGCAGGCAACCTTTAACCCCTTCACTGCCCAGAAAAAAGTGAACATGATCCAACTGCAAGAGACATAGATCCTCGTAAGCCCCCGTGACTGCAGGGGCTCATGAGGATCGATGCCTTTTGCTGAGTCCAATTTGTCTCCATGTTTCTTGGACGGTGTTGGCTTTTGGTCATTGAATAAACCAAGATTTCAGAAACAAACAGAAACAAACATGTACGTAGCGCTTAGAGCCTGCACTGCAGGGAGTTTGCGCTTTATAAATATAATTAATATTATTATTATTATTACATGTACGTACAGTGTACGCCCAGTGGCAGCGAAGGGGTTAAGCTGCGTGCTGGTCTGTGCGTTTTAGACCCTACCGTCACAACCAGCATGGCTAACCAGGGATCCATGTTTGTGCAGGCTATATGAAAATAAGACCAAGTAACCTTAGGCCTGTGTTTGTGTGTTCGTGTTTTGTACGGGCTAACCTTGCAGTGCAATAGGCTGGTCCAGCAGAAGCCAACTCTGTCCTTATTCCAGAATGGAGAAACAACACACAGTATGACCAGCGCTGATAACCAAATGTGTGTGTATTGCAGGCTAACCTTGCAGTGCAATAGGCTGGTCCAGCAGAAGCCAACTCTGTCCTTATTCCAGAATGAAGAAACAACACACAGTATGACCAGCGCTGATAACCAAATGTGTGTGTATTTCAGGCTAACCTCGCAATACAGGAGGCCCGTCTACAAGTGGCCAACTCTGATCTGGCCTCGGCCCAAGCCCAGCTTGACGAGAAGCAGAGGGAGCTGGATGTAGTGCAGGCGCTCTTTGATGCCGCCATGGCCGAGAAACAGGTCAGGCAACGTGCTTTTGTATTTTCGGCTCACATGCGAAGCGAAGGTGAGTCTATGTTCTGGGCCAGTGGTTGTCCGTCCGGCGGATGCGGGACGGACGACCACTGGCCCAGAACATAGACTCATGTTTGCGCTGCACATGAGTCAAAAAATTTATTTCAGATGCCGGAGGGACGACCACTGACCACAGACTCACTTTTGCTTCGCACATAAGTCAAAAATTCCCAAGCTTAGAGAAAAATGCTGTCAGGATATTCAGGTTAGGTGACATTTTTTTTTTTAATCACACACCTACCTTGAAATCAGTTTGAAAACCGACTCAGACACACTTTCTCCAGCATGAGAAAGCATTGCTTTAATGGGGGAAAAAAAAGGTCCAAATTCTGTCAACATTGTTGCCACTCTTCCAGACTCTGATGGATGATGCTGAAGCCTGTCGCCGCAAGATGAACAATGCTGAGGCCCTCATCAACGGTCTGTCAGGAGAGAAGATCCGTTGGACGGAGGCCAGCAAGTCATTTGACGCACAGATCAAGCGCCTGGTGGGTGACGTTCTCCTGGCGTGTGGTTTCTTGTCGTACACGGGTCCCTTCAACCAGGAGTTCCGAAACCTCATTCTGCGATCGTGGAAGAAGGAGATGGTGCAGGCCAAAATCCCTTACACTGAGGTGAGTACTGGAGGTTTTGTTTCTGGAGAGCGTCAGATTGTTTAACTCATTCAGCCCCGACACACCACAGCAAGACATGGATCTAGCGTGATAGATAGTTCAAGGGTGGTGCCAGAATAGCTTGGCGCCTATAGGCGCCAAGCTATTCTGGCATCACCCTTGAACTATTACGCTCAGTCTGTTTCGAAAAGTGTAATACAGTCTTCAGAGGGCAACATCAAAATTTGGGCGTTTTGATCCTGGGGCAGAATGTGCTAACCCACACGTGCATACAGCCAGTGGCACTGTAAACAGTGGCATGGCTGCCTTGTCTTGGGTGAGGGTGGGGGGGGGGGGGGGGCATAAGGGCTGTCAAGTTCATTAACTCATTCACGGCGACCCGCATTCAGTTGCGTGGCATAAGCCAAGACACACTGGGGAAGATGCATGAGTAAATGCTAGAGTGTGTATTATATTTGAAATATTCAGTAATAACTGGGAATACGCTGATTCTTGTATGCAGGTAAAAATTTGTTCATGAGCAGAATATTGAATTGTGAACTTGACTCATGAATTACTTTAAATTTTGGATAAGGAGTTTATTTGGCAGGAGAATGGCAAGTTTCACTCATGAATTATTTTTAAAAAATCATTCATAAAATTTGTGAGTTTTAGGTAAGATCCAAATCAACTTGCACACAAATATTCACCACCATTCGTGGTCACCTTCAATAAATATAAATCCTCATGAGCATCTTGAGGTTGCAGGGGCTCATGAGGATCAATGCCTTTTGCTCTCTCCAAACACATCTGTGTCCCCATGGTTGAGGAGGTGATGGATGACAAAAATGCATAATCTTTTTTATTCTTTTCCCCTTCAGGACTTGAACATCATCCAGATGTTGGTGCACAACACTGTCATCAGTGAGTGGAACCTGCAGGGTCTGCCAAACGATGAGCTGTCCATCCAGAACGGTCTGATTGTCACCAAGGCGGCCAGGTTCCCGCTCCTCATTGACCCTCAGGGGCAGGGCAAGTCATGGATCAGGAACCGCGAGGGCAACAGTGAGCTGCAGGTACAGTATCTCCATAGTCCAAAATACAGGTCAGCTGCAGTATTGTGCGCACCAGAAATAGGTCGGCCACAACGTGAGGCCCCTGTTCTGGACACATGGACGGAAGTGTGCTCTCGTTCCAGTACTTGGATACTTTGTTTGAATTTTAAACCCTCATGCACTGTGTTTGTCATTTGAAAGTTTGATTTGAATTATCTTTCTATCTCAGATCACATCGCTGAACCACAAGTACTTCAGGTCGCACCTTGAGGATGCGTTGTCCTTGGGCCGACCTCTGCTGATTGAGGATGTGGGCGAGGAACTGGACCCCGCTCTGGACAACGTACTGGAGAAGAACTTCATCAAGTCTGGATCCACTTTCAAGGTAATGCATAGCTCACAGTACTTTTGCACAAAACAAGGTGAAACGCCTGTATGTTTTAATACAGGCTGTCCAGTTTTGTGACTACTAATCTGTTCATTTGCAAGAAAAGTGGTCTAAAAGAAGAGACGCTTTTCCAAGAGATGTCTTGAGGGGCAAAAAGTGGCACGTTTCATTAACCCCTTCACTGCCAAGAAAAAGTGAACGTGATCCAGCTGCAAGAGACATAGATCCTCATGAGCCCCCGTGACTGCGGGGGCTCATGAGGATCTATGCCTCTTGCTGAGAGACCAATTTGTATCTGTGTTTCTTGGACGGTGTTGGCTTTAGGTCGTTGAGTGTACATACAACAGCAGGAGAGGGATTAAAGACCATCATTTAGGTGGCTACATCTGTATCTGTACGTCTGTATATGACAGGTTTATCTGTCACTCAAAATGCGATCTGCTGTACAATAGACTCAGAATGTTTAACAAAATATGTTTGTTTGCCACTGTAGGTACAACTTGCATTCACTCGTACCATCATTTACACATCTTTTGTTTCGGTGTGTGTATAGGTGAAAGTGGGAGACAAGGAATGTGACGTGATGAACGGTTTCCGTTTGTACATCACCACCAAGCTGGGTAACCCCGCCTACACCCCTGAGGTCTCTGCTCGTACCTCCATCATTGACTTCACTGTCACCATGAAGGGGCTGGAGGATCAGTTGCTGGGTATTGTCATCCTCACTGAGAAACAGGTCAGAAAATGTTTGTTGTGTGGAACAGCTCCTCAGGCTTTCCGTTCATGCCAAATAAATTTTCTATATGTGTACTTGGTGGATAAATTTTGACAAGGATGAAAAAATTGGAAGGCTGACATTTGGATGGAAAAAAAAATTGAAAAAAAAAATCAACAACATAATGATGTTTGAGGAGATTGGGAGGATGATTTGCGCCTGCCACGTCAGATGCACACGTGAATGATTACAGTCCCAGTAAAAGCTGTCGATGGCCGCAGTGGGCCCGCGCACAGATGTGCGCGGACCCACTGCGGCCATTGTCGGCCTGCAGACCTTTTGCTACTAAGTGTATTGCCATTTGTGGAAGTCTCCATGGTGTCAAGATCGACGCCCCATCTCTCTGTATCTGTTTATGTACCTGTGCAGTTTTGTGTACTGATATATATCATTATTATGGCCATGGCAGAAAAGTATGTGACAGACTGTAGAGACTGCATGATGGCTTTGTCTTCCTGCTGTCTTTTGCGATGTAGGACAGGTTGAAATCCTAGTGGCCAACCTGGCTTTTGTTATTTGTTGCTGCATTCCTGGGCCAAACTCTGCCAGGATCACCAAGCAAAGTAAAAAAAATAGCTTTGGTGGCTGCTTTTGAACACCCAACCAAATATGTTGCTGTACTCTGCCTTAACCATTTATCCCCGAGTCCCTGCAGCAGGAGATGGATTGACCATTGATAATTCAAGGGTAGTGCCAGATTAGCTTGGCGCGACAGGGGCCAAGCAAATCTGGCACTATCCTTGAATTATCATGGTCAGTCCATCTCTTGCAACTGGTACATAGTCATTAGGCAACTCCTCCAAAATTTGAGAAATGGGACCTTGGGGCTAAAAGGGTTAAGAGGGAAACATCTTGTGAATTTGGCAATTTAGTCATTACAAAGAGAACATTGCTTGAAATTTCCATTGCTGTATACCTTATGCACCACAGGTATTACTGGCATACTAGAATATTGCATCAAGTCTTGTACTGGTTATATCTCCAAACTTGTGTTGGGCATTCAATGAATGTATGCAGGTCTGCAATTTTGGATCTTATGGCTTCCAGCCATAACGTCCAAAATCACAGATCAGTGCACAGATTACCCGTACTTTTAGTACTCACGGGTCTAAACGTCACACTCTACAGGAACTTGAGGCCGAGCGCACCAACTTGTTGGAGGAAGTTACCAGCAACAAACGCAAGATGAAGGAACTTGAGGACAACCTCCTGTACCGACTCACGTCCACTCAGGGCTCGCTCGTTGAGGATGAGTCACTCATTGAGGTGCTGAAGGTCACCAAGACCACCGCCGAGGAGGTCAGCGAGAAGCTGGTCATTGCCGCAGAAACTGAGATCAAGATCAACACTGCTCGTGAAGAGTTCCGTCCAGGTATGGTGGAAGAATGCTATGGGACAGTTGGGCAACAGGTTTAGTGAGTTATGCAGAACAGACTCTTGGTAACGTCAGTTAGCTTACTTCTTCTTCCTCACAGAATGGAAACCTCGATGTAGAGGAACAACCCACATTGAATGAGACAATGATGTGTGGCCGCGTGGCAGGAAGAGGGAAGAGTATAACGGGCAAGAGATTTTTAAAAGGCTGCCTTATACTGTTAACCCTTTCACTGCCGAGAAAAGTGAACATGATCCGACTGCAAGAGACACAGATCCTCATGAACCCCCTGCAGTCGCGGGGGCTCATGAGGATCTATGTCTCTTGCTGACCCCACTTAGTTGTATCGAATCAACAAGTATTTCACAAAAATAGTCTGCCTCAGCTGTCAGTGAAAGGGTTAACTCATTTAGCCCCGAGTCCCTACAGCAGGAGATGGATTGACCATGATATTTCAAGGGTAGTGCCAGATTAGCTTGGCGCCATCAGGCGCCAAGCTAATCTGTCACTACCCTTGAATTATCATGGTCAGTCCATCTCCTGCAACTGGTACATAGTCGTTAGGCAGCACCTCCAAAATTTGAAAAATGGGACATTGGGGCTATAAGGGTTAACAATGTTTTATTGCCTTCTGCTTGATGGTTTCATTCCTGTTGGTGACAGTCTTCTGTCCTCGAGACTGAGTGATATGACTGTATTCTAACTCCTGTTCAGTATAATCCTAAACCTGGATGACCTCCTTCAGTGTGAGAGTGCAGATGGAGCTGATGTGTAGGGTACTGGTAGGTAGCATAGATTCTCATCAGCCCTTGCAGCCACCAAGAAGATGTCGGGTGGAATGAGTGTAAATTCACGGTTTATTTTTAAACTGTCCATTTCCAGTGGCCCTGCGCGGCAGCATCCTGTACTTCGTGATTGTGGAGATGAGCATGGTGAATGTCATGTACCAGACCGCCCTCAAGCAGTTCCTGGACATTTTCGACCTGTCCATGGCGCGCTCGAAGAAGTCCCCCATCACCAGCAAGCGCATCAGCAACATCATCGAATTCCTGACTCTGTCCGTCTTCCAGTACACGGCACGCGGCCTGTACGAGATTGACAAGTTCCTCTTCACCATCTTGATGTCCCTGAAGATCGAGATGGCCGCGGGACGCGTCAGAGGAGAGGAGTTCAGTGTCTTCATTAAGGGTAAGCTGTAAATGTGTATTGTTTGTTTGCCTAAATATCTGACTGCTTGTTTTGTACCTCAGCACCAACACACCACAGCAGGAGATTGATTGACCATGATAATTCAAGGGTAGTGCCAGATTAGCTTGGCGCCTAAAGGCGCCAAGCTAATCTGGCACTACCCTTGAATTATCATGGTCAGCCCACCTCCTGCAAGTGGTACATAGTCATTAAGTAACACTTCCAAACTGCACCCATGGCGCTAAAAGGGTTAACAGCTCTTTGTAGAAGACAAAACAACAACAACAAACAGTTGTTAAAGAGGTATTCTTGGATAGAAGCTTACACCTGAATTGCACCAGATTTTATGGTGAAAAGGTGCCGGCAGGCACCAAGATATTCAGGCATCATCTTTTAAACTGTCAGATGGCATATATACATGTGAGCTGTAATGTGGTCTATTCAGTAGGTTGGTTGGTTGTACATTGCTTAACGTCCAGACAGCAACAAAACAGCAACAAGACTTTCTCAGGACGTGCCTGCACTGCTTGTGAAAAAAAACACCTAAACAGAATATTGAATTATGTTGCCAGCCGGTCTAATAAGCTAAATAAACCTAAGACCATTTAGCAACACACTTAATATCAAGAGCTACAGGAAGCGCAGAAAGTAGGGAGAGTTTAAAAAAGGAAAATACAGGTGAATGGACCAAAGGTAGACAGAAACACATGTCCCAAAATAGAGGGGAAAACCCATCCTTTGGGGATGACCAGGGTGACCCTGGGAACTAAAAAGTAGTTAACCCCACCCAAGTCCCCCAGGGCAGACCCAGGTGGGGGACCATTCAGTAGGAATTTCAGTCCTGAGGGTCAAGATGTGAAAGGGTCGGACAAAACCATACACCATTTTCCTCTGTGTATCCATGCCCTGAATGAGAAAACCTTCCTGAGTATCTGTACTCATTTAGTATCTTGTGTCTCATATTGGTAATCTGTTGATGTTCAGGTGGTGCTGCCCTTGATCTGAATGCTGTGGAGCCCAAACCCAAGAAATGGATCACAGACATGACCTGGCTCAACCTGGTGGAGCTCAGCAAACTGCCACAGTTCACACAGATCCTCTCGCAGGTCGGACGCAATGACAAGGTCAGTGATCAAGGCCACGTGTCTTGCAAACAGTGGTGAGGTCAGATTTGAAGGTAATAGGCAGTAGCAAGTTCAGTTTTCGATGTCATGTGCAATGACTGCATTAGTTTCTAATATTCAGGTAATGTATAAAACTGTCTTCGTGGCACACATCTTCTATATATATATAATTCGTATGGTGATCTTGTGTTTCCAGACCTTGCGGCATGGAGCCATAAGGTCCAAAATAACAGATCAGCACATGTTTATATTATGGCATGCAGACGCTCAAGTAGTTGAGATTTTGTTTAACCCATTTAGCCCCGAAGTCTCTTTAGCAGGGGATGGATTGACCGTGATAATTGAAGGGTAGTGCCAGATTAGCTTGGCGCCTAAAGGCGCCAAGCTCATCCGGCACTACCCTTCAATTATCATGGTCAATCCATCCCCTGCTACTAGTACATAGTTGTTAGTCAACACCTTCAAAATTTGAGAAATGGGACCTTGGGGCTGAAAGGGTTAATTAATAAAAAACACAATTTGTTTTGATGTTGAAATTTTACACCTGCGCAAGGTCGACCGTAACTCTTTGCATAGGCCTGGCGGCTTCAGTCGCCGCAAGTCAGCGTCCCATAGCACACTTTCATAGCACACTATGGACAGCGAGATCTGTCCGGCCAGAGTTCGCTTGCAGTGCGTGTGTTTGGCTATTTTTAGTGCAGAATGTGTCGTTACAAGTCGTTACTTGACATGCGCACAAGCTCCAGCAATGAATTCATTAACAGAATTACTTAGCAAGAGAGTACATAATACAAAAAAAAATTACTTAACCCTTTTAGCCCCAAAGTGCCATTTTTCTAATTTTGGAGGTGTTGCCCAATGACTATGTACCAGTTGCAGGAGATCGATTGACCATGATAATTCACGGGTAGTGCCAGATTAGCTTGGCGCCTTTAGGCGCCAAGCTAATCTGGCACTACTTGTGAATTATCATAGGTCAAGTCGTCTCCTGCTGTAGGGACCTGGGGCTAAAAGGGTTAATTGGCCATGAGTTAAGTTGACCTATATCATGTTTTTAAAAAAAAGATATATATATATAGTTTGAAAAGGACAACTATATTAATGCTTCGGTGGTTCAGCAAAAAGTAACCATTGAACCATTGATACTTTCAGGCATGGAAAGCATGGTTCGATGAGGACGCACCAGAGGAGGCCCCAATCCCTGATGGGTATGCCTCCACCCTGGACACTTTCCGCAAACTGCTCCTTATCCGATCATGGTGTCCTGACCGTACTGTGCCCATGGCCAAGGCCTATGTTGCAGAGGCAATGGGCCCAGAGGTGAGTCACTGGATCAAATTGTTTTGTTTGTGTGCCGTATGTATATAGGACTTAGTACATAATTCTAATTATTGGCATATACTGTAGATCCTGTGGTGAATCACTGGAAGATTGGTTGTCTGTGCTTGGTGGGGCTTGACAAGAAGCGTCTCATGCATAAGCCATTTGGGCACTAGTGCCCAAATGGCTTATGCATGAGACTTACTTGCCAAGCACTAGTGCCCAAATGGCTTGTGTATGAGACTTCTTTGCCAAGCACTAGTGCCCAAATGGTTTATGTAAAAGTCTCAGTGCCCAAATGGCTTATGTATGAGACATATTTGCCAAGCACTAGTGCCCAAATGGCTTATGTATGAGACTTATTTGCCAAGCACTATTGCCCAAATGGCTGATGTTTGAGAGTTGTCTGCTGAGCACTAGTGCCCACATGGCTTACATTTGAGAATTATCTGCTGAGCACTAGTGCCCATATACCTGATGTTTGAGAGCTGTCTGCTGAACACTAGTGCCAAAGTGCCTTATTTTGGAAAATTGTCTGCTGACCATTATGTGCTCCTAGAGGGAGATGCATGGGCTATGATAGTTGCAAGGTAGTACCTTATGAACTTGGGAAATGGAGCTTAACACACTGAGCCTTAAGATCGGATTTTAAAATTTAGTTTATTTTTTGATGAATACTTAACAGTTCAGGAGACAGAATATGATAGTTCAAGGGTGGTGTGTGAATAGCTTGGCGCCCTCAGGTGCCAAGCTATTTTGGCACCATCCTTGAAATATAATGGTCATTCTGTCTCCTTTTGTATTGTGTCTGGGTTGAATGTGTTGAAGTGAAAGAGGTATCCCCAGACATCTGCTGATGCCATTAGATGCTTGGATTATGTTCAGCATGAACAGTTCACTGTGATTTTTGTTTCAGTTTGCTGAGGGCGTTATCCTGAACCTGGAGTCCATGTGGCAAGAGTCGAACCCTCGTTCCCCCTTGGTCGGCTTCCTCTCCATGGGATCCGACCCCACTGAGAACATTGAACGCCTTGCCAAGCAGAAAGGATATAGTACGTAGTGACAGCATATTCGCCTGAGAAACAATCTCACACTCTTGTGAGAGAGAATTCTCATGCATTTTTCCTTTTGTGTTCTTGCCACAACAGAAAATATGCTGCCACTACTCACTAAATCCCTGTCTTGGACGTCGGTTTGTCGCGTTGAATAAATAACTCAATGCAATTGTAATATGCTGCCACTACTCACTAAATCCCTGTCTTGGACGTCGGTTTGTCGCGTTGAATAAATAACTCAATGCAATTGTAATGTGCTGCCACTACTCACTAAATCCCTGTCTTGGACGTCGGTTTGTCGCGTTGAATAAATAACTCAATGCAATTGTAATATGCTGCCACTACTCACTAAATCCCTGTCTTGGACGTCGGTTTGTCGTGTTGAATAAATAACTGAATGCAATTGTAATGCGATAAATTATTAAGATAACTGAATGAAATTGTATTATGATATATTCTGATAAATTATTGTGCATTTTTTTTTCTGTGTCTGCTGTTATGATATATGTACATGTACTTCTTCTTCTCAGGATATCCATATAGTGCTTATAGAGTTCACCCTTTCAGCCCCACGGGTGCATTTCCACAATTTTGAAAGCGTTACTTAACGACTATGTACCAGTTGCAGGAGAGATTGACCATGATAATTCAAGGGTAGTGCCAGATTAGCTTGGCGCCTTCAGGCGCCAAGCTAATCTGGCACTACCCTTGAATTATCATGGTCAATCCATCTCCTGCTGTAGGGACTCGGGGCTAAATGGGTTAACAACGGGAGAGGGATGACATCACAATAATTTTGAAGGAAGAAGACAAGTACTCGTAGAACTGTTGCATAGTGCCTCACTGTCACCTTACCCTCCACTCCGGAGTTGAAAGGATGTGAACTTGAACATAGCAGAAAATAAAGAGTCATGTCTTGTCCGCAGTGATTGGGGCTATCTCCATGGGCCAAGGACAGGACGTGCACGCCCGCCGCCTTATGGGCATCTCTATGGCGGAGGGTCGCTGGGTGCTTCTGCAGAACTGCCATCTCGGCCTTGACTTCATGGACGAGCTCTTGGATACCGTGCTCACCACTGAGACGGTTAATGACGGCTTCCGGCTCTGGCTGACCACCGAGCCGCACCCCAAGTTCCCGATTAACTTGCTGCAAACGTCCATCAAGTTCACCAATGAGCCACCCATGGGAGTTAAGGCTGGTCTGAAGAGAACCTATGGTGGCATCACGCAGGTGGGTACGCAATCAGGTTTCAGAGTCCGCAAGGCAAGAAGCATAGATTAGCGTGTGACCCTGCGTTGCAGGGGCTCATGAGAATCTGTGCCTCTTGTGGTGAGAAGCTGTGTGTCTTGTTTCGCCCATTGCATGACCTCAGATTTGAAAAGGCTGTGTACTGGTTGTGGGAGATGGACTTGACACGTTAGTGCAGGCGCCAAGCTGATCTGGCACTGCCCTTGAACTGTCGTGACCTGTCCATCTCCCACTGCGTTGTGTTGAGGGTGATTGTGTTGAGCACACCTGGCATGTTACAAACCTAACCTAGCCAAAGGGTTAACTCATTCAAGACGTCTTGAATGAGTCGACCCTTTTGTTCACAGCAACGAAGGCTGCGTGTACGAGAGGCTTAGCACAAGCTTACCACTATGCAATATTCTGTCGACAGGAGCAACTGGAGTACAGCAATATGCCGATGTGGAAACCCATGCTGTACGCCGTCGGTTTCCTTCACACCACCGTGCAGGAGAGGCGCAAGTTTGGACCCATCGGCTGGAACATTCCCTATGAGTTCAACCAGGGCGACTTCAACGCAACTGTCCAGTTCATCCAAAACCATCTGGATGACCTAGACCCCAAGAGGGTACGACCTTGACTTTGGAGTTTTCGTGGTTTTTTTGTAAATCCATTTGGGTGACCTAACTAATGAAGAGGGTACACTACTGACATAACTTTTTTAAATGTTTGTGTGCGTGTGGAACAAGTTGACTTATTCCGTGTGTATAATTGTTTTTTGCGGCATGTCTAGGGTGTGAACTTTGTGACGGTGCGTTACATGATTGGTGAGGCGCAGTACGGAGGTCGTGTGACAGACGACTATGATAAGCGCCTGCTGAACACCTACTGTCGTGTCTGGTTCACTGACAACATGTTCACTGACAACTTCACCTTTTACACTGGTACATTATTTCAGCTTATCTGTCGATGATGATGATGATGATGGGTGCTTCCTTGCATGCAAGGATCTTGCTTGCGATGACCCATGCTAGTTCAAGGGTAGTGCCAGAATAGCTTGGCGCCTACAGGCGCCAAGCTATTCTGGCACAACCCTTGAACTAGCATGGGTCTGCAGGCACCAAGCTATTCTGGCACCACCCTTGAACAATCATGATTACCAAGAGGTTTCTGGATGCTACGTTTTAGCTGCTGTTTGTTGTCATAGTGAGGCTGATGTGAAACATGCATTTTATTTTGCTGACCATTAACTGGTAGCATTTTCCTTAACACAGTAAGCAAAAGGTCCTTGGGCCAATATCAGCCGCAGTTTGCCCACACAGGGCTTTGTCTGATGTGGGCCTGAGGACATGTAGCTTATTGGATTATGCCCTTTTAGAGCCGATAGTTTTGTTTGCCCAGCAACTCCGGCTTTCACTATTTCATGTGGTGTCCAGCTGAATAGCTAGACCGTTGGTTTACTTGTACAGGCAACCAGTTTTCCATTTAGCCAGAGATCCTAGAACAAATGTCAGCTTTAGTTGGTCTGCACCCATGTGTGTGCGGGCCAAATGAAGCTGACATTTGTCCGAGGATCTTTTGCTCGCTTAGTAGTTATGTGCTGTGTCACATTTGACACCAATGCACTTGTAGTTTAACTCATTTAGCTCACATGCACTACGGCAAGATCACTTGCAGGAGATGGATCAACCATGTTAATTCAAGGGTAGTGCCAGATTAGCTTGGCGCCATTAGGCGCCAAGCTATTCTGGCACTACCCTTGAATTAGCATGGTCGATCCATCTCCTGCAAGTGGTACTTATTATGTGACAAACTTTTTGAAATGTGGCCATGGGGTTAGAAGGGTTAACCCCCTTGTGCACGTAGACGTGGGCTGTATGCATAAGAGGGTTAAGCACTTGCGATGTGAATGTGCAGGCTACAAGATCCCCAAGTGTAAGAATGTGGAGGAATACAGGTCGTACATCGAGGGTCTGCCGCTGGTGGACACCCCTGAGTGCTTCGGCCTGCACCCTAACGCTGATATCACGTGAGTGTGGCATTAGAACAGACCCGCAGAAGTTGTATTATTTGCGCCCTGTTGTCTGTGTGTCTGTCTTTCTTTCTGATCAATCAAATTTAGTGACACTTTCTAAAAATTTGGCTGACAACAAAGCACAATACGACTGGGTTTGCTGCATTTCAAAATCTCAAAATATAAAGAACATTTTTCAGTGATTGATTCTCTTTTGACAGGATGCCACTTTCTTGCCACCTATCCTAATTTTTTGGGGTTGCATACTGATGGTAAATATGAGTGGGCTTTGTAGCACGCAGTGCAGATTCAGTGCTGGACCAATTTGATCTTCAATCTTCAGTCCATGCTTGCGTAGTTTTCTCCCATACTAGTACTATCTACTACCTTCCTTACTGTGTCGTCAGTCAGAAAATGTTTGTTGCTGCAGTTATCAGACGAACACAGCCAACACTATTCTGGCCACCATTGTCAACATCCAGCCCAAGGACGCCGGCAGTGGTGGTGGTGAGACTCGTGAGAGCATCATCTACCGACTGGCAGATGACATGCTCGAGAAGCTCCCTCAAGACTACATCCCCTTCGAGGTACATGATGTTAACTTGTATGTGCAGTCAGCCACTAGAACTATAAACAGTCCTGGTGGATAGCACAAAAACGGTGAAGGGTCCTGTGCAGTTGTCATAGCAAGAGGCACAGTCCCCCCTCCCCCGGGGGCTCATGAGGGTCTGTGTCTCTTGTTCAGAGGTTAGAAATGGTGTCTGTGAAACCTGCAGGCTAATCCCATATAACTGAGGCACATGGACAACATACAGTCAAGCCAGCTTAACTCTTATCCCTTAACCCTTATCACATGGAATACACCAGTGAGTGAAATAAGTTTGACTAAAATAGCTAGTTCAAGGGTAGTGCCAGAATAGCTTGGCGCCTCTAGGCGCCAAGCTATTTTGGGACCACTCTTGAACTAAAGCCATTGGTCTTTATCCTTATCTGTAAGTACTATAATAATGTACAACAAACCAAGGGGAATTACTCAGCGCTGGACAACAGTTAGATCCCCTGCCCCCGCCTATCAGGCACCCAATCGCCAGCCCACAGAGAAATACGCAGGTATAGAATAAGACGATCATTTGCATCTTCAAATAAGATGCATCAGGTCTCTTATATAACCCATGTCTTTCTCCGGAACTTAGGAAGTAGGCAGGGGAAACATACATACACAAACACGAAGGTGCATTACTATATGTGGTCGGGTAAATACCCTGTATTCCCACAGTAGATGCACAGAACATTACACAACAATGTAACGATACAAATTTGCCTCGAGTTATACTGAGATACTCACAAACCAGCTAGGTGAGGCTAGCGCTGGCAGAATTGTACAACAAACCAAGGGGAATTACTCAGCGCTGGACAACAGTTAGATCCCCTGCCCCCGCCTATCAGGCACCCACTCGCCAGCCCACAGAGAAATACGCAGGTATAGAATAAGACGATCATTTGCATCTTCAAATAAGATGCATCAGGTCTCTTATATAACCCATGTCTTTCTCCGGAACTTAGGAAGTAGGCAGGGGAAACATACATACACAAACACGAAGGTGCATTACTATATGTGGTCGGGTAAATACCCTGTATTCCCACAGTAGATGCACAGAACATTACACAACAATGTAACGATACAAATTTGCCTCGAGTGATACTGAGATACTCACAAACCAGATAGGTGAGGCTAGCGCTTATTTGAAGATGCAAATGATCGTCTTATTCTATACCTGCGTATTTCTCTGTGGGCTGGCGATTGGGTGCCTGATAGGCGGGGGCAGGGGATCTAACTGTTGTCCAGCGCTGAGTAGTTCCGGAGAAAGACATGGGTTATATAAGAGACCTGATGCATCTTATTTGAAGATGCAAATGATCGTCTTATTCTATACCTGCGTATTTCTCTGTGGGCTGGCGATTGGGTGCCTGATAGGCGGGGGCAGGGGATCTAACTGTTGTCCAGCGCTGAGTAATTCCCCTTGGTTTGTTGTACAATTCTGCCAGCGCTAGCCTCACCTATCTGGTTTGTGAGTATAATAATGTAGCTTGCATATGGCAGTGTACATATTTGAAGGTTTTAGCCTCATATGATATGGGTTAGGAGGCACAAGTGCATTCGTCGAAATCATGAGGATTAATGCTTCTAGCAGTTCTTGGCCTCAAAAGGCCCCTGTTTTTCCAAGGCCTCTGTTGCCGTGCATTTATTTCTTCAAACATTTTTTTAATCTAGTATCTCTAAAATCATGATAATTCAAGGGTAGTGCCAGATGAGCTTGGCACCTTCAGGTGCCAAGCTCATCTGGCACTACCCTTGAATTATCATGATCAATCCAGCTCCTGCTGCAGGGTCCTGGGGCTAAAAGGGTTAATGAGTCACTGTATGGCTGTTCTGATGACAAAACTGTCTTCACTCGTAGCTGGAGCAGGGGACGTATACAGCAGTTCCAGACACAAACCTTACTGCTTCTTAAAATCTCCTATATCATTGTAATCCCCCAGGTAAAAGAGCGCCTTAAAAAGATGGGCCATCTGCAGCCTCTCAACATTTTCCTGCGTCAGGAGATTGACCGCATGCAGCGTGTTATCGCCACCGTGCGCACAACCCTCCAGGACCTGAAACTGGCCATTGACGGCACCATCATCATGAGTGAGAATCTCCGTGATGCACTGGATAACATGTTTGATGCCCGCGTGCCCAACTTCTGGAGAAAGGTAAGATGGTAATCCCTTGGCATATGCAGCACACTGTAAGCAGGACCGATGGCTGCATGCACATGGGGATTATAAATAAAAAGGAATGAAAAATGGATTAGTTTTGAATAAGAAGATAAATATAAAACTGACCAGTAAAGGCACCATCATCATGAACAAGAATCTCCATAGCACCCTTGATAACTTGTTTGTTGACTGCAAACTAGCTCATAATTATTGCAGGAAGAAAGAAAAACGTATAATGGATCCTCTTTGTAATGTGTGTGCCGGGCCTTGATTTTGGACTGTACAGCTGTCGGCCATAAGGTCCCAACATCACAGACCAGCGCACAAATGGATATACAATTTGTAAAGATCGATACAGCCAAACCTGTCTTGATAAGCATCTTCACCAGATGACCCTTAGTTTTCATGCAAATTGTGTAATGCTTTTTGTGTGACCTAAACAGCAATATGACCAGCTGGTCACTTATTCGGTCTCTTGGGCAGTCACTGTGGGTAGATTTGCTTGTATTGAATTTAAATTGCACTGTTTATTTCTGCCTGTTCTCAGATCTCCTGGGAGTCCGCCACACTGGGTTTCTGGTTCACAGATCTACTGGACCGTAACACCCAGTTCAACTCATGGCTGTTTGAGGGGCGCCCCACTACCTTCTGGATGACTGGTTTCTTCAACCCTCAGGTCAGGACTTAATAAGTCAAGTCAAATAACGTTATTTATCCCATGAAGGGGCAATTCCAAAATAAATACAGTTTTTGTACTTGATTTAACTGGACTTATTTCCCATTACTGGTGTGTGTTATGGTCTGTGATTTTAAACCTTATGGCCAGGGGCTGTAGAGTCCAAAATCACAGACCAGCTCACAATTATATTTGATAGTTTAATCAGTATGCGTTGCGTACAAAATATGTGTGCTGGTGTTCAATTAAGGACCTTGCGGTCTTGGGAACAATACAGTTGTTATTCATTTTGGGATGGAGAAAAACTGGTTTGCTTTTATACCCCTATTTTGCGTTCGTGTGTCCGAGTTTAACTCTGTGGCTGTTGTTTGTGTTTTTCCATGAGAAAAAGCACTCCCAACAGCCAAAGAGTTGAAATTAAACTGTCTTTGTGTGTCTGCAGGGTTTCCTGACAGCCATGCGACAGGAGATCACTCGTGCCCACAAGGGCTGGGCCCTGGACACGGTGATTCTGGACAACGATGTCACTCGTCTGATGAAAGAGGATGTCACCTCACCACCTGGGGAAGGTACGCATTCATCCACATTTCACGTCTTGTATTTTGGGGGGATGGCAAACATATACTTTGGACCTATTAACCCTTCTAGCCTCGAAACCCTGCAGCAGGAGATGGATTGATCATGAAAATTCAAGGGTAGACCCTTGAATTATCATGGTGAAGCCGTCTCCTCCAACTGGTACACAGTCGTGAGGCAACACCTCCAAAATTTGAGAAATGGGATCTTGGGGCTGAAAGAGTTAGTAGATAGTTGGCAAAAGTGTGAGACTCATGTTCATATCATCCAAACAGGCAGCAAGAAAGACTGTTATTAACCTTTTGTCTGTCAGCAGAGCTTTTTGTTGGTGATTTCTGCAGGAGTCACCTTGACATAAAGCACCACTGACAAAGGGTTAAAAATGCTATTTTAGGATTTATTTATCCTAAGACTGTTCTGAAACTGTTGATAACCATCTGTGTTTGATAACCATCTGTGTTCAAATTCTGTCAGCCATTTATTTGGACAGCCATTAATCGATAAAGGATGCTATTTATGCATACATTCTTTGTTCAGGTGTGTACATTTACGGTCTGTTCCTGGATGGTGCTGGTTGGGAGCGTCGCAACGCTCGGCTGATCGAACCCACAGCCAAAGTGCTGTATACTCCCCTGCCTGTGGTCCACGTCAGTGCCACTAACCAAGAGAAGCAGAAGTCCCTGAACCTGTACGAGTGTCCTGTCTACAAGAAGCCAAAGCGCACGGATCTGACCTACATCTTCCCTCTCATGCTGAAGACCAACAAGAACCCCGACTACTGGGTGCTTAGAGGTGTGGCACTGCTCTGTGACATCAAATAAAGTGTTGGCCACGACCTGTACAGTTAACCGTTTTGCACAAGCAGCCACTGCTGTTTACAGTACTGCTGGCTGCATGCACGAGGGGGTTAAGTTAGCTGCAGGTATCAAGCGATACACCAAGTGTGACTGTGCTGTACAACTCAAAATAAACTATTTGTTGAAATCTCCGCAGATCTGTTGTAAGCACCTGTATACTGAGGAACTTCTGTCTGGAAGAAATCAAAATCAGTGTTTACCTGAATTCGGGCAAGAGTTTTGTCAGAATGTTCAACACCATCCCATTCACCCACCTTAATTTTATGAACTGTGTTTTCCACCGTGGACAGAGAAGCCAAACAATTACAAGATACATTGTTGTTGATGTCTGAATTTCTTTCTCTTTCAAAACACACGTCACATATTTCTGAAAGATATGAAAAAGGAGCTTTATAATTGCATTTTTCATGGTAAATTCATTTTGAAGCAGGGTGATTTTGCAAAAACTCTTTTATTTTTAACCCTTTTCATCCTGGTGCACCCATTGCTTGAAGTAAATGTGACCATGATAGTCCAAGGGTGGTACCAGAATATCTTGGCGCCTGAGGCGCCAATCTATTCTGGCACCACCCCTGAACATAAATGGTTGATCTATCTCCTAATCTGTAATATAGCCTACATAGTACAATAAGGAAAGTTTACAAGAATCAGCCTCAGGGTGTAAGAGGACAAATGCCAACTTTTGCCACATTAGTTCACTGACCCTTGCTTTGGTGTGTTTGAAGCAGTGTTTGTGGGGTGGGCTTTTGACACTGGTTTTTGTGCTAGGATGTCTCAAGTCTTTGTGAAGGAATTTATGAGAATTGCATGTACAGGTATGAAATGTGGTTGCATATATTTTGTTTTTAAATGATTAACCCATTTAACCCCAAGACCACATTTTCCAAATTTTGGAGATGCTAGTTAAGGACTATGTACCTGTTGAAGGAGATGGATCAACCATGATAATTCAAGGGTAGTGCCACATGAGCTTGGTGCCTTCAGGCACCAAGCTTATCTGGCACTACCCTTGAATTATCATGGCCCATCTGTCTCCTACTGTAGGGATTTGGGGTTAAATGGGTTAAGGACACAAATAGTACATCCAGTACTGCGAGTGACCTAAATGTTCATGAGTTGCTGCAAGGTGCAGGGGCTCATGTATACAAGTCTTGCATTACTTGGAAAAATCCGTCCAGTCTGTGATTGTTGTGAATAATTTACAACTGTTATGATTTTTGTGTTGCAATACTGTCTTCACAGCGGGCAAATGTTTTTAATTTTACTCAGCGTCTTTGCTTTCTTGTGCTGTTATAAAAATTGATGTTATAAAGTAATATTTGTTTTAACAAGGTTCACACAATCTTTCATTATTTACAATTTTTCAGACTTTTTAATTTATCTACATTTGATAATCATGGATTCTCTGAACGGTATTGCTATCCCTTTGGCAGTCGGTAGTACTTTTTGTCGTGATGACTCCTCTCGTGCCTGCAGGCACAGGTACTGTTTTCAGTACAGGTGGCTGCTTGCACAAGGGGGTAAATGGTAGACTTGAAGGGTCAAGGATAGTTGGATAGTTCTTTAGATGTAGCCATTCTTGCTTGTAGGCTGTTTGGGCAGCAGTTTAGTTGTTTCTGACATCTCGACTGTTCAGCCTGTCTCGAGGCACATCTAGTGACGCTTTTGCCTGGTAAGAGACGGAGTTATTATTTGTGTGTTGGTCTCTGATTTTGCACCTTTAGCTGAATGCAGTAAGGTCCAAAATCACAGATCACAAAATCACAGACCTGCACACTTGTTTCATTGCCAGATTGTGGAACTGTTTATAATGTTGAAGTGTTTGAAATACATATATACATATATACACATGTGCGTAGCCGAGTGATATTTTGTTTATAACGAGTGCAAAGTGTGCTGTGATTCTTCATACAATAAGGCACCAACATTTACAGTATTATTATGCCCATTTACTCTTCCACTTTACAAATTGTCACTAATTTTTCATTGCAAAAACAAATACTTTATTGTGCTGACTTATTCCATAAAATATTGCCACAAACACTGGCAGAAAAAAAAGACGTTGAATATTTTTTGTTGGAATTCAAAACTAAAATGACAAATGGTGTTGCATTACATAACTTTTGCTATGTTTACTGTTTGTTGTTCTGTCCAAAGGTGTGTCAAAATAAATTTTTCTCAGATAAGGTGTTGCAGAAAGGTGTGTGTTTTGCTATCGGTGTTTGTGCCTATTTTGCATTCTGTGTTTGTGCATTTGTAAGGAGAGAGTCTCAAGATCTGATCATATACACAGTTTCATGACAGACAGTCGGGCTGGGGCTTCACTGCCAAACGAAAAGGCAGCATCATACACGAAGACAGTGCAGCCACACAGACAAGACCTTGATCAAGCCAAACAATGGAGGTGGAGGCAATGACTCGTTCTCTGGATTGCTTTGCTGGACCTTAGCCAAATCAATCATGCCATCGTTCTCACACGGTCAAAATGCCTGCTGAGAAATTTGATGCAGGAATGTGAAGCCAACGCTGGCACTTGGCAATGACCAACATACAACTTTGAAAACTTGTGTGGGTCTACTGCCCAGGCCATGACATGCTGGAGTCCCATTTCAATGATCGACCATCCACCCTCACTAGCAAGGCAGAAATCACTCAGGGACTACGGATGGGCAGATCGGACATGGTGAGAAACCTCAGAAAGTATTTAATAATAATAATAATTACGGTATTTATAATGCACTTAACTTATAATAATTATAACTCTAAGCGCGCACTCACAACTCGTGCACGCATGCGCACACTTTAGACAATGACTCACGTACCACAAATAGTGAAATACTGTGACATTACGACAGTCTGCTTAGGGTGGGGAGTGTGGTGGTATAGTGCTAGAACTGTTGAAAGAGGTGAGTTTTGAGGGCGGACTGGAAGGAGGAGAGAGAGTGTTTCTGACGGAGAGAGAGTGGGAGAGTGTTCCAGGTGGATGGACCGTATACTGAGAAGGAGCGGGGGCCGAAAGTGCTGAGTTTGGTGCGGGGGATGTAGAGGCGGAGAGGGTCGGAGGCGGAGCAGAGGGAGCAGGGAGGAGTGTAGGGGTTAAGTAAGTTGGAGAGATAGGCGGGAGCGCAGTTGTTCAGGGATTTGTAGCAGAGAGACAGAATCTTGTATTGAATACGTTGGGGGATGGGAAGCCAGAGAAGGAGTTTGAGAAGGGGAGTGATGTGGTCGGATTTTTTCTTTCTGAGGACGAGGCGGGCAGCATTGTTCTGGACGCGCTGGAGAGTGAAAGTGGTGGAGTGAGGGAGGGGGGGGGGGGGCCGGAAAGGAGAGAGTTGCAGTAGTCGATGCGAGATAGGATGAGAGAGACAGCAAGGTTGGTGGCAGCTTCGGTAGTGAGGTATTTTCTGATCTGACTGATGCGGCGGAGGTGGAAGTAGCATGCCTGGGCCGTGGCGGAGACGAAGCTGGTCATGGAAAGAGAGGAATCGAGGATAACGCCGAGGTTTTTGGCCGAGTCAGAGAGGGAGATGGGGGTGCTGTCGAGTTGAAGGTGGAGGGAGGGAGGGAGCTGGGAACTGAGTTTCTGGCGAGTGCCTACCAGCATGGCTTCCGTTTTGTCGTCATTCAGTTTAAGCTTGTTTGCTGTCATCCAGTTTTTCACGTCTTCAGTCGTAGCAGTCAGCCGTGCGAGTCTGTAGTGACTGAGTGTTGTCGAGTTTGTCTTTGTCTAGTAGTTGTGAGTCGTCAGCGTAGAGGTGGTGGTGTATGTGGTGTGAGACTGGATGATTTTGGACAGGGGAGAGGTGTAGAGTGTGAAACTCCGCAGGAGAGCGTGACTGGGTTGGAGGCCGGAGACGCCGTCAATGGTGACGGACTGCTGTCTGTCGGAGAGGTGGGAGAGAAACCAGGAATGAGCAGAATCAGTGATGCCAAAGGAGTGGTGAAGGCGGTGGAGGAGGATAGAGTGGTCTATAGTGTCGAAGGCGGCAGAGAGGTCGAGTAGCGTAAGAAGGGAGATGTTGCCCGAGTCGGTGGAGAGAAGCAGGTCGTTTAAGATATGTAGAAGGGCTGTTTCAGTGCTGTGATGTTTGCGATAGGCAGACTGGAAGGGACTGAGGAGGTTGTTGTCGGCGAGGTGGAGGTTGAGCTGGTTGAGAATGACCTTCTCAAGACCTCAACGACCTTTCCCGCAAAGGGCACCACACAATCGATCACCTCCCGAGCAGAGGCACGGGTGGGACTTTTCCGGCTACAGCCGGATTTCCAGATTTTTTTTTTTTTTCCACTTAAAACTGAAATGCCCCAAGACTCTCGCTTCAGGATTCAACTTTTGTTTTCGGTCCCACCTATGCAGAGGTGTGGAAAAGGCAACAAATGTTGGACAGACTTGATTGATCAATAGTAAACCAGACCAATATTGGCATAGATATTGAAAAGCACTCTGGGAAGTCTGATGGGTGGGGTGAGCCTTTCCAAAGCACAGATCCTATTTTGACCCAACTGAATTGTATAGTTATTTAACTCTTTCTACCCCAACACCGAAACCCTCAAAGTTTGCCGTTGTCCTCTGAAGACTGCATTGCAGTGCAGGACACAGATCGACCATGATAGTTCAAGGGCGATGCCAGAATAGCTTGGCGCCCATAGGCGCCAAGCTATTCTGGCATCACCCTTGAACTATCATGGTCGATCCTTATCTTGCTGTGGTGTGTCTGGGGTAGAATGAGTTAAATACCCATATCAGTCCAAAGGTGGTCAGGTCTGTCTGAGGAGATTATGGCAGCTGCATGATGAGGAAATCTGAGTCATACCAACGCTGAGTTGGCATACCTCGCCCTGTGCCTAGGTGACCTGCACCAGGCTCAGTGTACATTTATTGTACACTCACTATGGTAAATGCACGATAGCATCGCAAATGTCAGTTTTAGGCGGCGGGACCGACTGCTAGTTACGTAGTCTACAGCAGACAGGCCGGCACAAGAGGGTTTGAAAAGAAAAAAAAACCCTCACCAGAATGAAAATCAGCGCAAAGCCGGACGGGAACGCAAGATGGCAGAGGTGTCCTTGCGTGCTGCGGCCTCCCCTGCTGATGATATTCGATCCGATGGCGTACATGTGTCGTTGTGTTGAGGGCGTGTGCACCCTTAGTTATCAGTGCTCGGACTTTCAGGTGTACAAAAAAGCGGAGAAGCTAGGTCAACTGTTTGTGTGTCAGTGCTGGTCTGTTATTTTAAACCTTATGACCCCATGCTGTAACGGCCAAAATCACAAACCACCACACTGATAAGCGGTGATTTACGTTACACATCAGCCGGTACATTTCTGCCTATCGACCGAGACTTCCAGATAACACGCAGAAATGAAAACAGGCACGCAGCCGGCAGGCACGCTCACACGCGCGCACACATCATACTCATGGTCGTAAGCAAACACGCCACGCACGCACACACGCACGCCGACAACGCACACACGCACGCATACACACCCACCCACACACAAGCGCGCACAGACGGACACACTTGACTCACGCCACCCATTACACATCGCTCATACCGTACACAAAGTACACAAACCAAGGGGAATCACTGACTCAGCGCTGGACAGACTGACAAACACTGAGTTAGATCGGCCCCTGCCCCCGCCTATCAGGCACCCAATCGCCAGCCCACAGAGAAATACGCAGGTATAGAACAAGACGATCATCTACATCCCTCAAAGTAGGCCGCCTGAAAGCACGGCTGCGCAGCGCATGAAAAGTAAAGTCTACTCTGTACCTCCAAAGTATTTAGTCCAGGTCTATGTAAACCGGCATTTGTCCAGGTCTATGTAAACCGGTTTCTATAGGGCTCGGGACTAAGTTCCCCGCGTCATTGCCTAGCCGCCAGCGTCGGCGCATCAGCCGCTATCTTATAGTCATCAGATAGTAGCGAAATCACTAGTGTTTCAACAAGTTTTTCCGTCATTTTTCTTCCTCTTTGGAAACAAACAAAAACAGATTCTGGTGAGCGGTTTCCTACAGTGATGGCAAGACTAGCTGTTATTGCTTATAGTACGTCAGGACTTTCCTGACATTACAAAAACAGCGGATTTCCCTGTAAGCGCTTAGTCCCGTATTCTCACAAGATGGCCGCCACGACTGGCGTGATGACGTCAGCTTCCCGAGCCCTATACCGAAGTGTGTATTGTTCAGTTGGAAGTACAACATGTGTTAGCATTGTTGTCCAACACCCCCTAGTCACGTATCCGATGTCTGCCACTCGCAGAAACTGGCGCGTTTTTCTGGCCGAGTTCTGGAACTGGAAAGACACAACTGCCACGAGGCAAGAAATACTTATTCTACGACCAGAAGCCCAGCACACTTGGCGGAGTACTACTGAGGGAAAATATCTCCATGTGGGAAGACAGCAGGATGCAGAGCCAAGACTGTGAAGCCCACTACTAAGTGCTCACCATCATGTGTGTTTTGGAACGTGGCAAGCTCTCCATCTCCATGTAAGGCATCAGTCCCCAGCCGGTTTGCCGATGTGGATTTAACGTGGCAAGCTCTCACTAAATCTCCATGTAAGACATCAGTCCCAGTTTGCCGAATGTGGATTTAACGTGGAAAGCTCTCCATCTCCATGTAAGACATCAGTCTCGGTTTGCCTAATGTGTATTTAACGTGGCAAAGCTCTCCATCTCCATGTAAGACATCAGTCCCAGTTTGCCGAATGTGGATTTAACGTGGAAAGCTCTCCATCTCCATGTAAGACATCAGTCCCAGTTTGCCGAATGTGGATTTAAGATGCAATAAGCCAAATATATGTACAATGCAAAATCAGTAGGTTGCATCCGATTCAGGTTTGAACCTCATGGACTGCAGCTGCAAGGCATAGGGCGGACTTTACCTGACCTGCACCAAGGTCTGCACGTGCAAATGGTGTGAAGCAGGCAATATTCCTGTCACAGTCGTAATCCCGCACCAGAAGTAGATGTGAAAGAATCAGAATGAAGTCACGACGGTCCGCCCGAATTAACGGTGACACTTACCAGAGGAGAAAAGTCCAACGCCGGAACCCGGTATCGAACCGCGCACCTTTGGCATTGGTGGCAGGCGCCTTAACCACTGCGCCACGGACCGCTGGCAGTATCACCTTTATACATGGCGCAGCGGTAACAGTTGGCAGTATCACCTTTATACATGGCGCAGCGGTAACAGTTGGCAGTATCACCTTTATACATGGCGCAGCGGTAACAGTTGGCAGTATCACTTTTATACATGGCGCAGCGATAACAGTTGGCAGTATCACCTTTATACATGGCGCAGCGGTAACAGTTGGCAGTATCACCTTTATACATGGCGCAGCGGTAACAGTTGGCAGTATCACCTTTATACATGGCGCAGCGGTAACAGTTGGCAGTATCACCTTTATACATGGCGCAGCGGTAACAGTTGGCAGTATCACCTTTATACATGGCGCAGCGGTAACAGTTGGCAGTATCACTTTTATACATGGCGCAGCGATAACAGTTGGCAGTATCACCTTTATACATGGCGCAGCGGTAACAGTTGGGCAGTATCACCTTTATACATGGCGCAGCGGTAACAGCTGGCAGTATCACCTTTATACATGGCGCAGCGGTAACAGTTGGCAGTATCACCTTTATACATGGCGCAGCGGTAACAGCTGGCAGTATCACCTTTATACATGGCGCAGCGGTAACATTTGGCAGTATCACCTTTATACATGGCGCAGTGGTAACAGTTGGCAGTATCACCTTTATACATGGCGCAGCGGTAACAGCTGGCAGTATCACCTTTATACATGGCGCAGTGGTAACAGTTGGCAGTATCACCTTTATACATGGCGCAGCGGTAACAGCTGGCAGTATCACCTTTATACATGGCGCAGCGGTAACAGCCGGCAGTATCACCTTTATACATGGCGCAGCGGTAACAGTTGGCAGTATCACCTTTATACATGGCGCAGCGGTAACAGCCGGCAGTATCACCTTTATACATGGCGCAGCGGTAACAACGCCTGCAAGTGGGAATCGTTTGAATTATGCTCCTTTTCCATCACCAATAATAGACTTTTTTTGTAATTCAAAAGTAGCTCATAGCTGCGCATGTTTCGACAAAACAAAGCTAAGTAAAAGTCCGGATGAACGTGCGATATCGCATGTTCGCCCAGGTATTTAATGCACTGTTTGTGTCAAATGACGCGCCCTTTAAAAAAATATCTGCTACCGATGTAGTGTAAAACCCCAGCCATTAGAGGACTTGAAAGATCTGACATTCTCCCTCGTACTGCATGTAATGATGAGGATAGATTTTGCGACTGACAACTCGCCACTTTCCTTCCCGCTCCAGGCGGCTGACCGTGGGTTCCCAGTTGTCACGGTACTCGGGGACGTCTTGTAGGAAGATTGTTCGTACACAGTTCACGATGTAGCCGCCTGCAATGGAATGACAGAATAAACACCAGTTCTCGGCGTACATTTTGTTTCTGCTAATATACTGACGAGCAATAAAAATGCGACCTTTTTGGAATCATCCAAAACACTAAATTGTCCTCTACATCACACACTAAATTGTCCTCTCATCACACACTAAATTGTCCTCTACATCACACACTAAATTGTCCTCTACATCACACACTAAATTGTCCTCTACATCACACACTAAATTGTCCTCTACATCACACACGAAATTGTCCTCTACATCACACACTAAATTGTCCTCTACATCACACACTAAAGTGTCCTCTACATCACACACTAAATTGTCCTCTACATCACACACTAAATTGTCTTCTACATCACACACTAAATTGTCCTCTACATCACACACGAAATTGTCCTCTACATCACACACTAAATTGTCCTCTACATCACACACTAAAGTGTCCTCTACATCACACACTAAAGTGTCCTTTACATCACACACTAAATTGTCCTCTACATCACACACTAAAGTGTCCTCTACAACACACACTAAAGTGTCCTCTACATCATACACTAAATTGTCCTCTATATCACACACTGAAGTGTCCTCTACATCACACACTAAATTGTCCTCTACATCACACACTGAAGTGTCCTCTACATCACACACTAAAGTGTCCTCTACATCACACACTAAAGTGTCCTCTACATCACACACTAAATTGTCCTCTACATCACACACTAAATTGTCCTCTACATCACACTCTAAAGTGTCCTCTACATCACACACTAACGTGTCCTCTACATCACACACTAACGTGTCCTCTACATCACACACTAAAGTGTCCTCTACATCACACACTAACGTGTCCTCTACATCACACACTAACGTGTCCTCTACATCACACACTAACGTGTCCTCTACATCACACACTAACGTGTCCTCTACATCACACACTAAAGTGTCCTCTACATCACACACTAAAGTGTCTAAAGCGTCTGCAGGCATGCTCGTGACTGCGGAGTCCAATCTGGGACAGGCAGGTTCGACCGCAGTGGCTGCAGAGGGAGGTCTGGTCAGGGTTCTGAGTTGTGGCATCTCTGTTTTTTCTCCTGAGCCGCTTGTCTTTAAGACTAGCTCTGCGAGAGTCCTCAAAGGAGACGGCTGCCTTGTGCTTCTTCTTGGATATACCATCATGTATGTGGATGTGTCTTGATCCCGGTGTATTGGAGTGTTGGTTAGCCATCCTTACATTTATAATGATCTTGCTGGGATCTGCTGGAGATTTGTGTTGTGTTTGTGAATTGTGAAATGGACACTTTACTACCTTGCTAACTCTTCCAGCGCGAACTTTCTCGAAGGGCGACCCAGTGGCAGGATGTACCATCTACTGTGATTTTTGCCTGGACTTATTTGTGTGTGCTAGTTACCTTACACGGACCGCAAAAGAGCATTTTAATGATGCCCTGATACTTTTCCAGGTACTTTTGTGAGACTTTATATATTTCACAATTTTATTATGATTTAAAATTTTAACTGAACTCAACTACATATTAGATACCAGCACTTTTCAAGCCATGAAGCAGTGTTTCTGTGTTGACTGAGTAGCTGGCGCCAGCCAGTCTGCACACCTGGCACCTGTGACTTAATTCCCTTCGCTTTCACCCCACCCTCCACCCCCGGCCCTCTTTTTGGGTAGGCCGAGAGATCATCCTCCCCTTACGTGTGAGTGCCGCCCCGCTGGCCACTTGGCCTAATCCTCTTTGCCTCAGCACCCTCGCATTGTGATCGAGGATGGCTTGTTCTCTTCTCGGCTATCCTTGGCGCCCCTGGGGCTAGTCGGCAGGTGTCAGCATACATCTTGGCATCTCCATGTTTGACGAGCTTAGTGATGACATCACCCCTCCATCCCTCCCATACTGAACGTCCCGCCCACCATGTCCAACCCCCGCATCACACGCGCCGCCGCCAAGACCCCATGCAATTCTACACTTCAGAAGATAAACGCAACTGAGGACCCGATACAAAAGAACTTCTCGAGACAGACTGTACCCGTGTCTTCTTGTGGAGATTAGCCCTGCATGAAAGGTACGTCTAACACCCCCTGCCCCCTGGCTACAGAGCCGAATGGATCGACCAGGACAGTAACAAAGAAGCAGTAGACTCCCCCCTCCTTCCCCCGTACCATGATGCTCTACACAGTACACTAGTACTGACGAGTCTATAGGAGTTCTGGCAAGAAACTCGCTGTTGCCATCACTGTTTTCTATACCACCTGTCTTATCAGAGCCCAGGGAGCTCGCTGCCATGATTGGATAGACAAAGAATTTCAACCGCTCAAAGACTGTGTTGAAAAGATGTTGTCTTCCCAACACTGAATCTTCATCTCTACCACCCCTTGGCGGTAAGCTGGCGCTGCCACCTCCCTCCCCCGGCACGGCAACTGACGAGTCTCTTCAGGACACTAATTCCTCAATTCCACTCAAAAGTGATGTAACCAGCGTCATACCACCCTTGGACGTGACCACATCCCCACCCAGCCGACCGGCTGACCCCACCCAGCATGACCCGCCCGTCACGCTCAGCTGCGCAGAGGTTGGTGGAGCCGCACCGCTGCGAACAGTGACAACTCTACTGGGCAGGATCAGGCCACGCCCACCTGTCACTCTCTGTCCTTCGGACCCGACCACCACTCTCCCACCACCTGTCTTTCGACCCAATCAGACGACGAGAAAATCTTCGCAAGTGATCCGTCTGGCCTTCCCACCGATTGCTGTTACCTCGCTACCTCCCCAACAACCCCTCCCCCTCGCCCAGTTAGCCACCCTGCCAGCTCTCCTGTGTCAGTTTCAGCAGAAACTGGAGGCTTCGGCGGCTAACATCAAAGAACTCCAGTCGGAACTTTCTTCAGTGAAGACCGAACTGGCAAGTGTCAAGGCGCACTGTGTCACCTTGCAACAACAACAGAGCGCTCTTGAAGCCCAAGTGCAAGACAACGAGGTTAAGAGGAAACATGGCCTCTCTGTGGTGGAAAAAGACCTGACCAGGGTTGAACAGTCAACGTGCGCTGATTTGCAGAAACTTACAGTGGAGCAGGAAGCTATCACCAAACAGGTTTCAAAACTTGCTGCTGCCAGAGACACACAGAGCGCCATGATCGGTACCCTGAAAAAACAAGTAGGAGCACTTGGCCAGGTAACACCTTCCCAAAAAACAGTGAAACCAGCCCTAGCCTCCACGTCGCCCCTCCCCCCTCCCCCGGCCACCCCGTCCCCGGCCACCAATCACTCAGGGAACACCCCAGACCCTGACTCTCGCCAGTCTGTTAGCCCCCTGCATACTCAACAGCAGGATAATTATGTGCCTCGCCACTCGTCGTTCAGCATCGAAACCCACAACTGCTTCGCTCCCCTTGACACACAGCTAAGTGACAGCAAGGCCGCGCGTGACACTGACCACAAATCTGACAGCTCTACTCCCGGTTCGACCAACGCCGTGAACACCAAGCTGCTGACACCTTATGAAAAGCTGTGCCAATCAAAGGTGAACCCGCAGTCGCACGCTCTACTCCTCGGCGACTCAGTCATTAGGTTCATCGATGACCGGAAAATGTCAGCTCCGGATTTTACAGTTCAGAACATGGCGGTGTCAGGTCTGTCTGTCAGCGACCTCATCAAGTGGCTTGACACTCGCCAGCCTGTCCGACATGTACACCACGTCACCTTTCATGTCGGAATCAACAGCTGCCGCAACTTGAATGTTCCGGTCGCATGCAACACGTGGCTGCAGCTCATCGATCTGCTGGCCACCAAGTTCCCGCAGGCCACTCTACAGGCGTCCACCATCATGCCGCCCTTTGGTCAACGCCACCCCCTGTTTGCAGCCGCCGCTAAATCCAATGAAAACCTCCACGCGGCCTGCAGGAAGGCTGATATTGCCATCGTGGACCACACCGCCACCTTTCTGACCAAGAACCACGCCCCCCGCCAGGCCCTCTACCGGGACGGTGACAGAATGCACCCCAGCGCTGAAGGCACAAAACGTCTGGCCCTCAATATACGCTACGGTGAATACCGGCCCTACGTAGCTCCACGAGATCATGCCAACTTCAACTCTGCACCCGGTTACCTGGCACGCAAACACCATGGCTCTGACATGACTGGAGGGCCCCCGGCCCGCCTGGCACGTTATGGCCACGGGGTGCGACCTGCTCAGGTTAACAACTCAGAGTTGACTCGGCCTCTTCAGCCAGTGCCGCCGAAACTCGGCCAGCAGCCTGTCGACCCTTCGTCCCCGAACCCACGAGGTCAGGCGGAACAGCAGTCACCGATGTTCCAGACAACTGACTTTCCGCCTCTTGTGACTTCATCTGCCGGAACGGCCCAGACCTCAGCTGCTAATGCGTGGGCCCCCACTGCTAGCTGTGACAACCAAATTCCCATTGAATTAGTAATGCAAATTGCGAAACTTTTTTTCACTGCTAGACAGTGTACATCACGTGAAAACAAATAATTAATTCTCATTATATAAAAAATGATTGATGTCTGATGGGCGCCACATTCCGACCCGTTGCCTGAATGGTCCTTGCTGGTGTGTGTATTTTGACAGTTTTCCACAGCCTTCTTTGGCACTGACCGGGGAGGGTTGTGGGAGACGCTCGGGTTGCGCCGGTACGGGCTGTCCTGGCTCCGGGTTGGACTGTTGTTCCTGTCATATATCAACCCGAATGAGATTATTCATACAGGACTGATGTCATCCAAATGCTCAAATTTATGATTATCAATTAATTAGTACTACAGAACTCTATTGCTGTCATAACTGTGAAACGTGTGTAGTTTTGATTGCGACGTAGAACCGCTATCAAGTCTATATCCTTTCAATATTGACGCTGTACTCAAAGCGATTTTAAACTCATTAAAATTTTTGTACCTGAGAAATCGGTGACTTACTGCATGATATAGATTCGTGTACGTTTTTCTGACATAGCTAACGTGTCTAATGTGTGAAGTCACGACGGAGTCTCAACCACGTTTAGTTCGTATTTGTTGTGTGATAGACCGTAACGGATCAGAGACACCCAGTGCGTGCGTCTCTTAGTGCGACGATTAGTCGCGATACAATCACACAACATAATCCTGTTACTAAGAGATTCAGGATTAGCACTTGATACCTGATGACTGATTAGTGTGTGATGACTGGCTTAGTGGTCAATGTTGATAGACACACCCGCGTGCAATTCTCATCGGAATGCACGTATAATTATGACAATTGCAGCGCTCTGTGACTTTACAAACTGTGTTAACCTGTGTATTGAACAAGAGTGCACAACTGACTTAGTCGCTATTAAAGTGATTCTTGTCACTGACTGTGGCGGTAGCAAAGAATAAGATTACTCTGGTACGCTTCATCGCGTTTTGTTTGTAGCAACAGTACGTTGCACACGCAGAGACCTATATCTGCAGACTTTTTTCATTTACATCTACGATCCG
Source organism: Semisulcospira habei (assembly GCA_036245525.1). Taxonomy (NCBI): domain Eukaryota; kingdom Metazoa; phylum Mollusca; class Gastropoda; family Semisulcospiridae; genus Semisulcospira; species Semisulcospira habei. Next base: position 184,270,014 of record BTPG01000006.1, on the reverse strand, counting down.
CTATCTTTTTCTTCCTTTTTTTTTTATCTTTCGCGCATGTTTCAGTGCTGTGTTTTGACCACTTATTTGCATGCCACATTGTGACACTTTGTTATTGTTGTTTAAACTGTCATTTAGTTTGTTAGTATATTTTAAACTAGTATTTAGTTGCGAAGTTACCTGACATGTTTACTAGTGTCAGCGATCATTTGCTTAGAATAGGCCATCTCAATGTATATCACCTTTGCAGCAAAGTATCAGATGTTACAGTACTACTCAACCAACCCTCCCCATATCATATATTTGGCTTTACAGAAAGTAGGTTGACAGAGAATATAAGTAACCAAGCTATCACCATACAAAATTTCTCCATTCATAGGCGAGATGCTTCAGTGCCTGGTCACACTGGCATTTGTGCTTATGTTCACAATACTATTGCTAACAACGTAACACGACGACGTGACCTGGAATCCGCCCATGTGGAAAGCCTGTGGCTTGAGATAAAAGCAACCGCCAAGTCAACCCCGACCTTCGTATGTTTTATTTACAGCAACCCCGCAGCTACAGTGTCCTGGCAAGATGATTTTGTTGTAATGGTTGACAAAGTACAAAACTCCAAGGGTGATATACATATACTCGGTGATTTTAATGTTGATTTATTGAAACCTGGCAACACGTCATGGAGATCCATGATAACGTTCTTAGGCCTTACACAAGTAGTTCAGTCACCCACCAGGGTCACTGCTACTTCATCCACATTAATTGACCATGTTTATACAACCAACGACAGTGCCCTTAGCAATGTCTATGTACCCAGCACCTCTGTCAGTGATCATTTTCCTATTTGTTTTTCATTATCTGCGAAGTTGCCAAAGAAACCTCATAAAGAGCATATAACCATTCTCTACAGATCATTCAAAAAATTTAATCAAGATGATTTTTTGCATGAACTTTCCCAAACACCATTTTCCGATGTGTATAACTATAACGATCCCAATGTAGCGCTGTCCCACTGGTATAAGTTGTTCCTCGGTGTTCTTGACAGACATGCCCCGAGGCGCACGAAGCGTGTTAAACATCCCAGTGTGCCTGAGTGGCTGACGGATGAGATTAAAACTGCAATGGAACTAAGAGATCTATTGAAACAACAAAAGAAATTTGACGAGTACAAAAAACAGCGAAACCTAATTAAATCATTAGTACGTAAAGCACAGAGGCAGTATGCTGAAAAGATTATTGCGGGCGGCAAAGACATACGCAGCATGTGGCAGGTGATTAACACATTTACTAAAGGACAATCTAGTAAAACAACGAGTGTCCCCCCGCACCTCACAGCTGATGTATTTAATGAACACTTTCTTAACATTGCAAAAACCCTGTCACAGACGAACACCAGTGAGCCAGGTGAATACGTATGTTCAGAACAATTGAAACAGCACAGTCACAGTTCTAACTCAGACTCCGAAAAGCCTAATCATTTTGATTCCATGGAATGTGAGCGCGCGCTCTTCTCGGTTTCGGTCCCCTTTTTTCAGCCCGGAGCGGTTTGTTTATAATTGCTGTCATCGCGTCTAATACACTATGGAATGCAGTCACTGAATCAGCTCGCGCAGCTTATTGTATGTAAGGACCAGCATAATGATAGAGGCAGGCAAGAGTCAGGATTCTCATGAGCTTTCGTATCTGCGGGCGCCATGAGGATCTATGTTTATTCCAGACAGGAGATGTTTTTCATTGAGTGTATCTCGGACAGTGTGATAGTGGTTTTTTCTACAGATGAGAAAAGGCATAGATCCTCAAAAGTCCGCCACGCAAGTTACAGGAACGTGACCCATGAGAATCTGTGCCTACGTTTTGCTTTTTCAGTTCACACAATTTTAATTTCCAGGCTGAGTGGGGGAAAGGGAGAGAGATGCGCTATTGTGGTTTGCAGTGAGTTTCAGCCGTTTCTTTTGTTTTTCAGTAACCGTACATCAATGACCATATTGTAAATGAACACACTTCCCCTCCCCCCCCCCCCCCCTCCTCTTTTGTTCTGGTAAAGACAGTCGGGTTCACTACGGAATATACTTGAATCTGCTGAGGCACATATAATTCTGAAAACTCAGAAATTTAAAAAAGCCAGGTTACAAATTTAAAATATATACTGACACAGTTCTCCAAAAAGCCTAATCATTTTCATTCGATGGAAAAATGTGAGCTCCATCTATTCTGTTTCTGTCCCCTTTTTTTCAGCCGAGCGGTTTGTTTACAAATGCTGTCAACGCGTCTATTACACTATGGAAGGCAGTCAGTGAATCAGCTCGCGTAGCTTCTTGTATGTAAGGACCAGCGTAATGATAGAGCCAGGCAAGAGGCATGATTCTCATTAGTTTTCGCATCTGCGGGCGCCATGAGGATCTATGTTTATTCCAGACTGACAGAAGGTGCGTATCAGTGAGTGTAACTAATTCAGTGTGATAGTGGCCCTTTCTACTGATGAGAAAAGGCATAGATTTGTGTGTACCTTCTGTCCAAACTAAAACATTTGGTCAGCGCACTTTTGTTTATCAAGCCCCAGTGTTATGGAATACACTTCCTCTTGAGGTCAGAAACAGTGAGTCTGTCTCTGACTTCAAGAGGTCGTTGAAAACTCACCTCTTCAAGCTTTACTTTGAATAACTGCCAGTGTTTGATGCCTTAGTTGTAGTTCTGCAATCCTCCTTGTTTAGACTGAATGTTAATTAGAATATAAATTATTATGCATGTATTGTTGTTTAGTTTATTGTAAAAGTGGTGTGTTCGGGCATTGTGCTTTGTTTGTTATGTGCATATGTCATTGTATTTTTATTTTTGTGTACAGATTGTAAAGCGCTTAGAGCTTTTGAGTAAGATTAAGCGCTATATAAATACTCATTATTATTATTATTATAGATCCTCAGAAGTCCGTCATGCAAGTTACAGGATCGTGACTCATGAGAATCTGTGCCTAAGTTTTGCTTTTTCAGTTCACACAATTTTAATGTCCAGGCTGAGTGGGGGAGGGTGAAGGGAGATGCGCTTATTGTGGTTTGCAGTGAGTTTCAGCCGTTTCTTTTGTTTTTCAGTAACCGTACATGAATGACCATATAAATGAACACACTTTCACGCCCTCTATCGTTCTGTTAAAGACAGATTCGGGTTCACTACGGAATATACTTGGATCTGCTGAGGCACATTATTATACAGGCAGAAATTTAAAAGCCAGGTTACAAATTAAAATATATACTAAAATGGGCTTGGATAGGGCTAGTATTTGGGTTGAGGGCTGGGGACAGTACAAAGCTTTACCCAGCCTTGAAGGCCGCTTTCATCGGAACTGCCGTCAGATGGTATGGCAGAAGGTTCTCTGTTCCGTCTGATGTGCACAGAGACAAATGAACCTATCAAGAAACATTCATTCCACCGTTACCGCATACTTTCACGAGGATAAATATATTCTTGTGTTTACATCAGACGGATGGCATTCACTGCCTAGCAATGTTCGCCCATAACCAAAGACAAAACTCCCCAAGAGGCATAGATCTTCATGAGTACCGCGCAGAGTGCGGGGGCTTGTGAGAAGCTACATGAACTATATGTATCTTGGTGGCTAGTGTTGCCTCTATGCTGCTATGTTTACGCAGCCGGGATGAAATCGGGACCACCGAGCCCAAAACAAAACACCCATGGCTGTCAACACGTGCGATTGGACGACCGTCCCGGCACTGCGGCGTAGAATAGCCGTAGAATAGCGCGATGCTCAGGCTCCCTTTAGGTTCACGGCAGTGCAAACTCGAGTTTGGAGACTAACTGAGTCAGATAAACGCCGGCAATACTTTCTCAGTTCCCTTAATGACCGTCCTTGATGTAGAAAAATCTATAACCAACATGAAAAGTAAAACATCTTGTGGTGTAGACGGTATTAGCAGTAAAATCCTGAAAATTGCGCTCCCTTATATTGTGGAATCATTAACCTTTATATATAACCTTTCGATTCAAAAGAGCATGTTTCCCGATGAATTGAAAATAGCAAAAGTTACTCCTCTACCGAAAAGCAAAGATCTGAGCGACCCATGTGAGTACAGACCTATTTCAATCTTATCAGCAGTGTCCAAACCACTTGAAAAGCATATACATAATCATTTACTTCAATTCCTGGAGAAAAACCACCTTATTAGTACAGCACAATCAGCTTTTCGGCCCAAACATTCGTGTCAGACTGCCTTAACTCTCATAACCCACAAACGGCTTACTGCCATAAATGAGTCCAAACTTTCAGGTGTAGTATTTCTAGATCTTAAAAAAGCCTTCGATCTCATTAACCACTCAATCTTACTAAAGAAGTTACCTTTATATCACATTGACTCAAATGCAGTCGCTTTTCTCTCGTCCTATCTCTTAGACAGAACGCAGAAAGTGTTCTTGAATGGTAAATACTCAGCGAAAGGAATGGTGACCCATGGTGTTCCTCAGGGATCCACCCTAGGACCGTTATTATTCAACATCTTTATAAATGACCTTCCACTGTCAATATCACACCCCGACACAAACTGTGAACTATTTGCTGACGATACATCATTACATGTATCTGATAAAAATGTTTCAACCGTGAGCGCTGTCCTCCAACATAGTCTAGATGAAGTGTCAACTTGGTGTGAAGAAAATCATATGATTATTAGTATTCCTAAAACGAAAAGTATGTTGGTGACAACACGCCAAAAGCATCAACGTGGTTTGCAACCCCTTGAGCTGTCCCTTCACTCTCAGCCCATAGAGCAAGTGTCAAAACATCGTTTGTTAAGAGTGATAGTCGACGAACAGCTCAGCTGGGAGCCGCACATAGAAACTGCCTGTAAAACTATTTCAAAGAATCTATTTTTATTATCCAAATTAAGTCGTATAGTTGACATTGATGCTCGAAAACTATTCTTTAACGCACACATCAAGACACATTGTAATTATGCTTCCAATATCTGGGACGGCTGTGGAGACATTCATTTGAAAAAAATTAATTCCCTTTACCGGCGAGGTATTAAGCTTATTCTTCCTGGTTCGTCCCCTACTGATGAAAAACTGAAGGCCCTTAATATTCTACCACTCAGTAAACAATTGGAACTTAATAGATGCTTGCTTGTGCAAAAAAATCTAAACAATGCCGCCCCTCCCTATCTCCGTGAGCTGTTTTCCCACACGAATAGAGAGAACACGAGGAACAGCTTACTCCATCTCCCAAAACCAAGAATCAACATCTTCAAATCTAGCATATCATTTTCCGGTGCTAAGTCATGGAATAACTTGCCCTCGCATTTAAAGTCTATTTCAAAGTTATCTATCTTCAGAGCTCGCGTCCATAAATATTTGCTGTCGATGTGAATGTCCTATTTTTCTGTTTAGTATGTTGCTCCAGCACAGCAGATTGCTGCAGATTATGTAATAGTTTGACTGTATTAACATGTCAGGCTCATACACGTACATATATTGTTTTAATTTTTTTTGTATTTTATTTTATTTTTTTTTTCTTTCTGATGGTGGGGGGGGGGGGGGTTATGGGTACTTATATATATTTTATTTTTTGCTGTATCGTCTTATATATTTTTATATGTGTAGAGTAGCAGGACAGTTTGGAAGATAGGCATTGCTATGCCTAAAACTTTTTATCCTGAATAAAAAAAATGTTTCATCATCATCATCATGGTGGAGCGCCATGTCCTCTACATCATACACTACACACACTAAAGTGTCCTCTACATCACACACTAAAGTGTCCTCTACATCACACACTAAACACTAAAGTGTCCTCTACATCACACACTAAAGTGTCCTCTACATCACACACTAAAGTGTCCTCTACATCACACACTAAAGTGTTTCACATGATTCCAAAATGTCGCATTTCATTTGCTCGTCATATTACAGTCCACTTCGCTTATAACAAGATCGGATTTTTTTTTTTAAACGGATGTAACAATAATTGTTCTGATGAGGTCTCGACTATACTCTTTCTTTATAGAAGACTTTAACCCATTCAGCCCGACGGCCGTATTTCCCAAATTTTGGATGCGTCATCTAAGGACTACAACAGTTGCAGGAGATGGATCGACCATGATAATTCGCGAACGTGCCAGCTTACTGAGCCTTGAATTATCATATCTTCTGCTGGAGGGCGTCAGGACTGAATAGGGAAAAACACAACAAACAAAGTCTGCTCCCCTGACATTTTGTCATCCGAGGTTTATGATACGATACGATGCGATTCGATACGATGCGATACGATACGATACAGTACAATAAAATACGATACGATACGATACGAATACCTTTATTGTCCCAAGACAGGAAATTTGTTTGCAGCGGAATGTTTAAAACAGACATAAAAACAAGTTTGAACATAAAACAAATAAAGACATTTGACTGACTAGAACACGCCGATCTATTACAGCGAGTATACTATAAGTTATTGGTCGCAGGGGTTTGCTACACGGACCCTTGTAGGCCTGAGGGAGGTCAAAGAAAACATTGTACCCCGAAGGCCGAAGGGGTACAATGGTTCCTTTGACCTCCCGAAGGCCTACAAGGGTTTGATTGATTGATTGTATATTGCTTAACGTCCCGACAGCAACAAGGCTTTCTCAGGACGTGCCTGCACTGCTTGTGAAAAAAAACAACCAACTAAACAGAACATTGAATGTATGTCGCCAGCCGGTCAAACACATTAAATAAACCTAACACATGGGGCCTAAATAAAGCTAAGACCATTTAGCAACACACATCCAATATCAAGAGCTACAGGCAGTGCAGACAGTAGGGAGAGTTTAAAAAAGGCAAATACAGGTGAATGGACCTCGGGTAGACAGAAACACATGCCCCAGAATAGAGAGAAAACCCCACCCTGTGGGGCTGACCAGGGTGACCCTGGGAACTAAAAAATACCTAACCCCACCCAAGTCCCCCAGGGCAGACCCGGGTGGGGTGCCTACAAGGGTCCGTGCAGCAAGCCCCTGCTACCATAAACGTATTTGTTTTCATTCCTCCAATGTTTTCGTAAAATAAAATCAAGAAGAAATCTTCCGACCTGGATCGCGCCAGACATGACTGCCGTCGAAGGAATATATACATTTATACATAATAGACTTATGACGTACTTTAAAATATTTCATGACGTTGCCGTCTCCATTAGTGTGCCTGTTGTTTCGAACAACACTAAGTAACATTGTACTTTAGAACGTTTTGAAGATCTTTTATAGAACAAAACTGGCATCCAAGATGCGTCAGAAAGAGGGCTACAAAAAGTCCGCCATTTGTCGCTACAAGGGTTTTTGTATCCCGGTCACATGGTACGGTTTGCGATAAAGGCATTGGTCGTGTGACGTAGGGATGAAAACAAAAACGTATATAACATCACAATCTGCAATGTTCATTTTTCACCTACTTACTTACGTCACATCCGCTGAGGTATAGCGCTGGAACACGTGTTTGTAAGTAACTTTAGGGCAATAATTATATGCTGATTTTATTTTGTGGCTTTCGTACATTATTGATAGGAGTGGACTGTGATGCTTGAAATGCTATTGTTTATTGGACAATAACTATACTTGATTAGCACACCGTAGGGTACATGGAGAGATAAGTAGCTCGGTGGGAGAGCGTCAAACTCTCGTCTAAAAGGTCGTGGGTTCGACTGCCTGAACCCAGCTGGGGTCAAAATTTTTACAGACCTCTTTTCGGTGCCCCGTCTTCGAAATCACCTTCATGGTGGACAAAAGACGTTAAGCCCTAAACGTTTCACGTTTAATGTTTTCAATACAATACAATACAGTACAATACAACTCAATACAATACAATACAACTCACTCAATACAATACAATACAACTCAATACAATACAATACAATACAACTCGATACAATACAACTCAATACAATACAATACTGCTCAATACAATACAACTCAATACAATACAATACAATACAACTCAATACAATACAATACAATACAACTCAATACAATACAACTCAATACAATACAATACAATACAACTCAATACAATACAATACTACTCAATACAATACAATACAACTCAATACAATACAACTCAATACAATACAATACTACTCAATACAATACAACTCAATACAACTCAATACAATACAATACAACTCAATACAATACAATACAACTCAATACAATACAATACTATTGATCCGTGATTTCAGACTTTACAGAGTAGATTACAGATTAGAACCTTAATAACACAGTAAGACACAGAGACGTGTACCCTGTTTGACAAGTCGTGTCATCTCCTCGAAAGCGTCACAGCCAATGGAACCATGATGCATCACTCCGACCAGTACTATGGCGTCATAACTGTCTGAAAAAAACGTTGGAAAAGAAAACGTTTTCAGCAAAAAGCTTCTCAATGCGCAAAAGGCCATAGGGCCGACGTCGGCCAGTGTTGGCCCGCGCACAGCCGGCGGCCCGATGACCTTTGCACACTGGGTTATTTTCTTATTACCATTGGATCAGATGCCTGAAGGCGCCAAACTATTCTGGCACTACCCTTGAACTAAACTGGTCAAATTAATTTCCATCAGTAGTGTGTCAGAATGAAAAGGGTTAGTGATCACCTGCTAAAACGTCTATGGGGTCCCCGGTGAGGTAGAGATTGAAGAGACGTCTATAGATGCTCTTTTCTTCTGCTTTTTGCAACATGTCCTTGGCGGGGTCAAGGCCATCGAAGGTTGTGAATCCAGCCTCCAGTAGCTGTTTTAAGGGAAAAGTACAAGACGAATACTGTAAGGTGGTTGTCTTGTAATATCCAAAAAGTAGTTGCCCTGGCAATCGTACTTAGGTGTTCAGCGGAAGGCTCAAAATGATAGGTCTGTCATTCCTTCTCTCCCACCACCCTCTCTTTCTAGATCTCGTGAGCGATGCAGTCACAGAATGGGCAGTTGATGTCGTAATGACACAATGTAAGCTTACCAGCCTGGAATTCCATGGCATCAGCACAGTAAAGCATTCTCAGAATTGAAATGAAAAGTTACGTCCCTTGGAGCTAATCTGATTGAGTGCATTTTTGGCTTTGGGCGACGCCTTCGTTTAAAAGTAAATCAAGAGCTGAATCTTTGGTGAATTGTATGTTCGTTGTCACAAGCCTTCATCAGTGTTAGCTACAGTTTTATTTGCATCACACATTTTTTGTTATTGCTTACAAACATATAGGAACACATGCATTTTTGAGAATTCTATAATTTAACTACGGGGATGCAGATCACGTTTTATGCCCGTATTATTAAAGGCATTGTCACTGCTGTAACCCCACTGCGAGAGATGGGGCGACCGTGGGTGGTCAGGAAGGTGCGGGTGTAACTTGGCACCAGAAGAGGTGCAAGGCTGGGCTGACACTGATCTGGTGTGGCCGGTCCATCTCCCTCTGCCGGCTGTTGCATGCACCTGCGAATGCCTCACAGGGTATTCGGTGTTGCTGCTGAGTGCGTGTCTTGTTTGAAGAGCAGTTAATGTTTAGGAAGATTCTTTTCATTTTTTCAGTTAATGTTTAGTTTCCTAGTTCAGGGCATGCGTTTGTTGTGTGTGTGAATAAAGCGAAAAAGTATTAGACATGTATTGATATACCATGTACCACAATGCTATACAGTGAAAATAGCCTGCGTATACAATATTACCTTGTATATCACACACACACACACACACACACACACACACACACACACACACACACACACACACCTACACATAAGAATCATGCACGACTGACAACAACTACCTTAACCCCGCCCACCCCCCCCCCCCTCCCCTCCCCCAAACAAACAACAATTCAGCGAAATGGCCCGTCCTTGCACTAGACACAAAATGGTGTCGTCATGATGCATAGAACATCACTAAACTGCGGCGGCACATAAGGATCTGTACTCTTACAGTTTTAGTGGTGTACAACTGCTCAGTGAATGGTTTCCTGTCTAAATGAGGTTGGTGGTCTTTTCCCCACAGTGAATGGTTTCCTGTCTAAATGAGGTTGGTGGACTTTTCCCCAGTAGCAAAACGTCTTCAGGGCCACGACGGTCGTAGTCAGCCAGAAGACCTTTGCATATTGGGATGGTGGTTGTCCTGATTGGCCTGCCAACTGAATTGCGGAATCCGCCCACATTATCCCAGTTCAAAGTTCACTTAACGACTTTTCTCTTTTGTTTGTCAGGCTGTTAACATGTAACTCATTGTTTTCTCCTAGCGAACTGCTGACTGCCTTTTAACATGTAACTCATTGTTTTCTCCTAGCGAACTGCTGACTGCCTTTTATTCTGATTCTGGATCTGTTGTGACAGGGAAGTGCCGGGATGTGGCCACACAGGGCAATTGCTTCCGGTGCATGTAGTAACTTTTCCGCAAGAAATAGTTAAAAAAATTTCCTCCCTTTTTGCCATGGTTTTAGGAGGTAAAACTTCAAATGTTTGCCTTTTTTGGCGTTTTGAGCAACAAAAGGCATGACAGGTGGTGTGAAAAAGAGCAAAATCTGGGTAATTTTAGTCGACCTAGTGTGTTCATGGGAGCCTAATGGGGGCATGTGCACGGTTGTAAGCAGGCTTGCAGACGACAGTTTTGTCATGGGGTACTTAGTGCATTCGAGTGTTGTGAAAAATGCTAACTCTTAATTTTTTTAAGAATTGCTGAAAATGTTTCTCCTGTGATGTGCTTCGTGTGGATTTTTTGTTTTGGCAGAAAGGTTCTTCGTTCATAGTTTTATGCTGCAAGAGGCTAACAGATTCTCTCTTGGCTTGACTTCGCGAACGAAGATTTTATAGGAGTTGCCCACGACGTCTGCAGGCTTGTTCGTGGCTGCGGAGGCCAATCCGAGACAGGCAGGTTCGACCGCAGTGGCTGCAGGGGAAGGTATGGCCGGGGTTCTGAGCTGCGGCATCTCTGTTTTTTCTCCTGAGCCGCTTGTCCTTAAGGCTAGCTCTGTGAGAGTCCTCAAAGGAGACAGCTGCCTTGTAAATGGTGGAGCGCCAGGTGTCACGGTCCGCAGCAAGCGAAGACCACTGGTGGTGGTCGATTTGGCAGGCACTAAGTGACTTCTTGAGACAGTCTTTGTATCTCTTCTTTGGTGCCCCTCTGTCACGGTGTCCAGTAGCAAGCTCGCCGAACAGGGTGATCTTTGGTAGGCGATGATCCTCCATCCTGGAGACATGCCCCGCCCAGCGGAGCTGTGTCCGCAGCAGCAAAGCCTCGATGCTCACAGTTTCAGCCTGTTCAAGGACCTCGACGTTGGTGACATAGTCACTCCAGTGAATGCCCAGGATGGTACGCAGGCAGCGCTGGTGGAAGCGTTCGAGGAGTCGTAGTTGGCTGCGGTAGAGGGCCCAGGACTCGGAACCATACAGCAGGGTGGTGAGGACCACAGCTCTGTACACGCTGATCTTGGTGCCTGTTTTCAGCTGTTGATTGTGCCACACCCGCTTGAAAAGTCGCCCGAAAGCGCTGTTCGCTTTTGCCAGCCTGCTGTCAAGCTCCTTGTCCAGCTTGGCGTCCGACGTGATAATGCAGCCAAGGTAAGTAAACTGGTGCACTGACTTTAGTTCAGACTCGCCAATGGTGATGTGAGGAGGGCGATACACTGTCTTGGGTGCCTGCTGATGGAGGACCTCTGTCTTTTTCAGACTGACCTCGAGTCCAAAGAGCTGGGCAGCATCTGCGAAGCAAGACGTGATGCGCTGCAGGGCTCTCTCTGTGTGTGCAACGAGGGCAGCATCATCAGCAAAAAGCAGCTCACGAATCAGTTGGTCTAGGGTTTTCATGTGGGCCTGCAGTCGTCTGAGGTTGAACAGGCTGCCATCGAGACGATACCTGATGTACACTGCATCGTCATCATCAAGGTCCACTGTGGCCTGCTTCAACATCATGCTAAAAAAGATGGTGAAGAGGGTCGGTGCCAGCACGCATCCCTGCTTTACGCCGTTGAGAATAGGGAATGGTTCTGAGAGGTCATTGTTGAGTCTGACCTGGCCTTGCTGGTCCTCGTGTAGCTGGACAATCATGTTGAGAAACTTTGGGGGACAGCCAAGTCGCTCCAGGATCTGCCACATGCCTTGCCTGCTCACAGTGTCGAACGCTTTTGTTAGGTCGACAAATGTTACGTACAGCCCTTTGTTCTGCTCGCGGCACTTCTCCTGTAGCTGTCTCAGCACAAAGACCATATCGGTGGTGCTCATGTTTGCTCTGAAGCCACACTGGCCCTCTGGGAGTTGGTCTTCAGCGATGGCAGGTACCAGCCGATTCAGGAGCAGCCTTGCAAGGATTTTCCCAGCAATGGACAGCAGGGTAATTCCCCGATAGTTGGAACAGTCAGACTTCTCGCCTTTGTTCTTGTACAGGGTGATAACGACTGCATCACGGAGATCTTTTGGTAGTGTTCCTTCCTCCCAGCAGCAGAGAAAGAGGTCATGGAGCTTGTTGTGCAGTGCTGTGCCTCCATGTTTCCAGATCTCTGGCGGTATTCGATCAATGCCTGCTGCTTTGCCACTCTTGAGCTGGTAGATGGCTGTGAGGGTCTCTTCAGCGGTGGGCGGTTCGTCCAATTCAACCTTTACTGGGAGGTGTGGGATTTGTAGGACGACTGCTTCTTGAACAGTGCGCTCAGCGCTGAAGAGGCTCTGAAAGTATTCCGACCAGCGGTTCAAGATGGAGGTATTATCTGTGAGGAGTGCCTGGCCATTCGCGCTTCGCAGGGGACTTTGTACCAGGTGCCTGGGGCCATACACTGCTTTCAGTGCTTCGTAGAAGCCCCTGTAGTCACCATTGTCAGCACAAAGCTGGGTCCTCTGTGCAAGTCTGGTCCACCACTCATTCTGGAGATCTCTGAGCATGCGCTGGAGACTGCTGCAGACGAGGCGGAAGGCAGACTTCTTCACAGGGCAGGAAGGCTGGGCTAGGTGGGCCTGATGGGCGGCTCTTTTTTTTGCTAGGTGTTCCTGGATCTCTACATCGTTTTCGTCAAACCAGTCTTTGTTCTTCTTTCTGGCGAAACCCAAGACTTCTGCAGAGGATTTTGTAATAGCAGTTTTCAGTTGTTCCCAAAGTGTTTCAGGGGAGGAGTCTACTGGGTCCGCTGTGTCTTTGAGCCTGCGCTGTAAATCTGTCTGAAAGGCGGCTTTCACATCGTCACGCTGAAGGCTGGCAACATCAAGCTTTTTCTTGTGGGGCCCCCATTTCTTGGGTTTTGGCCTGAAGTGGAGCCTGAGTTTGCAGCGGACAAGGCGGTGGTCAGTGTGGCACTCTGCGCTGGGCATCACTCTGGTGAGGAGGACGTCACTGCGGTCCCTCTGACGCACTAGGACATAGTCGATAAGGTGCCAGTGTTTGGAGCGAGGATGCATCCAGGTGGTCTTTCGACTGTCCTTTTGCTGAAAAGTAGTGTTGGTGATGACCAGTTGCTGCTCCGCACAGAACTCCAACAGTAGGCGGCCATTGTCATTGCAGTTCCCCACGCCATGCTTGCCGAGGACTCCTTTCCAGGCTTCAGAGTCCTGGCCCACTCTGGCGTTGAAGTCGCCAAGGATGATGACTTTGTCGTCTGCAGGGGTACTCTGTAGGAGGCTGTGCAGGTCAGTGTAAAATTTGTCCTTTTCAGCAGGCTCTGCCAGGAGGGTTGGGGAGTACACACTGAGAAGGGTGATGTGTTGCTGGTGTCTCAGTGGGAGGCGCATGGACATGATGCGGTCTGAGTGGCCCGTTGGTAGGTTTTCCAGCTTAGTCGCAATGGATATCTTGACCATGAAACCCACGCCTGAGAGCCGTCTTTCTGATGCAGGCCTGCCTGACCAGTAGAGGGTGTACCCAGCACCAAGTTCTTGGAGGCTGCCTTCGTCCGGAAGGCGTACTTCGCTGAGCGCGGCGATGTCGATGTTTAACCTCCGCAATTCATGGGCAATGAGGGCGGAGCGACGTTCAGATTAACAGATTAACAGTGTGCGAAAAGGGGGCGTAACCTATTTGCCCTGTGTGGCCTGTAAAGGCAGAGTGAATTTTTCTACTATTGGCGTTTGGAAGGAGATTGTGCCAAAAAATCGACATTTTTTGCTTTTTATGCCGATATCAGGTGTTTTTAGGCCATGTTGGCACTTTTGATGCCATACAGATAGCTTTATTTAGTTGTATAAGGATTATAGTGGCAAAATGGTGCATATTTGTGCGAAATGGAAAGAATAGGCTAAAAACCATACAGGAACAATCCCAGGTCACATTTTCTGTCATAGTAGTTATTCCAAAACACTTCTGACAAGGCAACAGTCATTACGGTGTGATCTAGATGAAATTTAGTTAAATTTGATTTTTGTCGGGTGGCCGATTTTTTGCTTTTGTTTTGACTGCATTCAAACATACCTGTTTATCCTGCACAGTGTATTTGAGGCTTTGTGAGATTCATCTTAGTGAAAACATGCTGTAAACTGCAAACCTCAGTGTGGTGACACCAAAACATGTTGTTTTGACTGGTTTCTGAAGTCGGTTTAGATGGTGTTGTGCGGTGAAACGGCACGATTGTCATAAATACTATCGAGAAGTTAGTGTGTGAGAAATCTCTTTACCTTTTTCAAACACAAATCATCCTGCTGTATCCTGAGCATATCTATTATGCCTAAAAATCGATTCCACACATTTCCAACCAACCACCCCCCACCCCCAACACCACCTTCTTGCCTCCGTGCCCCCCTCCCCCCCCCCCCAATATCCCTCACCCCCAACCCTCAGTCATGGTAAGCCTAACCTTACTATGCTAACCCAGATCTTAAAACTACTATGTTAACCCTAATCCTAACTCTACTATGCTTACCCTAATAATACTAACCCAAAGCATTAACACCACCCCCCCCCCCCCCTCCCACTCCCCCCCCCCCCCCCCCCCCCCCCCCCCCCCCCCAATGCGCACAAGCGTTCATGTCAAATTTTTGCTACTTTTTCAAGCATTTTACACTATTTAAAGCATTCTGCTGCTTTGCCATGCAAAGTAGTCAAAGTCAGAGAAGCACCTTGGTCCCTTGAGTTGGCTGGTACAAGGATTTGTAGCCGTTTGCAAGAAAAAGCATGTTGGCTGGTGATTCATTTTCAGAAAAAGTGCGGAACATGGCTTCAGTTGCCTTCAGTATCTTAAGCCTTGTTTAAAGCTGGAAGGAAGGAATAAAAGAAATGACACCTCATGCAGACTAGTTGTGGTTAGGCAGTTTGCTGAATTTTTTTAAACAGTGCAGTGGCTTTTCTATGTTGTCCAGTTGGGTTCAAAGTTGAAGAAACTGTCAAAATGGTTCCTGCTTGGGGGGGGGGGGGGGGGGGGGGGGTAGTATAGCAAATAAATGGCCCAAACATAACCAACCGTTGAAAATTGTTGTTGCTGGTTGTTTTGAATGCGTAACATGTGTGTCTGCTTGTCTGCAAAATATAGGGTTGTTAGCTTGAACATAAGTCTTTCTTTTTGGATCTTTATATGTGTGGTGCTGACATTCAGCCGCAGGAGTGAATGGTGCTCCAGGCACCAAGGGGTGCAGGTAGTAATTTTGGTGCAGATTTAAAACCATCAGCCATTTATGTCTGAAACTTGGCAGTGTATCTTCTTATAGGGTACGGTTATCAGTGATAAAGTTTTGATTGCAGCTGGCAACTTTTTTGGTTTCATTACAGGCCACACAGGGCAATTGCTTCCGGTGCATGTAGTAACTTTTCCGCAAGAAATAGTTTTAAACATTTCCTCCCTTTTTGCCATGGTTTTAGGAGGTAAAACTTCAAATGTTTGCCTTTTTTGGCGTTTTGAGCAACAAAAGGCATGACAGGTGGTGTGAAAAAGAGCAAAATCTGGGTAATTTTAGTCGACCTAGTGTGTTCATGGGAGCCTAATGGGGGCATGTGCACGGTACGACAGTTTTGTCATGGGGTACTTAGTGCATTCGAGTGTTGTGAAAAATGCTAACTCTTAATTTTTTTAAGAATTGCTGAAAATGTTTCTCCTGTGATGTGCTTCGCGAGGATTTTTTGTTTTGGCAGAAAGGTTCTTCGTTCATAGTTTTATGCTGCAAGAGGCTAACAGATAACAGTGTGCGAAAAGGGGGCGTAACCTATTTGCCCTGTGTGGCCTGTAAAGTTTCAGGAAGGGATGGGATGGGTTAAAGCAGTGTATGATTGTGAGGGTGTCTGAGAGAGAGAGTGTGCTGTTGTGCGTGCGCAGTGAGTCCAGTGTTTTCCTGGAGAACAGCGCTATACAATATGTATTATTATTTTATTATTATTTTCTTGTCCTGCAATACGAGTCTCTCTGTCATTCTGGTGTTACTCACCACTTGTCCCGACACCCCAGTCCCACACCCCACGTCAAGAACGATAACTCTGTCTCTGTCCGCAGGAAACAACTCTTGCATGACCGACTGCATCGCGTAGGGACCTCCGTACACATCTTTTGGCAGAGACTGTTGGATATACAAGACATACTAAAATAATAAAAACATGCAATAGGTATAACATACTGGTAGCAGGGGTTTGCTGCACGGACCCTTGTAGGCTAGGCCTGAGGGAGATCTGTCATAAGTATATTATTATAGTGTAGGCAACGCCTATGGCAAACATCTTTTACGTAATAAGTTGTTAATCTGACATAGTGGCGTGTAACCCGTTGTTAATCTTATGACGTAATAGCATGCAGACGTCATGCATTTTTCTAAGTATGCAATTTTAAAACAATACTTTTGTTGTGCAGGGCAGGATTTTGCAT
The DNA here is from genome assembly GCA_036245525.1 of Semisulcospira habei. Taxonomy (NCBI): domain Eukaryota; kingdom Metazoa; phylum Mollusca; class Gastropoda; family Semisulcospiridae; genus Semisulcospira; species Semisulcospira habei. Next base: position 184,253,274 of record BTPG01000006.1, on the reverse strand, counting down.
GGTGCGTGTGTGTGTGTGTGTGTGTGTGTGTGTGTGTGTGTGTGTGTGTGTGTGTGTGTGTGGAAAGGGTGTGTGTGTGTGGGGGGGGGGGAGGGGGGGGGGTGGCAAATGCCTGCAAGCGATGACAAAATCGAAATGAAAGGTTACGATTTTCTCTTTTATCTGCACCTGCACAGACGTATCAAAGCAAACACAAATCGTGCTGAAGGCCGGTCTGATACTGTACTTATCATACAGAAGAATCGTTACCGTCCAGGCCGGTCTGATACTGTACTTATCATTCCAGGCCGGTCTGATACTGTACTTATCATACGGAAGAATCGTTACCGTCCAGGCCGGTCCGATACTGTACTTATCATACAGAAAAATCGTTACCGTCCAGGCCGGTCTGATACTGTACTTATCATACAGAAGAATCGTTACCGTCCAGGCCGGTCTGATACTGTACTGATCATACAGAAGAATCGTTACCGTCCAGGCCGGTCTGATACTGTACTTATCATACAGAAGAATCGTTACCGTCCAGGCCGGTCTGATACTGTACTTATCATACGGAAGAATCGTTACCGTCCAGGCCAATCTGATACTGTACTTATCATACAGAAGAATTGTTACCGTCCAGGCCGGTCTGATACTGTACTTATCATATAGAAGAATTGTTACCGTCCAGGCCGGTCTGATACTGTACTTATCATACAGAAGAATTGTTACCGTCCAGGCCGGTCTGATACTGTACTTATCATACAGAAAAATTGTTACCGTCCAGGCCGGTCTGATACTGTACTTATCATACAGAAGAATTGTTACCGTCCAGGCCGGTCTGATACTGTACTTATCATACAGAAGAATTGTCACCGTCCAGACACATTTAACACGTCCTTCCTCTTCCTTTTCGATCCAGTAAAATTAAAATAGCATTGAATGACAGTATTTGTCGGTCTCCATGGCCACCCCATCATTTCGACAAAACACTCATGTCCAGCTGCACAACCAATGTAGCTTGCTGGCAGTGTACACATTTGAAGCCTCCAAGTGCTATAATGTAGCTTGCTGGCAGTGTACACATTTGAAGCCTCCAAGTGCTATAATGTAGCTTGCTGGCAGTGTACACATTTGAAGCCTCCAAGTGCTATAATGTAGCTTGCTGGCAGTGTACACATTTGAAGCCTCCAAGTGCTATAATGTAGCTTGCTGGCAGTGTACACATTTGAAGCCTCCAAGTGCTATAATGTAGTTTGCTGGCAGTGTACACATTTGAAGCCTCCAAGTGCTATAATGTAGCTTGCTGGCAGTGCTATAATGAAGCCTAATAGCCTCAGTATGGTAGGGGTTAACGAAGATTCCAAAACTCGATCTGCGTTCATTGGCAGTAAAGTGGTTAAGGCAATGTGTGCCAATAACTGAATAGGCACGTGTATGCCGCAGCAGCTCATGAGAATCTGTACATATGACTCAACCCGTTCTGTGCGGCCAACTTGAGTGGCCGGAAGTATCAGTGACGCAGACTGTGCCGGCGTCTGCAACCTTCGTTCCGTCCAGCGCCTTCTCACCCTCGGTCAAATAAGACGAGGAATAAAGAAAAATCTTGAAAAACGTAAAAAAAACAATTAAGAAACATGCCCCTAAACAAGGGGCAAACACATCTGACCCGATAAGTAAATCGGGGCTAAATGTAGGAGACTGAAACAACAACAGCCAAAACTTGCTGTGAATGTGGATGTCTCAAACGGTTTGGTCCGCTGACGAGACGAGTACCGGCTTCGAAAGCAAAACGTCCTCCAAACACACCTCATTCTTAAACATAAAAAACTGACTGACTTGTTGTGAGAAAAGGGTGTGTTCGGCCGGCCGAAAAAAAAAAAAAGGCCATTTCATCGGATAGTGTGCGATGTGATACACTTTATTACAAACCCAAAAGCCCTAGCTGTCCCGGGAACATGGATACAAAGTAGTGTTAGGAAGAGGTGTAGAGGGGCTTATGAGGATCCGCTGTACCGCCTGCAGATTTCAAGTTCTCCGCATTGACTGCGGCGGGTTGAACTGACAAGACGGCACTAAACCTGGGACCGTGTCAATCGTCAAAAGCTACAACAGGTTGAACTGACAAGACACTAAACCTGGGACCGTGTCAATCGTCAAAAGCTACAACTGAAAAGGTACCGACCTTATCATAGGTTTTGGCCCACTCATTGTAGAGCTGCGTGGCTTCGCTCGTTTCGATTCCTTGTCTGAAGATTGTCTTCGTCACATCGATGGAGTCGGCATCCCAGTTGACTTGTGACGCGTCTTTTGCCGTCGACATTTTTGTGAGGAGACTGAAGTTCAAGGGTAACCTCTGTAGACAAAAGTGCAAACAAGTATATGTCAGTCAGTGGGACTAACTTGGCATGACTGAAAAGCGACCGAGTCTGTCCGCAGTCTGCAGGGCTGTGATCGTGACCGATTTTGTCAGACCGTGCTCGTTTGGGCGTATGCACACACAAGCGTACGTCAGTTAGCACAAAAATCACACAGCCTTAGTACCACGGACCTTTATTACGTAATAAAGGTCCGTGCTTAGCACCGACTGGCCGGACGCGAAGGCGCATTTGCTGGAACGGCTTCGGCAAAGCTTCAATACCCAAGGCGCAAGAGACCATTGAGCCGACGTCGGGCCAATGGCCTTTTGCGCATTGGGTAGAACGCTCTGTTATCGGACTACGTCAGTGACATGAGTGCCGCTGCCGGTTTCGAGTTTTTTTTTTTTTTTTTTTTTTTTTTTTATTGACACGGCTCGACTGACGCTGTTTACAATCACACACCAGCACACATAGCTTATGTGCAGTTATAAATGCACGCTCACGGTAGGCCGGATACCAACCTTTCAGTTTTTGCCTGGTCTGTTGTATGTAGTCTCGGGCACTGCGGAGACTTGGGTTTCTATAACAAGTGAAAATCGACAACTTTGGGCCCATTTTAGAATTCGACGAATTTCTTTATTTCTCTTTTTATTTTATTTTTATTTTTTAGTTTAAATATATCGTTACAAGTGTGTCTGTAGGCTTACAGTCTTAACCCCTTCGCTGACAGTGCTGGCAGTCGCAAGGACAGCATACTGACAAACATTCGCGTGAGGGCGGCACTATTGTTGCTATTTTCTCACCTGACCGGTCACTCGGTTTAGAATGTGTGCTCTCTGCACTTGTAATGAGTAAACACCAGTGCTGCAAAGAAAAATTTCCATATAAAATCTTTTTTATCTGGACAATAAAGTTTTTGAATCTTGATTCTTGAATCTTGAATCTCGGAGAAAGAATCATCAGGTGACATTTGATTGCTGCAAAATAAAATGAATAAAGAATAAACCCTTTCCCATATATGCAATCCGGCAATAATGCATCCTTATGCTAGCACCATGAAACATTACACGATTTGGTAGATTTGAAAAATAGCTTTGCCCCTCAATGGTGGTGATTTTGCGACATCTGCATCGCTTTGCAGCAGACAGCACCTCGTAGCCGTAGTACAAGAGAGACGAGTGCACTACAATAGACTTGATTCGCAAATACACAAGTTCTGATGAGAATAAACTACCCCCGGGGACCTATCTTTTTCCAGTAGGGTCGTACGCCCTCAAACATTTTATTCTCAAGGTGCATAACACTAAAATCAAAAACGAACCGTTTTTTGACTGAGATCACAAGTTCCTCGGGAACGTACGAGACCATACTACAAGTGCAGAAGCCTACCTGTGCGCGCAGTTCTGGTGCACAAGACCAGTCCGAGCGACCAGACAGATGCAAAAATCGCAGTAATGGCGCCACTGGTGCGTTTAACATAGGTACAGGGTGAGGTATTCCAACTCAGCCATACAAACAGGTTGACTTAAAATGTGTCCTGGTGCATCTGGTCCAAAAGAGCTTGAACTGCGGGTGACCCTATGTAGCGTGCAACTCAGACTATTGGAAGAAACTAGCACAAATAATGACTGCTTTTGATTAGAATTGCAATGGGCAGATTTACAGATTCACAAGGTTGCTTGTTTGTCTGTTTTGCAGTAAAGAGACATGTACGTCATTTCCGGAAGTCGCAGCTTGTTTGAGCCATCATCATTTAGTTCTAAACACTTGTATTTCAGCGAGAATCTGCAGTAAGACAGCCCTCTACATTTGCATATATTCATCAGCTTCATGCACGTATTCGTTATTGTAAAGTTTATACTAATTTAATCCAAATAACTCGTAGCGTGTTTGCCACGTAGTTTCCCGGCAGCTGGTTTTAATCACTGATAAATTGTTTGTCGAGCCCGACCCTTCAGCAGCCTCAGGAAGCACAGAATCTCATCGACGCCTGCAAGCAGCAGGGTCTCGCGTGAATCAGTGGCTCCTGCTGACAGATCAGCTCCATTCACATTCTTAGGTTGAGGCAAACCGCTGTTCAGAGTCGTCAAGGAATGCGTTCGAGCTGGATGGTGTGCTACGGATGTTAAAAAAGCTAACGTCGAGTTTGGGGATTACATGTTTTATCTTTATTGATTCATAGTTCTGTATAATCGATCTGGCTGTTTTTGTGCAATGCGTTTGCTTGCTTTCATAGGTTTTCGCAACAAAAAAAAAAATCTGTTTTCTCCAGTGAGATGCATAGGTTTTGAGCAGAGATGTATTGATTATAGGAATATATATGAGGATGCATGAAACCTAAAAAGTTGTGTTCTGCAGTTTTATTTGGCTGTCATAGTGAGATCATAAAATTTTGTATTACGTCTTTTGATCAGGGAATTTTTGTTATTGCAGATAACATGATTTTATACGAACAAGGTGTACTTTAAGTAGAAGTATCTGTATGAGAATTAGATGCTAGAATAAGTGGAAATGTGAAATCAGCTAACATTCCACAGGTTGAATGTTTTACAGTCTTGCATTCTCGCAGAACTCAGAAAACATCATAAAGTGAAATCTGGTTATTTGTGTTTGCAATGAATGAGTTGTAAATAATCAGCTGTCTCCTGCTGGATTCAGAAGGCTACTTCCAAGGAAGTAAGGAGGGCTTGCACTGCTACTCTCAACCTAAATCAAGATTATTAAAGGTCCTACCATGCCAAGCATTCACTGATTCAGCCATGCCCTATTACATGCCATCCTACATATCATCATGATACACCCATTGCTTGAAATAAATTTGACTGATGGTTCAAAGGTGGTGTCAGAATAGCTTGGCGCCTCAGGCGCCAAGCTATTCTGGCACCACTCTTGAACTAAAACAGTTGATCTATTTCTTAATGTGTAATGTAGCATTCATAGGGCGATAAGCAGTTTTGTTAAAAATCAGCCTCAGGATGTAATGGGTTAAAAACCTCCTGTAATTTGTTAAAAACATCTTCTAAAACTGTGTACACATCATTTATGTATGCCAGATGCAAGCATTGGTATAATACTGGTCATGCAGAAGTTGTTCGCTTATGTTTGTTTCAGGGACAAGTCCATAATCAAATGCAAGTTGTGATTGGGTGGTCTGCCATTGGACAACTTCACTGCACAACTATTCTCACTACACCTCTGTCAGGATTTCTGCACACATTGTTGCCTGCAGTGGAACAGCATTATGGAGTTAAGTGTGAAACCAGAGAGTGTTCAAGATGATTTACTTGCTGATGAGAATATAGAACAATTAGACACATATGATGGACAGGCTGATATTATGAGCGATAGTCATATACCAGTGGCACCAGAAACTAGTGAATTACACACAAGGCTGAACTACCTCAAGACAGAACCAGTAAGTGGGAACCAGGAACCAGAACCCCTTGTGAACATCAAAACTAGACTGGGAACAGTTTGTCCAGTGATCAGTCATGAACCAGATCTGCTTACCAACATCAAAACAGAACCAGGGGTTTATCCAAGCGTGAGTCTGGAACCAGAACTGCTTGCCAGCATTGTAGGTGAACCAGATACAGCTTGTTCTAGATTGGATCATGAATCAGAAACACTTGATGACATCAAATATACATTAGAGGGTTGTCTTAGTCCCCTTTTGCATGCAACCACTGGTACTGTAAACAGCACTGGTGGCCGCATGCGCAAGAGGGGTAAGCGTCGCTTGAGAACGCCAAAAGGAGAGAAATCCTACCAGTGTCAGCTATGCACAGCAGTATTTAAACGTTCCAGTCAGCTCACGCGCCACATTAGAAGTCACACAGGAGAAAGGCCCCATAACTGTTCAGAGTGTCCTGCAGCATTTGCCCAGGCGTGTGATCTGAAACGCCACTTCAGAACTCATACAGGAGACAAACCTTATAAATGTTCATTTTGCCCTTCAGCATATGCGCAACCATCAGATCTTCAAGGCCACTTAAGAACTCATACGGGAGAACGACCTTTCCAGTGTCCAGAGTGCCCAGCAGCATTTACTCGTGCCAGTGATCGCAAACGCCACTGGAGAACTCATACAGGAGATAAGCCCTTTAAGTGCTCACTTTGTGAAGCAATGTTTGCACGGGCATGTGATCTACAACAACATGTGAGAATTCACACAGGAGAGAAGCCTTACCAGTGTCCAGAGTGTCCTGCAGCATTTACGCAATCATGTCATCTTACAATTCACATTCGGACTCACACTGGGGTTAAACCATACCAGTGTTCACAGTGCCCTGCAGCATTTGCACGTGGAGGTGATCTTAAACGCCATGTGAGCACTCATACCAGAGCAAAACCTTGCTAATGGTTATACTGTCACTGTTTTGTCTCTTGGCTTGACTTCGCGAATGAAGATTCTATAGGGCTTGCCCACGTCGTCTGCAGGCATTTTCGTGGCTGCGGAGGCCAATCCGGGACAGGCAGGTTCGACCGCAGTGGCTGCAGGGGAAGGTCTGGTCAGGGTTCTGAGTTACGACAACTGTTTTGTACACTGTTAAAAACATACAGTATTATAAATGTCCTGAAACTTGTGCTCAGTCTGGTACCTTAGCCCTTTGGCTGTCGGTAGAGGTTTTTGTCCATGTAATTCCTGCAGGCATCATGACAGAAAGCGCCATGGACAGCAAAAGAGTTGATCAAGGCCAGAGGTCACTGTGGAAAAAAGCCAGCAAAACAAAAAGATACATAAGATGTGTTCTGTATTAGCCCTTATCATTCGGAATACACCAGTGTGTGAAATAAGTGTGACTAAAATAGTTCAAGGGTAGTGCCAGAATAGCTTGGCGCCTCTAGGCACCAAGCTATTCTGGCACCACCCTTGAACTAAAGCCATTGGTCTATATCCTTATCTGTAAGTACTATAATGTCGCTTGCATATATGGCAGTGTACAAATTTGAAGCTTTTAGCCTCCGTATGATATGGGTTAATATAGATCATTGAAATCAGCATGTTGGCTGCAGTTGGCCCGCAAACAGCATACATACATGTGCCAACATCAGCCTGAGAACCTTGTGCATACTGTGAAAGTGAACTTCAGATTTCTTTCTTGAGAGAAACCTTATAAGATTTATGTTTGTGTTTCTGGCTGCCTTACAAAATATGTAACCTTGAGGATATGCATATTAACACGTATAGCCCTAGCACCCTACAGCATGAGATGGATCGACCATAATAATTCAAGGTTAGTGCCAGATTAGCTTGGTCGATCCATCTCCTGCAACTGGTACATAGTCATTAGTTGATGCTTCCAAATTTGGCCATCAGGTTAAAGGGATTAATTCCCATGAACGGGCAGCCACATGTACTGTAGCAGTGGCTGAATTCACATGTAGTTTTGCTGTTTAGTTGGGTTACACTGTAAGTAAATAGTGGCATTGGATGACACAACACTCATGACAAGACAGTTATATATAAGAGTGAACCTCCGAGTGTGTAGCACTTCCATACTTTTCATATTGGTTCATGATGTCCTGTGTATGAGGTACTAAATTAATATAGGAGTTTTTTTTTAGATCCGTTTAACTCATTCAGCCATGAGTCCCTACAGCAGGAGATGGATTGACCATGAAAATTCAAGGGTAGTGCCAGATTAGCTTGGCTCCTTCAGGCTCCAAGCTAATCTGGCACTACCCTTGAATTATCATGGTCAATCCATCTCCTGCAGCAGGTATGTAGTCATTAGGCAACACATCCAAACTTTGAAAAATGGGACCTTGGGGCTAAAAGGGTTAAACAAACACAATGACCAAGATCCAGATTTTCATTGTGTGTATGTGCATGCATGTTATCAGCAACTTCAGTAGTCTCTTGTTTGTTTGCTTGTTTAGATAAGTGGAAATGAGTAGGAGGAACACAAGAACACAACAAAGGGTATGTGTACACCTGGCATGCATATGGTGAAGATAAATACTTTTAAAAAAAACATTATAGATGGTCGTGCACTGAATAGAAAACAATGGCAGCATTTGAAAGGAAAACAGAAAATAAAGGCTGAAAACCCTTTAAGTTAGAAACATGAAACACGACGTTTCGGATCAAAGATCCTTCTTCTTGGTGATATAGAAACAACGTAGAACAGAAAAGAACACACGATAGAAAGAAAAGACGTCAACCACTATACTAAATAGAGAAAATTTAGAATGACATGGAGAGAGAACAAAAGATACATAATGATGCAAATACACATGCACAAAACACGTAGCACAAAGCTTACGTCTACATAAACGTCGCTGCACGCATTATCATTTACTCGTGCCTGCTGTCGCTCGCGTACATGCATACACATAGACACACATGCACACTAATCAGTGCAATGGTAGCATCAAGTATCAGCAGTGAGGTCAAGTCTGGCACCAACCACCCATCAGCCCGAGCATATGTCCCTAAACATTGGTTTGTCTAGGGGCGAATGCTCAAGCTGCGTGGATGGCAAGTGCCAAGCCTGTCCGCGAAAAAGGATTCTGTCATTTTGCGGCGGATGAAGTTGGATGTATTTTGCCAAAAGATGTGTATGCTGAAATGTGAGGGTATGAGGAGGTTCGTTGAAATGACGTCCAACCTGGTTGTTGTATCCGAGGCGGATCGAATGAACATGCTCCTCGCAGCGTTCGAGGAGTGTACGGTATGTCTCCCCCACTTGTAGCATATTTGAGCAGTGAGAACATGAGATGACATAGACGATATCTGATGACTGGCATGTGAATGATCGGTGGACAGTGAAAGATGACGGGGGTCCAGTGATGATGGGGATGTGTTGATGTACGGACACGCTTTGCAGTGTGGTTGCTGACAAGGGTGTGTGCCAGTGGTAAGGTGTTAGATGCGCGAAGTGAACTGTAAACAATATGATGGCGTAGGTTTGTGTCGCGTTTGTAAGCTACCAGCAGCGGCTCATTAAATGTCTTTCAATACTGTGTCATTCTGAATGATGTGGAAGTTTCTGAGGAGAATGTAATTGGCAGCATTACATGTAAGGGCATGAATTTCACCTTTAATTTTAGACTTGGGGCCTTACCTATGTCAATGTGCAATGCTTAGTTTATTTATGTGTGCGAAGGAAAAATGAAATTATATCAATGATTTGTTTTATATTTTGTTACTGTTCTGCTGGTCTTTAGTACAATACAATACAATACAATACAATAATACTTTATTAATCCCTCATGGGTAAATTCACATTTTTGCCACCACAGATGCTGCTTACATTCACTCACTCGCTCATTCCACAAATTACAATCACAGAGCTACACAATGGACAATGACTCTGGACGGGTGAAGCCCGTCGCCAAGGCATCTAATGGCCAGCGCCAGTGGCCTCATCCCGACCCGAACCTCCCTGACAAAAACAGAATACCGCTAAGACAGCCCTATGCCCCCTTAACACACTATTATAATGTTCTTTATTACTAAAGTTCCTACTTGGCTAAAACTAGTACATAAAACAAGTTAACAACAGAAACAAAATACCCGCGTCGATACGGAGAAGATCTCCGATCTAGGCAACATAAAACTGAACAACGGTCAAACAGCACCTGGGGGCCCATCGCCGCCATAGTACAGCGCCGGTGTTCAGACAGTCGCTCCGGCATAAACAGTCACCACCTTAATTTTACTGAACTTAACTAGTATATAACTTCATAGTCATTTTAAAAACAAAAGTAGTAGAACTACATCATTAACGTGAAAGCAGTCCAAAATAGTCTCTAAAAAGTACACACGCGGTTATTCAGTAAGAAACACAGTCACTGGGTCTGGGAGGTGTCTGTCATTACATCATTCGGAATGTGGGGCCTGAAGCTTGCTGGTACTCCGGCCCTTCGTTGAGTGCACTAGCGCAGGCAATGAGGTTGAGCGTGGCGTGCGGGAAGAGCCACTCCTTAGATGAGATGATGAAAGGGGAGGAAAGCACGTTGGTGGTATTGCCACAGCATAGAGCGCGCTGTTCTTCTGATATCTGCTTGGTACAACAAGAATGAGCGTGTATCAACTCCCAGCATAGGCGGCACAGCGAGTACTGGACATTGCCAATCGGGATGTAAGGGAAAATGAAATGATCACAGTTTTGTTGTTGTTTTCCTTTTGTGCTGGTCTTTAGTACTGGACATTGCCAATCAGGATGTAAGGGAAAATGAAATGATCACAGTTTTGTTGTTGTTTTCCTTTTGTGCTGGTCTTTAGTACTGGACATTGCCAATCAGGATGTAAGGGAAAATGAAATGATCACAGTTTTGTTGTTGTTTTCCTTTTGTGCTGGTCTTTAGTACTGGACATTGCCAATCAGGATGTAAGGGAAAATGAAATGATCACAGTTTTGTTGTTGTTTTCCTTTTGTGCTGGTCTTTAGTACTGGACATTGCCAATCAGGATGTAAGGGAAAATGAAATGATCACATTTTTGTTTTTGTTTTCCTTTTGTGCTGGTCTTTAGTACTGGACATTGCCAATCAGGATGTAAATTCCAATGTCGCAGATAAGTACACTTTTTGTATTTTGTATGTAATTTGTGTATTGTTTATATTTGCATTTTTCTGTGTATGTTTATTTTCAGAACCAACTGTGGGCTCACTTTAGAACGAAATAAAGGTGTGTGAATAGTGAGAAAAATTCCCTCTTTTTTGTTGTTGGAAAAAGTGTGTATGCATATGTGGGAGTGCTAGCCAGTTATGTGTATATGTACCGGTAAATGTTATTTGTGTACCAGGGGCATGAATGCATACATAAATGTAACACTATGTGTTAATCACGCTCACAATAAATTAATATATATTGTATCGGAGTGATCACATTCACTTAGAGTTTAACCCATATCACACTGAGGCTAAAAGCTTCAAATTTGTACACTGCCATATGCAAGCTACATTATAGTACTTACAGATAAGGATATAATAATAATAATAATAATACAGAAAACACTGGACTCACTGTGCATGCACAACGGCTTTGCTTTAGTTCAAGGGTGGTTCCAGGCGCCAAGCTATTCTGGCACTACCCTTGAACCATTTTGAGTTAAACTTATTTCACACATTGGTGTATTCCGAATAATAAGGGTTAACGAAAAAGCGGCGCTGTAGTGCGGACACATGAAATTCATTTCTTTTTAACTTGTAGTGAATAGATAACAGACGTCACTTCCGGATTCGGAATAACAAATATTCACACTGTGTTCATAAATTTGTTCACATTAGGTACGAATTTGTCGTTACTTTTACGTAAACTTTCTCAGATCATTGCTTGCAATTAAACCAGTCGCTATGCATACGAAATATCACGGAAGAAGGAGCTTGCATATTGTGAAGAAGACGGAACGTATTTCCAGCGACTTTGTCCGACGTTTGTACATTATGTATTGATGACAGTAGAAGAGTACGTTGAAAGACAACTGATTACCCACTACCGATCATACCTGTGTGTATTTTACATTTCTGATTAATTTTTTTCCCATTTTTCAGGAAATGCTTTCTTCAAGGGTTTCTTTTAACTCAACAGTATGACTAAAAATGTATTTCTGGAGACGTTCCAACATGGCAAACTGCCCCACTTGTATGACTGAATGTGAGCAGTCAGCATACACTGTGCTCTTGTCAAACAGAATTGTGACATTCATATTTTTGAATGAAACAAAACGTTAACGATTAGGATTCAAACCTGCATTGGACAATATTCCATGGAAGTTAAATTGATGCCTGACAGCACTGCTGAGGATTTTTGTGCAGATGAAAGTAACGGCAGTTTAGAAACATCTAAATTTGACAACCAGCCACGTGTTGTATGGAAAATACAAGATCCTCTCCTGAAAAGAAAAACGAAAGCGCGGTCATTGCATAGTTCTCGGGTAGTGACTGTAGAAGATGATGCTGTTAACCACCTTGTGCCTGACAACACCGCCATTGTGAACAGTACTGGCATGTGTATGCACAATCGGGATAAAACAGAAGCTGACAGAGATGTCCAGATTAAATTTGAATGCAATTTTGGAGATTTTCCTGGGGAAACAAGTTGTGACCATTTGGACACAGCCAGTAAAGATGGCCTTTGTGATGGGAGTCATGAGCCCGTCGTCGAACAAGAGCCAGAAACATCGGCAGACTCAGATGAAACAAGTGACTCTTCTGTGTTTCCTACTGCTGTATTTGTCAATACTGACACGAGACATGAAGGACATTCTGAAAGACTTTTTGTGGTGCAAACCATTAAAGGCAAGTCCAATAACTGTAAAAAGTCTAAAGGAAGCAAACCATATAAATGTTTACAATGTCAGGCAACATTTACACAGGCAAAAGGACTGAAGCGTCATGCTAAAATTCATACTTCCACAAAACCTTACCTGTGTCTTGAATGCAACGTATCATTTTCAGATGAGCACAAACTCAAACATCATACCCAAAATCACACTGACAACGGAGCGAAACCTTACAAGTGTTGTCATTGTCCTTCTGCATTCACACGCCCATCTGATCTGAAGACGCACACAATAAGAACTCATACTGGAGGAAAGCCATTTAAATGCTCAGAGTGTCCTGCAGCTTTTGCCCAGTCATGTCATCTAACAGGTCATCTCAGAATTCACACGGGAGAAAAACCATACCAGTGTTCTGACTGCTCTGCAGCATTTAGAGAATCTGGCAAGCTTCGAGTACATATGAGGTCTCACACAGGTGAAAAGCCTTTTAAATGCAGTCAATGTGATGCAGCATTTACACAGTCAAGCCACCTTAAAAGACACATCAGAGTTCACACAGGAGAAAGGCCATACAAATGTCCTCAATGTCCTGCAGCGTTTTCACTCTCAGGTCACCTGGCAACCCACGTGAGAATCCACACAGGAGAACGACCTTTTAAATGTGCTGCATGTCCTGCAGCATTTAGAGAGTCGGGTAAGTTGACAGTGCATATGAGAACTCACACAGGAGAAAAGCCTTTCCAGTGTTCTGTATGCAATGCAGCATTCAAACAGTCGAACCACCTGAAGAAACATTCAAAACTTCATGTAGGAGGGAACAAGTAGGATATTCTGTGCGCCCATAAAGGTCATTAAGTTCATTAAGCACCTTGTGCATACAGCTATAGTCCGCTTCAGCAAAGCTTGCCTTGTGTTCCAATTAACTTTGAACAAAACACATTTCAGGACAATGCTAAGAACAAAATGTGATCACAAAACTTGGTCCTATTTTATTAAAAACATTAGTTGAATTTAAGCCCAATGGTTTATCCACTACCCTTGGGAGATCATAGAGATGGCCTACATAAAAGTTGAAATATATAACCTGATTAGGTCTCGGTGACCACTGCCCTGCATCACCAACACTGAAACCTTGGCAAGTTATGTGCGGATCAGACAGCTTGCAAGATCAAGCTATCAAACAATTTACCATGATTAGCATGAAGTTTACCTCAATAAATGTGTCGGTGTTGCTCAATGGGGCTCGATCAGGGTGTATTTTAGCAGGTTTAAATAGGTCATGTTCAAACTTTCCCGAGGGCAGCGGCTAAAGCATCGTCACGCCTAAAGAAAAATTGAAAAAGTTTGGACCAAGCTTGGTGATCATCTTTTCTTCTTAGAGGTGTCTTGAAATCACCTGCGTTCAAAAGTTACTTGCAAAAAACACGAGGCTTGCGTTGCTTAACCCATATCATACTGAGGCTAAAAGCTTCAAATTTGTACACTGCCATACGCAAGGTAAATTATAGTACTTATAGATACGGATATAGACCAACGGCTTTAGTTCAAGGGTGGTGCCAGAATAGCTTGGCACCTAGAGGTGCCAAGCTATTCTGGCACTACCCTTGAACTATTTTAGACAAACTTATTTCACACACTAGTGTATTCTGAATGATAAGGGTTAAATGGAATATACCAGTACTGTATACTATACCATTGGCTGCATGCACAACAGGGTTAACTCTGTTGAGTGTAAAGGCATGTACACTGCTTAACCCAAAAAGCCCTGACATGATGCGACAGTAAGTGGGTTGGACCATGATAGTACAAAGGGTGGTGTCAGAATAGCTTGGCGCCTGTAGGCGCCAAGCTATTCTGGCACCACCCTTGAACTATCACAGTTGATGTCTGCGAGGCTGTGACATAGACGTTAAAGGGTACCTTAGAATATTGACAATTTCACCCTCAGGATGTAATGAATGAAAAATAACATTACGAAAGTCACCAACCCCCTTGTACATGCAACCACTGGTCCTGTACACACAGTAACTGTGGCTGTATGGACAAAGGGGACATTACCCCTTTTAGCCCCGAGTCCCTACAGCAGGAGATGGATTGACCATGATAATTCAAGGGTAGTGCTGGATTAGCTTGGCGCTTCAGGCGCCAAGCTTATCTGCCACTACCCTTGAATTATCATGGTCAATCCATCTCCTGCAACTGGTACATAGTCATTAGGCAACACCTCCAAAATTTGGGGAAAATGGGTCCTTGGGGCTATAAGGGTTAAGAGAAAGTGCAATATGTTGTGTGATACAATTGTCATATTTTGTTTTCAAATATTCTAATACATGTACTGTGAGACTGAGAGCGACCTTTCCATTCAAATGATTTGGAAAACAAAACACACAAAAAAAAACTAACCTGTCTTTTGTTCCATTATGAAATTTGAATGTTGTAAAAAAGTAAAGTATATACTTTTCTTCTTAGCTGTGTACGAGGGTTCCCCAAATTGGCCAATGGGCAGAAAAGGCACTTCTGTTACGTGTGGCAAGTCACATAGCATGTGAAAAGCTTGATGAAACAAAACTTAATTAACCCATTTAACCCCATAGCTGCATTTCTCAAATTTTAGAGGTGTCACTTAACAACTATGTACCATTTGCAGGAGATGGATTGAGCATGATAATTCAAGGTTAATGCCAGATTAGCTTGGCTCCTGATGACGGCAAGCTAATCTGGCACCACACTTAAATTATATTGGTTGATCTGTCACTTGCTGTAAGGCATCAGGGCTAAATAGGTTAAGGAGGACAAATACAGTGTATTGAGAACTGCTTTACTGGTGACTTTTAGCATTCAAAGCATTGTCCGGAGAAGGCAACTTTAAATAGTTCTGCCAGGGAGGACCAAATGTTCTAAGACATTAGTAGCCATTTGGACTACCACCTAAGTTAAATTGTTTTCTGGTAGTCTGAACACTTTTGTGTTTGCATGCATTGTAAAGTTTGCATTTGGACATTTGGTGACAGGCAAGTGGACTTGATCCTCCCTGTTCTGTGGAAATAAGTAATGCATTTAGTGATACATCGTGGGTTTTTTTAAAATGTGAATTTAATTCAACTAATGTGCATTTAAAGCAGATAAATATGCTGGTTGTTACATTTCATGCTGTTGTTTTGATTTAAAAAACTATGTGTACATATTTGAATTCACTCTGGATCTGTTTATGTTGTAGTAAATGTTGTGGAATTGTGTAATTTCAAGCAGAATGGTGTGTGTGTGTGTGTGTGTGTGTGTGTGTGTGTGTGTGTGTGTGTGTGTGTGTGTGTGTGTGTGTGTGTGTGTGAACATAGTGTTGCGGAAATAAGAAAAGCACATGTAGTGAGTCTGGCGTTCGGTTTACCTTGTGCCGAAGTTACACGAAATTTGTGAAGATTGTAGTAAAGAGACTGGAGAGGTATTTGCATACGTCACTTCCGCATGATTTCACTGGCCACACAGGGCAATTAGGTTACGCCCCCTTTTCACACACTGTTATCTGTTAGCCTCTTGCAGCATAAAACTATGAACGAAGAACTTTTCTGCCAAAACAAAAAATCCACGCGGAGCACATCACAGGAGAAGCTATTTCAGCAATTCTTAAAAAAATTAAGAGTTAGCGTTTTTCACAACACTCAAATGCACTAAGTACCCCATGACAAAACTGTCGTCTGCAAGCCTGCATACAACCGTGCACATGCCCCAATTAGGCTCCCATGAACACACTAGGTCGACTAAAATTACCCAGATTTTGCTCTTTTTCACACCACCTGTCATGCCTTTTGTTGCTCAAAACGCCAAAAAAGGCACACAATTGAAGTTTTACACCCTAAAAAATGGCAAAAGGGGAGGAAATTTTTGGAACTATTTCTCTACATGCACCGGAAGCAATTGCCCTGTGTGGCCACTACCCGCAGATTCTGTATGAAAATCTTTCCTTTCGGGGATATATTCATTCGTAAGTATTTGAAGTGGTGGAAATAAGTAAACCTCCTTACCTTGATTGTCATTAAATAATCTGAGCGTTTGAATATTTTCCAGTGTCATCTTCAATAGAGAGCAGATCAGATTAGTTGTGCTTGCAAGTCTATGAACAAGCACACACGGATTGATGGAACATCTCATAACTCGAGTGCGAAAACCCGTACCAGTATTTGAACGTAGTTTTTTGTTGTTTGTTGTTTTTTCACACGTATTTTTTTCAGTATACTGGCAACCGCAGATATCACTGTTTCACACCACTCAGTCGTACACATGAACGCTCACACAGACACACACACAAACACTTACCTCTCTCCCCCACTACACTCTCCCTCAACACTAAAGTAAATGAATCAATCGTTAATAGTATGTTGCAAAAAGCAAAAAAGCATTGATGAAATTACGCGGCTTTGGTGAATAAGACAAATTCACGCTAATCATCCCTTTTATGTTAAATGTTTGCTGTTGATTTATGCATCAGAAACATCGACACCACTACCAACTCAAACATTTCCCCTGAAATAATAAACCCAGCCAGCGAACATGTTTCTGAACGTCGACTATTGGGTTTTGTAGCTAGCAGACACAGTTTAAATTGGAACCTCGCATGCACAAATAAAACTCTTTTCTCAAAATATATTTCTACTGTTTTTAATTGAATAATTTAACTATTGTAAATTATTCTTTGAGTTGTTAACTGTTTTTATGTATGCACTCCTAGAGTTGACAGGACAACATATAAACTCTCTCTCTCCTTATCTCTTTTTTGGGTCACGTGTGATAGGAAAAGTGAGTCTATGTAATGGGCCATCCGTCGTCTGTCCGCTGTCCTGTGTCTGTTGTCCGAGGTAAACTTTTTAACGTTGGCACTTTCTCAGAAATTATTCAAGCTTCAGGCTTCAAACCTCGCCCAAGGGTACTTTGTGGTAAGACCTTTTTAAATATACCAATTTTAATGACCTGACAAAGGTCAGGGTCACAAGGGGTCCAGAAAGGGGTCAAAAACAACCATATTTTGACACATTGTTTCTGCTCAAATATTTTCAATTTCAAACCCAAACTTTGTACAGAGATACCTGATGGTAAGACCTTTCTGTGCATACTAATTTGGATAACACTTGAACAATTCAAGGGTCACAGCAGGACCGCAAATGTGTGAAAAATGACAGGTTTTTTATTTTTTTAAAATATTTTTTATAGAATTGTAGTTTTTATCCAAGTTTTTGCTGACTTGTTCAGTCAGATCTGGCACAAAGGTAGCTTATGATAAGACCTTTCTATGTATGCTAATTTAGTGGTCCTCTTGCAAAGGTCAAGGGTCATTGGGGGGGGGGGGGGGCTGCCGTGAGATGGCCTTAGTCGCCTGCTCGGCATTACCCCCAAATAACTAACTAAAAATAGCCATATTTTGACAAAACCTTTTTTTTTTTCTCAAATACAATTTTTCAAATTCAAGCCTAAACTTGGTATAGACTCTAGAGATAGCTGATGATAAGGCTTTCTTATGCATACTAATTTGGATGACCCCTCAGAAAGGCCAAGGGTCACAGGAGGTCAGCAAGTATGTGAAAAATGTTAGTTTTTGATAGAATTGTAGTTTTTATCAAAGTTGTTTGCAAACTTTTCACTCAAACTTGGCTTAACCCATATCATACTGAGGCTAAAAGCTTCAAATGTTGTACACTGCCATATGCAAGCTACATTATAGTACTTACAGATAAGGATATAGACCAATGACTTTAGTTCAAGGGTGGTGCCAGAATAGCTTGGCATCTAGAGGCGCCAAGCTAGTCTGGCACTACCCTTGAACTATTTCAGTCAAACTTATTTCACACTGGTGTATTCCGAATGATAAGGGTTAAAGGTAGCTGGTGATGGCACCTTTCTAAGCATGCTAATTTAGTCACTCTCACAAAGGTCAAAGGTCACGGAGAGTTAATAGATGTGTGAAAAATGCATGCATTTAAAGAAAACTCGGATTTCTCTGGTACAAAAGCTGTCCCTTTGCTTATGTTTGAACACTTGCTCATTTCAGTGACCTGTTCTGTTGGAAAGGTCAACGTCACAAAGAGCACGTCATACATGTGAGCCATAAGGGCTTCTTTGCCTTTCTTGTTCACTCTCTTTCACGTGTGTGTGCACATACACACATGCACGCACACATGAGTATATATCAGCTCCCAGGTGGTGCATGATTTGCCCAGCGCCATGCCAGTCAGTTGCAATCCTTGAACTTTAGTGGTTGATCTATTCACTGCTATTTGTACATCAGATGTTGTGGAAACGCTAAACTGAACAAAAGCACTCTTTAGACAGGGATACAGCCAAGTGTTGGACATCGGTCATAGACTGATTGCAAGGCTGAAATGTCTGATTGAAGTACATGTCAAGAGGTCAAATGTCCTATTAAAATGGCTTTGAATTTTGAAGCCGTCAGTGGCCGATTACTTTTCCATTGCCTCGGACTTTGTATTTAGGGTTTTCATCGTACATGGTCCTTGCGCCCGTAGAAGGCTAAAAACAAGTGCGTCGCCCATTATGATCAGCTATTATTGCCCCCTCCCATTGTTGAGCACCACACACATGTATTGCGTGCACGTGGTTATTATCAGTCAAGATATTTGCTATTAATTTTCTGACAATGCTGTCCAAGAAAAAAGACATGAAACCTCTAAGAGGACGGCAAACGCTGTTGATTTTCCTTAAGTTTCAATTAATTTTCATAGCGTGGCATCTACATCTACTTTGACTGACAATCTCTCTGATGTTACCAGCAGCACCATAGATCTGCCCGTGGACGGAGAAAGCGAGAAGTCTGGAGACATTTTGGTTTTGATTAAATACAGGTGTGAACTGTATTAGACGACTGATGAATGGTCACCGATGGTGAATGGTCAGGTTCTGGTTAACCCTTTTAGCCCCAAGGTCCCATTTCTCAGATTTTGGAGCTGTTGCCTAATGACTATACCAGTTGAAGGAGATGGATTGACCATGATAATTCAAGGGTAGTGCCAGATTAGCTAAGCGCCTTTTCAGGCATAAAGTTAATCTGGCACTACCCTTGAATTTTCATGGTCAGTCAATCTCCCGCTGTAGGGACTCGGGGCTAAATGGGTTAACATGAATTTAATAATGCAGTGCAAAATATATCCTATATTTTCTGTGTGTTTTCAATCTCTTAACATGGCAGCTTTCTGTTTTGTTTTTTGTGACATAGGAAAGAAAGAACAAAGAGACTGAAAAACAAAGTATGTGCATTCATGTATGCAGACACACCATGCTGAACCCTTTTCATCATTGCTTGAAATACATTTGACTGATCGTTCAAGGGTGGTGCCAGAATAGCTTGGCACCTTGGGCGGCAAGCTATTCTGGCACCACTCCTTAACTAAAACACTTGATCTACTCCTAATCTGTAATGTAACCTTCACAGGACAATAAGCAAATTTTACGTATGTAATGGGTTAATCCATATACTGAGGCTAAAAGCTTCAAATGTGTACACTGCCATATGCAAGCTACATTATAGTACTTACAGATAACGATATAGACCATTGGCTTTAGTTCAAGGGTAGTGCCAGAATAGCTTGGCACCTAGAGGCGCCAAGCTATTCTGGCACTACCCTTGAACTATTTTAGTCAAACTTATTTCACACACTGGTGTATTCCGAATGATCAGGATTTAAACAGTATAAATTTCATGCAATTTACTGGACATGTACTGACACAACCTACAACAAAAATCAAATTATATGATACTGGGTATATAATGTTACGCTGCAATGACCTGTTGAAATAGCTGTAAGGCGGACAGATGCCCTATTCATGCTGGTGAACCCAGGACATTTGATATATCTGGGGAAATTTCTAGTTGCATCTCTGTTTATAAAATGGTCACTAGTTACCTCCAGCCCTCAATACACTACTTTATTCTCTCTAATTTCTGTTTTGGTTCATTGCTAATAGTAGCTTAGTGTATTGTGTCAGTGTGCAATTGGACCTATGAATGATTGCGTTTTTGTACGTTGTCAGTACCTTAGTTAGTTACTTACAGTTAGTTAGATTATCTCGATGTAAAGCGCTCTGAGCCTTTCTTTGTGGGGATATTGCACTATAAAAGAGTTATATATTATTATTATTATTATTACATGGCACCCTTACGGGTATACCTACCAGTACAATTCTCATTTGAACTCATTTGTACAGAGTATTAGAGGTATGACTCACAAAGTACCATTACACGTGAATCTGAAGGCAAATTTCAGCACCATTGGTTTGTTGTGCCTTGTCAGCACACATAATGAATTTCTAGGGCAATTTGGTTATGCAGCAAATCACACTTTTTTTTATTCCAGTATTTGCAGCCACCAGCAGTGTGTCAATCTATTTTTAACTGAGCATTGTTCATGAATGGAGTGAATTCATTGTCAGATTTCTTGATATTATGATGACGTGCTGATCTGGATTCTCCTGTGTAAATGAACCCAAGCTAGAACTGTATGTAGTGTTTCGTAACTATCTGCTTCTTTGTGTGTTTCTTTGAACGGTCATGACAGTAGTGGGTTTTAAAGCTGTTAAGTAGTAGTTATGGAAGCGTCCATGGAAACATGGATTCGGCTATTGTAACGGGGTTCACGATAACTGGTAATTACCGGTATTTTACCGTTTGGGAACAGAGAATACCGGAAATTTTTTATGCTGCCGGTCCCAGGGACTGCTTTTATTTGGGCTGGACCGGTTAGAATTCTGCCGGTGAAAAAAAAAATCCTTGTCCTGGGGTATTTCCTGGGGATGGGTTTTGATCTAAACTGGAAAAGAAACAGGAGGGGTGGATTTGAAAAATACTAGCTCGAACCCTGTGTAAGCTTCTGCCATACAGAGAAAATACAGTCAGCAGTGATTACTGTGTCAGATACAATCTTTTTATCCTTTTTCCTCATCCCTCAATAAACAGGTCATTGTTAAATCACATTTTTTAACGTGAGTTTTTAAAAACCAACCAAGGAGCTATGAGTAGTACAGATGGATGCAGTTCTGGCATAGACCAGCAGTGGAACGATTGCGTGTGTGTGTGCTGACTGCTAATGAACACAGTCTTTGAGTAAAGTGGTCTATAGTGATGCCGAGTTGATATACCAGTGCTTAACCCCGTCCTATGCCCTGCCTATGATTACACGCAGGATACAGCGAGGAATACCAATTCAGCTTTAGTGACAGTTGATTTTGCACCAGTACCCGCATAAGTTCATTCAGATGTTGTTCCATGTGGTCGCGCTATGTGGCTACGTGTTGCAATATATAAGCGTAATGGTGTTCATCTGAACCCATTTAGCACCTACAGCAGATAATTCAAGGGTAGTGGCAGATGAGCTTGGCGCCTTCAGGTGCCAAGCTCATCTGGCACTACCCTTGAATTATCTCCTAAAACTGGTACATAGTCATTAAGTAATGCATGCGGTTGTGGGGCTAAATGGGTTAAAGGCCCACTACCGCCGTAACTGTTCAAAGATGCACTTCTGTAACAGATGGTTACGAGATGCTACACACAGGTCTAGCTATGGTTCATTTAGACACAGGACAATCCAGTTCAGCACACGTTGTCTCTTTATATAAAGTAACCTGACAATGACTCCACTCCATTATAGAATTACAACGCTTTCATAACGGCAGCGCAGAATAAATAAGTGTGATTACGCACGTGCATTTGCTGCACATCCAGACTGCTCTTAAAGTTCAGTAGGAATATCGACAAGGAATAACAAACACTGGTGCTGAAATGTGTCTTCAGATTTTATGCATAATGGTACTTTAAGTTGAACTAGAAATTGATGCAGATTGAAAAAACAAATTACCTGGGATACTACACTACTTTTCAAGCAAACAAAAAAAATCACACCACAGCAACGTCCTCATATTCTTGAAATAATTACATCTTAAAAACTCTGTAAACCCTAAAAATTCTGTTGCATAAATTTATTTAATATGGCTGCTAGAAAGATTAGGCTGGATTTTGGCGGGAAAGCCTTTTAGTCAATATTGCACCATTGCTAGTGTTGGATATAGAGTAAAAAACCTGAACTTGCTCGTTTTTGTCTTTCATCAGTGATACGGTGGTCGTTTATTGCTAGATTATTTGTTCAACTGAAAAGAAACTCACGTGTTTTGCTTAACCCTTATCATTCGGAATACACCAGTGTGTGAACTAAGTTTGACTAAAATAGTTCAAGGGTAGTGCCAGAATAGCCTGGTGCCTCTAGGCGCCAAGCTATTCTGGCAACACCCTTGAACTAAAGCCATTCGTCTATATCCTTATCTGTAAGTACTATAATGTAGCTTGCATATGGCAGTGTACAAATTTGAAGCTTTTAGCCTCAGTATGATATGGGATAAATTATTCAGCATCACATTTGTTCAGTTTTCCTCATTGACCAGTCACACATCAACACTGCATAGACTGTAAAAGATGTCAATGCATAGATAGACTGTAAACGACGTCAAATCCGCACACACGGTCAACTCAGCCTCCTGCAAAAACAAATGCTTGGACAGCCGCTGGTGAAAGTTTGATCTTTTCGGCTCACTGTGAAGTCGACTCTCCTTAACCTTGCACCTCACATCAGCCAGCTGCACATGACCACCAGCGAGAAATTTACATGTACATAAAGATACGATCCATCCTTCCTCCAATCCTTCTCATCACCAGTTGTACAGAACTGATGTTCGACCTTGGGTGTGCTTTACACAAACAACTGCATTTGTGTGATTTACTAGCTGGGCGTCCTGGCAAGCTGTATTGTCAGTTGACTGGATCACTGTGTATACTAGCCATATTAGTTGCCCCAGACATCAGTAAATGTCATGATCATCGCTACTTTTCTCGCTTCCTGAACCCTTTCAGCCCCAAGGTCCCAGTTTTCAAAATTTGGAGGTGTTGCCTAACAACTATGTACCAGTTGCAGGGGATGGATTGACCATGATAATTCAAGGGTAGTGCCAGATTAGCTTGGCGCCAACAGGCGCCAAGCTAATCTGGCACTGTTGTTGGCATCCTTCTGTCTCGGAAGACAATGGAGTATATGCGCTTGCTGGGTCAGTCCGTTTTAAGATTTACAGTGCCTGCTGTGACTAATCAGTCCAATGCGAGAGCGGCAGTGTCTGTTGCATTTGCTACAGGTGAATCCTGTGACTGTTGCTGTGGGCAGGTGCCAAGCTAATCTGGCACCACCCTTGAATTATCATGGTCAGTCAATCTCTTGCTGTAGGGACTTTGGGTTAAATAGGTTAAAGCAGAGGTTGCTTTCACATCAATGCCAAAAATAATGAGTTACAGTTTTCACCATGATACCCGAAATAAAGAGGTATGCCGAAAATGAACTTTTAAGAATTACTTGGTGCTATTGCTATTGTAGAAATCAACTTGAGGTATGTGGAGTGCTTTATACCATGCTGGAACTCCACAGCCTGAGCGGAAGAGTGTCTTGCATACACATAGATGTTCCAGATTTATAGACGGTTACTTTGTCGTACCTTGCATTTAGAATTTTGTTAAGCGTTAATTTTTCACACTGATGTTTTTTTTTTCTTTTTTGTACAGAAATAAAACCTGCTGCAGCATTCATCATATGATTAAACCATTATTATCTGCTGTTTGCACTGTGAACTTTATGGTCCTTTGGAAGTCATCGGACACTCTCCACTTGTGTGCAGTTTGAAGTCGGTCACCTTTGTCAAGACAGAATCTTGCCAGTGTGTGTATCTGTGCCAAACTGTACATACCATGGAATTCAGTGTGAAGTCTGAAGGTGAGAACCCCCCAGGTGAAGGGAAAAAGAGTGGGAGCATGTCCAGTGCACCTATTGACAGATCATGTGAGGAATATGTGATGAGCAAGAGTGACGAGATATTTATCAAACAGGAGCCAGAAATGTCGGAAAACTCAGAGGCAGATTTGGATGAAAGTCGCAGCGCTTTAAAGACACCTGAGAGACAGTGCCAAGTGGCGATGATAAACGATGAGCTGTTCATTAAACTGGAACCGGAAATGCCTGAGAATGAGAACTGTGATTCTACTCCGCAGCCGCATAGTGTGCACTGTGTAAAGAGCTTCTGTCATAATAAGTCGGATGCTCCGAGTCATGAAGCCAATACAAAATCTTCTGTTAACCCCTTTTTTCAGTCATCCACCAATCCTGTAAACAGCAATGGCAGCTGCATGCGCAAAGGTGTTAAACACAAAGAAAAACTGTCAGAAAAGTCTGGCACAGCTGACTCGTGTGCATATCCGACATCAATGTACCTTAATTGTCACACATCACATCCAGAAAACAATGAAAACATGTCTGATGTTGCAACAGCCAAGCGACATCTTCAGAAAAAAACCTTCACGCAGAAAAGCTCGGGAGAAAGGCTAAAATTCAAATGTTCTCTATGTAAGGCAGCATTTTCGAACACAAAAAAATTAAGGGTCCATATAAAAAGGCATCGTAAAGGAAAGTCTTACCAGTGTCTAGAGTGCTCCAAATCGTTTACATATCGACAAAGTCTGAGGACCCACAACAGAATTCACACAGGAGATAAACCTTACTTGTGTCCTCACTGTCCTGCAGCTTTCGGCTACTCTCGCTCTCTTCAGGTGCATGTGAGAACACATACAGGAGATAGGCCTTTTGTTTGTTCAGCTTGCTCTGCATCATTTACTAATGCAACTAATCTTAGAGTACATAGGAGAATACATACAGGTGAAAAGCCCTACTTGTGTTCTGTTTGCTCCAAATCATTTGCACAGAATAGTGCGCTCAAAAGGCACATGAAAACTCATACTGGTGATCGACCTTTTCATTGTTCTCACTGTCCTGCAACATTTCCAGAGAGTGGTTCTTTGAAAGTCCACATTATGATTCATACTGGGGAAAAGCCACATAAATGTTGTGAATGTGATGCTGCTTTCATAACGGCAGTAAAACTGAGGAAGCACATGAGATCACATACAGGAGTAAGACCATACAGCTGTTCCAAATGTTCTGCAACATACAGAGATACAAGTGGCCTATATCGGCACACAAAAAAAATTCATACAGATGATCAGTCTCAGAATTTGGCAGCATATACAGGAACAAGTTCATTACCCTCCTGATCATTCGGAATACACCAGTGTGTGAAATAAGTTTGACTAAAATAAGTCAAGGGTAGTGCCAGAATAGCTTGGCGCCTCTAGGCGCCAAGCTATTCTGGCACTACCCTTGAACTAAAGTCATTCGTCTATATCCTTATCTGTAAGTACTATAATGTAGCTTACAAATGGAAGTGTACAAATTTGAAGCTTTTAGCCTCAGTATGATATGGGTTAACCTTATAGCCAATGGTGCTGTATGCAGCACTGTTGGCTGCACACAAAATGGCTTTGAAGGTTCTCATGCGATTGCACAGAGGTGAGGGACATCACTTCTGTTGTAAGTACAGTGCAGCATTTGCTGATGGCAGTACACAGAGGGGGTACATTTCCAAAATCCATGTAGATAACAAATTGGAGTGTACTGTATCAATTACCCAAGGACATGTTTTGAGCAAAAACTCAAATCTCAGACCGAAAAAAATGCTGCTGGTAGTGCTAGAAAATTATCTGATTGCCCTTGGTACATTGTACCATTATTGCCTGGTGAATAGCTGGTTCACATGCAAAAAGTGCAAGACAGAATTAGCGCTCTGCTGCCGACTCTCGAGTCCTACGTATCCCTCTCATCAAAACAAAATCGTTCAATGAGAGGTCATTGAGGTACCAGAGCCCAGTTGTTTGGAATGACGTCCCACGCGAACTGAGATACTTGGATTCGAGAGAGGCATTCAGGTGAGCCCTAAAGACCCATCTTTTTTCTGTCTGCTACGAATGACTTTGTCACAGACCTGTCATGTTGAAGTCATCTCTGAAGTCATCTCTATCTCTATTAGAAGTAGTGTGTGTGTGTGTGTGCGCACGTGCTTGAGTGCGAGTATAAGTCCATAAGCGTAGCATTTTTGAATGGTGACTTTATAGATTGTTTACAGAGTGCGTTGTATTTTTTTTATTTTTAATACTTTTTGTAAATTGCATTTTTGAAATTAGTTATTTTTGTACAATTAGTTTTTGTTAAGCACCTAGAGCTCTAATCCGAGATTAAGCGCTATATAAGTACTCATTATTATTAAAACGGTACAGGTGACAACTTTCCAATGCTCTGAGTTACTAAGTGACATTTACAGGTGCAGGTCACTCAGAAAAAAATAAGTAGTTTACTGGCTAGGTAAGGCTCAGTTACATGCTGGAATTAATACAGGAGAAAGACCTTTCAAACTAAAAGCGGTTACTCGAGAGCATACAGGAGACAGGCTTTTTAAGTGTTGTCAGCATTCTGGCATATACATATGAACTCATAAACTCGGGGTAACGGGAAGTTGCACTAAACTTCCATACCAAAGCGAAAAATACGAATTTGAAGTACATCTAAAGAATTCGTAGCTTCCCATGATATGAATTATTCATGAATGATACAAATCTTTAGTACTGCAACTTGGCATCAGCATCTCAAGCATTTTCCTACCAAGCTTAGTAATTATGGGTCAGTTTAACTCTGTGTATGTGATATTAGTTGGTGTGGCTGCATGGTTATGATTGTGTGTATGGTATTTAACCCATTTAGCCCTGACACCCTAGAGCAGGAGATGGATCAACCATGATAATTCAAGGGTAGTGCCAGATTAGCTTAGCGCCAAGCTAATCTGGATAGACCCTTGAATTATCATGGTTAATGCATCTCCTGCAACTGGTCCTTGGTCCTTAGCTGATGGTTCCAAAATTTGGAAAATACGGCCATGGGGTTAAGTGGGTTAATGTGGTTTAGTCTGCCATGAAAATTGTGTTTGCTGAATGAGCAGAATCCTTTTAAAAGTATGTGCAGTATGTGAATATGAGTTGATGCCTTTTCACAGTTTGATGCTTTTATATGTGTGTGTGTGTGTGTATGTATACATTGTGTGTGTGTGTGTATGTGTGTGTGTGTGTTTGATTCTGTCCTTGTTATAGTGAGAAAACTTTATCACATTACAAAGTGTCATCAAGAATTATGTATGCAGCTACCTTCAGGTCATGGTGGCCATATTTGTTTTTTGCAGAGTCTTGAGCAGCGATCAATGTGTTTAAAACCACTAAACTGAATTGCTCTGAATTTAGGTGATGATACTTCCCTTCATATGAGGTGTCGTGCACTATGAATAAATTTGCTGCCTGCCCTCTACACTGCTCTAAACTTTAGGATGAGCACACTGTGTGCATCAGCTCACCGGCCTCAGTATTTGTAGACGGGTGATGGCCTTCAGTTCCGATGACTGATTCAGATCACAGAAAACCGAATTTCAACTTTTGGGTTTAGACCTTTTAGCCCCAAGGTCCCATTTCTCAAATTTTACAGGTGTTGCCTAACGACTATGTACTAGTTGCAGGGTCCCGGGTCTAAAAGGGTTAGACCCCCCACCCGGGTCTGCCCTGGGGGACATGGGTGGGGTTAGGTATTTTTTAGTTCCCAGGGTCACCCTGGTCAGCCCCACAGGGTGGGTTTTTCTCTCTATTCTGGGGCATGTGTTTCTGTCTACCCTTTGTCCATTCACCTGTATTTGCCTTTTTAAAACTCTCCCTACTGTCTGCACTGCCTGTAGCTCTTGATATTGGATGTGTGTTGCTAAATGGTCTTAGCTTTATTTAGGCCCCATGTGTTAGGTTTATTTAAGGTATTTGACCGGCTGGCGACATACATTCAATGTTCTGTTTATTTTTTTTTTCACAAGCAGTGCAGGCACGTCCTGAGAAAGCCTTGTTGCTGTCGGGACGTTAAGCAATGTACAATCAATCAATCAACTAAAAGGGTTAGACAGGACACCAGTCCCTGAGACGGCCTGTTCCATATTGCCAGATGCATGAAGTCTCATGACCCTGTGCGTCGGCAGGGACTTGTGAGAATTTATGTTTCTTGCTTGCCATGAATTACGAAGCATCGTTATTACACAGTCATTTCAGTTTTTTTTAGCACTGTCAGTGTCGCCCATGATTGTGAGTACAGTTATAATTATGTGCTTCCATACTTTTTGTTGGGGCATAGCGTTTTATATATTGTGGGTGTGAGTGCACCTATGCTTTTATACAGTCTTATACATAGGTTACTTCTGTAAACAAAAATGGTGACAGAACTCAACTGTACATGTACAGTGTTTCGTGGTACAAACGTGTTTATTGTTAGTTTCCTCCTGCTAGTATTGCATGATTTAGTTTTCACATTGTTTACTCAACATTTGTCATTTGTACGTGTAGTACAAATTAGATATGTAAGTACTGCAAAGCAGATCATGGGTTCCAGATGTTCTTTCTGTTAACCCATTCAGCCCTGACGCACTACAGCAGCAGATGGGTCGACCATGATAATTCAAGGGTAGTGCCAGATTAGCTTGGCGCCTTTCGGCGCCAAGCTAATCTGGCACTGCCCTTGAATTATCATGGTCGATCCATCTCCTGCAACTGGTGCATAGTTGACTTGTTAGATGATGCCTCCAAAATTTGGGAAATACGGCCGTCGGGCTGAATGAGTTAATGTTACTTTGTTTCAAATATAATTGTTTTTTGATAGACATGTCAATGCAGTTTCAACAATTGGGTTGATTCCCCACAATATACATGTCTGTCATGATGAAAATGTATTAAAGAAGATCTTTATTAGCAACAGGTGTTTGTGTGTGTGTGTGTGCCTACACATACATAGGTAAAGTATTCAGTGCTGGATATTACTTAGCAGAGGAAAACAAACGGATCCCCCGTCCCCACCTTCAGGCACCCAGTCTCCAGTCCCCAGAAATATATCCACAGATTAACCCCTTCCCTGTCACTGAACGTATATTTTCTTTCTTAACTCATTCAAGACTTGCCGCCTCTGGATATGTGGCGTATCCAGAGGCACGTCTCGAATGAGTTAAATCTTTGTTCATTCAGCAACTGAAAGCCAAAACCATCAAGTAACTTTAGTCTCAGCAAGAGGCATAGATCCTTATAAGCCCCCGCGACAGCGGGGGCTCATGAGGATCTCTTCCTCTTTTAGTTGGGTGATATTTAAGTCTTTCCAGCAGTCAAAGGGTTAAGCACAAGTAAAAGGGATGCATTTATGCCATGTCATTTTTTAGAATGTAAGTGGGTAGGAGATGGACACATATGCATACATACATAGGAGAAGGTACTGGCCTCACCTATTTAGTGGTGGGTATTATAACTCTTGAGGCAAAATTTGTATCGTGACATTGTTGTGTATTGTCTTCTGCACCTATGGGTTATCAGGATCTTTACTGGCACATTATCAACAATGTAGGTCAAGACCCAAAAATAATACAAGACATGATAAAACCATTTTAAGGACGTATATGACCCTCGTACTTTTTTCTATGTAATTTTTCCTTGAGCTA
The DNA here is from genome assembly GCA_036245525.1 of Semisulcospira habei. Lineage (NCBI taxonomy): Eukaryota > Metazoa > Mollusca > Gastropoda > Semisulcospiridae > Semisulcospira > Semisulcospira habei. The sequence goes on along the minus strand of BTPG01000006.1, from coordinate 184,223,229 downwards.
ACAATTGGTAGCCTGAAGGGATGGGCTGGGGATCTGACTGTGTGTCCAGTGATGAGTAATTTTCCTTGGTATGTGTACTTGCCTCGCCCATTTGGTTTGCGTACAGGCGTGTGTGATCATGCTGCCAGACGACATGACTGGATTTGCTGTTTGTAGAGGACAATTGCATTTTTACATAGCATTGTTGCTTGACCCTCCCCCAAAATTATTTTGTTGCTACATCGTAAGTTTGTACAAAAAGTACATGTAACTTACAAAATAAAAGGTGTGGTCAGGACCTGAGAAAAAGTTTGTATGCTTATACACTACTTTTATGGTTTTATTTCATGTTTTTTTTCATAGCAAAGCTTACTGTACAATGCAGGGGCGGATGATGGGGGTTCTTCTAGGGTCCACCCCCCCCCCCCCCACACACACACACCCATACCACCCCCACTCCCCCAAATGCTTTAAAATGCTACAACAAAGTCTATTTTTGAGAGTGTTTCGGGATGAAACATTTTGACAAGAAATCAAAACATTTTCCTAAAATATGAGCACTGTCAGTCTCCCTTTTTCTTTTCATTTTTTTTCTCTCTCTCTCTCTCTCTCTCTAGCAACAGCCTCTGTCTTACCCCGCCCCCCCCCCCCCACCCCCCCCAAAAAAAAAAAAAAAAAAAAAAAAAATAAAGGTCTGAAAATCTTTTATCTTTAGACTTTGTGTTGACTGGCAATTCCTGTTGGGTCCCAAGCTTGGCGTGGACCCAACCTCGGTCAGAGTGACATTGCTAAAAATAGTAAGGTACATTAACAATGAATTACTAAAAGTTCAGAGAATGGGTATAATAACAGGTATACACATCAGTGATTAGCCATCCCATTGGCCTACAATTTCACAACATTGGTGGACATATATAGTACTCATAAAAACTAAGGGACGTCATAATTTCAGCTTGAATTACTAAAATGTCGGAAAACACCTTACAAAGTGCAGTCACCGTTTTGGTCAGATTTCATTAACGTTTAAGTTTTTGGGACATTTTAATAATTCAAGCTAAAAGAAATATGCCCCGCTTTACTTTTTATGAGCACTACATTATGTCGCACCAATGTTGTGAAATTGTAGGTCAGTGGGATGGCTAATCACTGATTTATCCGTGATTATACCGATTCTGATGACGTTTAGTAATTCAAGCTGAAAAATTAATATACCTTACTATTTGTTAGCAGTATCTGTCACTTTGGCCGAGGTTGGGTCGACGCCGAGGTTGGGACCCAACAACCTCAACAAAGAACACAAGACTGCAGTAAAGAGGCTATTTCTACACGTCATTTCCGGAGACAAGGTTGATACGGTCGCCATTTGCAAATTAATCTAAAGAAGTCTAAGGCGGTAAAGGTATTCTTTCTTGTAAACAACGGTCACCTGCCTCCAGTAAGTGTTGTATTGGCGTGTAAATAATGTTTTACTGCATCCTAAGGATATGCGGATATAACGTTTCATGAAAAAAAAAAAAAGAATTAGGAAGCTCTCTGTGAAACTGGGTCACGCCAGCGCTTTCAAGAGAGTCCAGAAAAAAAAACCGCCGAAGACATACATAAAAATTAGGAGTAGCACGAACGTCAGTGAGATCGAAAATATGCATGATTATAGAAAACTCGTATAATGCTGGCGTGTCGCAGAATTTCTGCTGCCGTACACGAAAATCAGATTCAGATGTAAAACTTTGTGATGACTGTTCGTTCTCTGAATCTGCACAAAACTTGCGGAAACATAATTTAAATTGATAGCTAATATCGTGTAATCATAAAACAATCTTTGAATAAAGACGACGTTTTGTTACATACACAGCATGTATTAATTATCGTTATCTGCTTGTTTGCAGCGTGAACACTTGGTAACGGCGTCCTGCTGTCCTGGGACTTGGATTGCAGAAATCCAGACAGCGTAAAACATACACTTGGGAGTGGGAGCTATACGCCAGGCTTATGATCAGCCGACTGTCATCTCAGACTTGTGTTGCAAAGATAATTTGCACTAGAGATACCCTTTGAAACACATTTGTATGACACACATTTACACACTGTGTGTGCACTTTAGTCCAGCTGTGCCATGGATTGCCGAGTGAAGACTGGGAGCAGGAGACTGAGTCAGATTGATATGATATGCAATGAACTTGTCATCAAACTGGAACCAGAGTTGGCACGAATGTCAGATGCAAGATCTGAACACAGTGTGTTCCCTTTAAAGAGAGACAGCCATAAAAGAACGCATGATGTGCAGTGTCGAGAACGTGTGAGAAATACGAGCCCACAGTTTCAGATTAAACAGGAACCAGGAATGGCTGAAAACTCGGACAGTGCTGCAAACATGAGTAAATGCTTGACAGGAATGTACCTGGACTACAGCACAACACTTCTGGACGGAGAAGGAAAAACTTACGAGTGTTCTGAGTGTCATGTATCTTTTGACCATCAGAACACTCTGAAAAAGCACATGGAAACTCACTTAGAGAAAAAACATACAGGACGAAAATTGCGCCGAGAAAAGGCTTTTCTCTGTTCTGCATGTCCTTCAGCATTAACAACTGCTGATGGACTGAAGATTCACATGCGTAGACATACGGGTGAAAAACCGTACTTGTGTGATGAGTGTCCTGCAACATTTGCTGACCGGAGTACACTCAGGAAACACCAGGGAAGAAAACACATAGATCACAACATTTTCAGATGCTCTGAGTGTCCAGCAAAATTTAGAATTGCTGAAAAACTAGAGACTCATATGCGAAAACATACAGGTGAAAAACCATTCAAATGTTCTGAGTGTCCGATTGCATTTACATTTGCAAGTCACTTGCGGGCTCACACCAGAATTCACACAGGGGAAAAACCATACAAATGTATGGAATGCTTTTCAGCATTTTCCTATTCCAGTACACTGAAGGCTCACATGAGAGTTCATACAGGGGAAAGACCTTACAGGTGTACTGAGTGTCCAAAGGCTTTTGCAAGCTCCAGTAGTCTGAAATATCACATGAAAGTTCACACCAGGGACAACAGTTGTCTGCTGCCAGTAAATCCGGTACCGCATGCTGGTTACCAGGGACACGGTTTAAATCACTGCTGACAAAACATGGTCTAGACTCACTACCTACAAAATACCTACTGCTATGAAACTTCTCAGTGAAACAGTGAGATTGCATGCAACTTTTTATGTACAGGTCAAGAAATCTCGTCTTCATCAGTTCAAAAGTAATATTTTACATGCTGTAAATAATTAGAGTGCTGTCTATATCCACCCCTGTTTGCAAGCAAAGATAAAGCCTGATGTGCAAAACTAAAGTGTCTCATAGCAATAATTGAGTTTGCACCCATAATGATAATAATTAATGTATACTCGGCATCGTCTGAGACAAAATGTTTACACCATTGCTGTTTGTGAAAGGTTCCATGACATGAACCCTACTTCATCCCCTTCTCTCTGTTTACTTATGTCGGTCTTATGTGGGCGTGCCGATGTAGTTTTGTGTTCTGTATCTATCCTGGCTGTGGCAGAAAGTACACAATGTTTTCCCATGCATGATGCTGTCAGTTTCAAATCCTAGCTTAAAGCGTATTAAAGAAGAAGTCTTTTTGCAGCATATTAACCCTCTGTGCAGGGAAGACTGAATCCACTTGCCCATTGCCAAATGCGAGTAGATTTCTTTTTGGACAATTCATGTTTCTGGGAGTCCAAATGGTGAATGCACATTTCACAATACATCATGTTCAAAAATTGTTCTTGCTACTGGGAACAAATTTGAGCTCCCAGATTTCATTTTTGTGGGATTGGTAATGGTAACTAGTATGATTAGCTATAGTATTAGAATGGTTATTTGGTCCTCCTAATAGAATGGCTAGAACATTTGGTCCTTCCTGTTTGTGGGTGCACAAGTAATTTTGTACTAGTATTGGTAGTCCCTCAATGACCAGTCTGTCCCACTCCCAGGGTCCAATTTTTGGCATACATGTATTTGTAAAAGTGAGGCTACCGATATGTGCTGATGCATTTGTCAACTGTCATAGATGATAATCATTAACCACATAGCCTCCGTAAATTGTTTCAAACTCTGTAGCCTCCGTAGCTGATTAGTAGTGCATATCTTGGTGTCAGTTCAGTAGTATAGAGGTCTGCTTCGAGTATTGTGGTTGGTACCAAATGAGCTCACATGCAAACAGTATGAGTTCACATATTAAATTTTGTGTCATTTCTTGGGATTGAGTTTGGAAGATTTTCATTACTTGATGTTGGATGTGTGTTGCTAAATGGTCTTAGGTTTATTTAGTGTATTAGACCAGTTGGCCACATACATTTGATATTCTGTTTTGGGTTTTTTTCACAAGCACTGCAGGCATGTCATGAGAAAGTCTTGTTGCTGTCGGGACGTTAATGTACCACCAACCAAAAAAGCCCTGACACGATACAACATTTAGGTACAGGCAGCCCCTTAAATACACAAATCCCTTGCAAATATGATATCAAGAAAAGAAGGTATTATTAAAGTTCAAGCAAAAATAAGAACAACCAAAAAAACAGCAAGTGTCTAGCTCAAATAGTTTCAGAGATATAAGGAAAAGAATTTTGCAAAAAATTGTCACGTCCGAGGCTGTTTTTGGGAAATTGCACGGCAAGCAAACTTTGACAATCCACAATTTCTTCAGATCTATTCTAAATTGGCTAAAAATCTGAGATTCTGTTTAAAGTATTGGTCAGTGTAAGCTCAATTTTTTTGGGTGTGATGGTAATAGTGGTTTTTGAATGCCAGTTAGCCGAAGATGCCTCTCCAGCTAAAATCGGCTTGCGGCAAAAACAAGAATAATTTCAAAATAACACAACTTTCACATTTCTTGTCCAATTTTAACATTTTTAAGTATTCTGTTAATATCTTTCAAAATGCTTTCGTTTGACATCCTACAACACGCTGATATGACAGCGTTTAGTGTTTTAGTTTTAAACCCCCCCCCCCCCCCCCCCCCCCCAAGCCATTTCTTAACTGTCAGATAGGTTAGGTTTCCCCGTTTGTGCTATTCTGCACAGGATCTGAAAACACTCATCCCCTGAAATTGAAAACAAATGCCATTACGTATTTTTTACTAAGTCACAGTTGCCGGACCACGAGTAAAAATGGTATTTAATGCTTTAATCCTTCAGAAATGTGCCCGTAGCTCACCACTCGCCTCTGCTTTGCGTAGCAGCCGACGCATAGCCCAGAACCATAACTTTACCGGAAGTTGAAAACCGATCGCCAGTGACCAATTTTAATTTTAAAATAATCAAATATCGGCTGGTTACTTTTTACTTTTAGCTACAATAATGCAAACTAGAATGCTCAAATAATACGTTTCAGCATAATAGCGATAAATATTCAGTCGGAAACCAAACAGAAAAAAATGTACAAACAGCGTTCACTCGTGAGGCCTACTCAGCTGAGGAAGCATCATTTAGCAGCTTGCACAGCGATCAAATTGCACGCGATTACATAAAATCAAACTTCATAACACTTATGAAAATAAATTGGCGTTGTATCAAAATGGATTTAGAAGACATTTACATTGATAATGATGTGAACTTATTTAGTTCATCGCTGATTTTTGACGAAATTATCAGTGCACTGGCGGTCGCCATTTTCGTACACAATTTCGGCATATTTGAGTACGGGTGACCTCGGAATTTCAACCAATGGACGCGTACCATACATGTAATCTCGTCGGAAACGAGATTTTAGAAAAGAAATATGAATGAACTTTTGAATGATACTATGCAAGCTATGCATAATATTTCGGCAAGAGAACAAATTTTGAGTTCAAAAGTTACAAATTGCAATAAAAGTCGTCATTTTAAAAAAAAAGTCTTTCATATTTGGCACCATTGCAAAGCTCACGACGAGTACTTTCCAGTGACGTATACCATTGCGTTGTTCTATTTATAGTACACGTCCGGCGAGCATTTGAAACGACGTGACTGCAGTGAGCTTGTTTCGGGAAGCGAGCCACCCGTGCGATTTCGACGAAAACGGTCATTTTTAACAACTGTTTTTTTCACTAACGGTACAACATCCACACTCACACTTAGACTCAAACGAAAGAACGCAACGTTTTCTGCAAATACATACTAAGTTTATTGCATGGAAGCCTAAATTAAAAGAGCTAGACCTGTTTGAAGCAAAGAGGTTGGAGGGCAAAAGTCAGGTGCATGACCGTGTGCTATGTATAGGGCTGCCGGTACCTACAACATTATTTGGATTGCCCACGACAGTTCAGGGGTTATGTCAAAATAGTGCCAAGCTATTCTGACGCCACCCTTGACCTGTCGTGATTGTTGGTTTCCATACCTGCGAAATACACCTCAGAGGACATTTCCATTTCCATAATTTGATAATTTTGCTCTCAGGGCGTAATGAACATGTATAGAGAAACTCCTTCCGCTTGTTTTACTGTACTCATCTGTACATGAGATGTACTCTTTATGTGGAACCATAACCTGCATTGTCAGGGCGTGAAGGCACTTAATACTTGCATATGAGGGTCCGTTCAGTCTTTTTAAAAAAAAAAGACAGAAACCCAACAATTTTGTAAGTTCTGTTAATTTTGTAATTTCTGTTAAGAATAGTTGTTTAGGGAGGTCAAGCATTTACAGAACTGATGAAACAAATACCTTGCGCTGGGACCATATATATGGCGTTGAGGCGCGTCCCCTGGGTGGTGGATAGGGGGTCCCTCGTGAGAGGGGTGCACCGAATGAAATAAGGTGCCGTGAACCAACATGGTCTAAGGGAAGGTGACCCCGACAGAAAACCCCTGGTCCTCCTAGTAAGGGGGTTGGGCGTGGGGGTAGCTTCCCCACCCTGCAAAAAAGGAAATAGCTACAAAAACGCCGACGAAGTAGGCCTCCTGAGAGAAATTGGAGTTAGAGAAGAGTTCAAACTGGTGCTGTCCAACCGGTTTCAAGCGCTACAGGAGCTATTAAATGAAGAGGCGGTCACCACAGAGCAGCAGTGGAAGGCAGAGAGGCGCTGAACTCAACCTGCAAAGACACTGTAGGGTTCAGGAAACACCATCACAAGGACTGGCTGTCGGCACAGACCTTGAAGAAGATAGAAGTGAGGAAGCAGAAGAAAGCAGTTGTCAACAACAGTCGCACAAGAGCAGCCAAAGTAAGGGCACAGGAGGAATACTCGGAAGCCAACCGTGAGGTGAAGAGGAGTATCAGGGCAGACAAGAGGGCCTACACAGACAGCCTGGCAGCAGAGGCAGAAAAGGCAGCAGGCAGCGGCAACATGAAACAGCTCTACGACATTACCAGAAGATTGTCGGGCAAGTATGGCCATACAGAAAGACCAGTAAAAGACAAAGAAGGCAAGCCTATTGCAGACGGAGCAGACCAACTTGACAGATGGGCTGAGTATTTTGAAGAGTTACTGAACAGACCTAGCCCACCCGACCCCCCAGACATCCAGCCGGCAGAGACCGACCTACCCATCAGCTGTGACAGACCCAGCCAGGAAGAGATCAAAAGAGCAGTGGCATTTTTGAAGAACGGCAAAGCAGCAGGGCCAGATGGCATCCCAGCGGAGTCTCTGAAAGCAGACCTAGAGACAACAGTGGAGATGCTGTACCCACTGTTTGGAAAGATCTGGGAAGAGGACGTGATGCCGGCTGACTGGAAGGAGGGGTACCTAATCAAGCTTCCCAAGAAAGGCGACCTCAGCAAGTGTTCCAACTACAGAGGAATCACCTTGCTGTCAGTACCAGGAAAGGTCTTCAACAGGATCATCCTGGAGAGAATGAAGAGCTCCGTTGACCCCCAGCTGAGAGACCAGCAAGCAGGATTCAGGAAGAACCGATCATGTACAGACCAGATCGCCACTCTCCGCATCATCGTGGAACAGTCTCTGGAGTGGAGCTCCCCGCTGTACGTCAACTTTGTGGATTATGAGAAAGCATTTGACAGTGTGGACCGAGAGACTCTGTGGAAACTCCTACGACACTACGGTGTACCCACAAAGCTCGTCCGCCTGATCAAGAGCAGCTACGATGGCATGACATGTCGCGTGATCCACGAAGGGCAGTTCACCAGGGAGCTCCAGGTCAGAACTGGTGTCAGGCAGGGGTGTCTGCTGTCTCCGTTCCTCTTCCTACTGGCCATAGACTGGGTCATGAAGATGACCACAGAGCACAGACGAAGTGGAATACAGTGGACACAGCTTGACGACCTCGATTTTGCAGACTTGGCATTACTGTCCCACACTCATCAACAAATGCAGGACAAGACCACGAGGCTTGCTGACATCTCGTCCTAAGTGGGCCTCACCATTCACAAACAGAAAACAAAGACAATGAGGCTGAACGCAACCAGGGAAGAACCAGTCTTGCTTGCTGGAGGAGGTGGAGGCCTTTACCTATCTCGGGAGCATCATAGACAAGAAAGGCGGCACTGATGCAGATGTCAGAGCACGAATCGGTAAAGCCAGAGCAGCCTTTCTCCAGTTGAAAAAAGTGTGGAGTTCCAGAGAGCTGTCACAACACACCAAAGTCCGGATTTTCAACTCCAATGTAAAAGCAGTTCTCCTATATGGAGCAGAGACTTGGAGATTGACAAAAACCACAGTCAACAGAGTACAGACCTTCATGAACAGTTGCCTTAGAATTTTAAAAATCGACTGGCCAGAGAAGATCAGCAACATCAGACTCTGGGAGAGAACAGAGCAGATAACAGCAGAGAAAGAAATTGGGCGAAGAAGATGGGGATGGATCGGTCACAGTCTGAGAAAGCCAGCTTCCAGTATCACTAGGCAGGCATTGTCATGGAACCCCCAGGGAAAGAGGAAAAGAGGTAGGCCGAGAAACTCCTGGCGTCGAGACCTCCAAGCAGACATCAAGAGACTGGGAACCACCTGGAGTAGAATCGAAGGAGAAGCACAGGACAGGAGTTGCTGGAGGTCTCTCGTCGACGGCCTATAACCGGGTAGGGGTGACAGGCGTAAGTAAGTAAGTATGAAACAAATAGACTCTACCCCATGAAATTATGAATGTTCACTACCTCACATCACGAGGGACCATTTTCTTTCGGTACTTACAGGTACACATACTCTTCCTAATATCATTTTGAACTTATTGTTGGCAAGTTTTTAAAGAAAGCTGTTCGTATGTGTGTCTTAATTAACTGGTCACAAATTTTGTGAAGTGTAATGTGTATGACTTCTGTAACATATTACGCACCTGGGGCAGTTGCATGAGTGAGCTTAGTCCTGCGCTCACCACTAAGCAAGGTGCTCCGCTATAGCGGAGTACCTTGCTTAGTGGTGGATGTAGGACTAAGCTCATGCAACAGCCCCCTGGTGTTATCCACACCACCTCCTCCCCAGCTCCCCTGTCTTCAGCATTTTGTGAATGGTTGTATTTTTCTTTGTACAGATGATATCTTGAGTTAGTTTTGCATATAATGTTCATACTATGTTCATGCTGTTATTAAGGATTTAGTGTACATATTGTTGCAAAAGAAACATGAACTACCCCCAAAGAACCATGCATGCTAATACTAATATAGTTTTAAATCAGTTCATGGCTCAGCTAGTGATGGTAAGTAATTGCATTTGTGAGTGGTTTGTATGCTCTGTGAAAACCTTTTGATGCCCTAAATCACAGTGATTTTCAATGGCAAGAGATACTGATTTTCATGGTGAAGACGCTTATTGCATGATGTTTTTTTGTGGGACTGAACAGTACTGGTGGATACATGCACACAGGGTAAACCTTAGGCTTTTGGTTGCGCTTTTTGTCATGATTCCTGCAGGAATCAAGGTGACAAGAAGCTCTACCACTGTACCAGCAGCCAGGAGGCACCAGAAAAAGTACCTTCTTTACATCATACGTACCTCATATTAGTCACGACGCATCATAGGCCCTAGCAATTCTTACCTGTACATTTTTTTCACGTGTACATATTTGTTCATGTACCACTCTTTCATCCCAACAAGCTGTTTTCTATGTACTATACAAATCTGTAGTAATGACAAGAAATAAAAGATTGAACAAATTGTGTGTGGTTTGAAAGTGTCTGTGTGGGTAAATGCATGGATGACAGTCTTCAGAACAGAATTGATTCAGCTTTTTAGAATCCCAGAAAGCTGAATTTCAGCTTTTGGGAAGTTTTTCTTCAGACAGAACAGCCTTTAAGCCAAATCTGTTTTATCTGCAAGAGGCATATATTCTCACGAGTCCCTGCAAATGCAGGGGATCTTGAAGATATGTCTCGAGCTGGCCATGGATTATGGGGTATATAGCTGGTCCGTGGACTGTTTTCAGCTATTTTCACACCGTGGCCCGTGTAATACAAGGAACGTGTGTGTGCGACATCGGATGCAAGCAATACTTGCATACATTGTACTTAAATTGTGTTTGGGTGTCATATTACAAATCCCACTGATTGCATGTAATAATAATTACGGTATTTGTAATGCGCTTATCTTATAATAATTAAAACTCTAAGCGCACACTCACAACTCGCGCACGCATGCACATGCTTTAGACAATGACTCACGTACCACAGTGAAAAAAACATTACGACGGTCAGCTTGCGGTGGGGAGTGCGGTGATATAGTGCTAGAACTGTTGAAAGAGGTGAGTTTTGAGGGTGGACTGGAAGGAGGAGAGAGAGTGTTTCTGACGAAGAGAGAGTGGGAGAGTGTTCCAGGTGGATGGAGAAGGAGCAGGGGCCGAAAGTGTTGAGTTTGGTGCGAGGGATGTGGAGGCGGAGAGGGTTGGAGGCAGAGCGGGAAGGTGTGTAGGGGTGAAGTAAGTTGGAGAGATAGGCAGGAGCGCAGTTGTTCAGGGATTTGTAGCAGAGAGACAGAATTTTGTATTGGATGTGTTGGGGGGGCCAGATGGCATCCCAGCGGAGTCTCTGAAAGCAGACCTAGAGACAACAGTTGAGATGCTGTACCCACTGTTTGGAAAGATCTGGGAAGAGGAGGTGATGCCAGCTGACTGGAAGGAGGGGTACCTAATCAAGCTTCCCAAGAAAGGCGACCTCAGCAAGTGTTCCAACTACAGAGGAATCACCTTGCTGTCAGTACCAGGAAAGGTCTTCAACAGGATCATCCTAGAGAGAATGAAGAGCTCCGTTGACCCCCAGCTGAGAGACCAGCAAGCAGGATTCAGGAAGAACCGATCATGTACAGACCAGATCGCCACTCTCCGCATCATCGTGGAACAGTCTCTGGAGTGGAGCTCCCCGCTGTACGTCAACTTTGTGGATTATGAGAAAGCATTTGACAGCGTGGACCGAGAGACTCTGTGGAAACTCCTACGACACTACGGTGTACCCACAAAGCTCGTCCGCCTGATCAAGAGCAGCTATGATGGCATGACATGTCGCGTGATCCACGAAGGGCAGTTCACCAGAGAGCTCCAGGTCAGAACTGGTGTCAGGCAGGGGTGTCTGCTGTCTCCGTTCCTCTTCCTACTGGCCATAGACTGGGTCATGAAGATGACCACAGAGCACAGACGAAGTGGAATACAGTGGACACTGTGGACACAGCTTGACGACCTTGATTTTGCAGACGACTTGGCATTACTGTCCCACACTTATCAACAAATGCAGGACAAGACCACGAGGCTTGCTGACATCTCGTCCCAAGTGGGCCTCACCATTCACAAACAGAAAACAAAGACAATGAGGCTGAACGCAACCAGGGAAGAACCAGTCTTGCTTGCTGGCACCCCGTTGGAGGAGGTGGAGTCCTTCACCTATCTCGGGAGCATCATAGACAAAAAAGGCGGCACTGATGCAGATGTCAGAGCACGAATCGGTAAAGCCAGAGCAGCCTTTCTCCAGTTGAAAAAAGTGTGGAGTTCCAGAGAGCTGTCACAACACACCAAAGTCCGGATTTTCAACTCCAATGTAAAAGCAGTTCTCCTATATGGAGCAGAGACTTGGAGATTGACAAAAACCACAGTCAACAGAGTACAGACCTTCATGAACAGTTGCCTTAGAAGAATTTTGAAAATCCACTGGCCAGAGAAGATCAGCAACGTCAGACTCTGGGAGAGAACAGAGCAGATAACAGCAGAGAATGAAATTGGGCGAAGAAGATGGGGATGGATCGGTCACAGTCTGAGAAAGCCAGCTTCCAGTATCACTAGGCAGGCATTGTCATGGAACCCCCAGGGAAAGAGGAAAAGAGGTAGGCCGAGAAACTCCTGGCGTCGAGACCTCCAAGCAGACATCAAGAGACTGGGAACCACCTGGAGTAGAATCGAAGGAGAAGCACAGGACAGGAGTTGCTGGAGGTCTCTCGTCGACGGCCTATACCCGGGTAGGGGTGACAGGCGTAAGTAAGTAAGTAATGCGTTGGGGGGGATGGGGAGCCAGTGAAGGAGTTTGAGCAGGGGTGTGATGTGGTCGGATTTTTTCTTTCTGAGGACGAGACGGGCAGCATTGTTCTGGACGCGCTGGAGAGTGAAAGTGGTGGCGTGAGGGAGGCCGGAAAGGAGAGAGTTGCAGTAGTCGATGCGAGATAAGATGAGAGAGACATCAAGTTTGGTGGCAGCTTTTCTGATCTGACTGATGCGGCGGAGGTGGAAATAGCATGCCTGGGCCGTGGCGGAGACGAAGCTGGTCATGGACAGACGAATCGATAACGCCAAGGTTCTTGGCCGAGTCAGAGAGGGAGATGGGGGTGCTATCGAGTTGAAGGTGGAGAGAGGAAGGGAGCTGGGAGAGTTTCTGGCGAGTGCCTACCAGCATGGCTTCCGTTTTGTCGTCGTTCAGTTTAAGCATGTTTGCTGGCATCCAGTTTTTCACATCTTCGTAGCAGTCAGCCGTGTGAGTCTGTACTTGCACTCAGAACATTGTAGTGGCAACTTCAAGAGACATTGTGCCTGCAGTTAACCCATTTAGCCCCGAGTCCCTACAGCAGGAGATGGATTGACCATGATAATTCAAGGGTAGCGCCGCCAGATGAGCTTGGCGCCTTCAGGCGCCAAGCTCATATGGCACTACTACCCTTGAATTATCATGGTCGATCCATCTCCTGCAGCTGGTACATAGTCATTACCTAACACCTCCAAGATTTGGAAAATGGGATCCTGGGGTTAAATGGGTTAACCATAGTTTGCTTAAGACAAGTTAGCAGCTGTCAGGAACTTTGTAAGTGTTGTTAAATCGACACTTCCACAACAATTTATTATCTTGTGAAAGCAAAGATCACCCAACAAGTGCTATGGTGCGTTTTGCAATGTTTGTGAACCTTGATAATTTCTTTGGTCTGGAAGTTTTGATACACATCGAGAGAGAAAGTGTGTACATGTATTTACACTTCCAACTAAATTCATGAGAATGGGTGTTGTCTATAGGGATTTTTGTACCTGACTTGGGTAGGAGAAATAAAATGGGGGATTTCAACAGCGTTATAAGTAGCCCGCCTATTTCCTTCATGAACTGGGTCATATACACACTGTAATTGAACAAGTTTTCCACTTAGCGTGTTTACATTTGCATGGGAGACACAGACACATCATCTATTTCATTTTGTGAAAATGTCATGCAATATAGGCAATATGAAATATATGAGGATCAGGAAAGGAAGTTAGTTATTCAGCATATTTCTGTACTTGTGAACTTCTAAACTCACAATTTGGCGAAATCATACCCTAGAACAGCAGGCTTATGTAAAACCTATACTGATCAACAAAAGAAACACAAATTTTTCACCATAGCGCTTTTCTTTGTAAATATGCTTTAATCCGGGTTATTTTGACGTCATTTAATAATAATAAATAAATAATAATAATACATAGTATTTATATGGCACATTTCTCGTATTTATAATATAACTCAATGCGCAGATAATGTTATTAAGTGTGTTATTAAGTGTGTTATGTCGTGTGCAAATAGAATGTTTAGTCTTAAAAATCGCACATCGATGTCTTATGACGTCATCAGTGACACTACCATCACAGGATATTGAAAGTGAAATGGGGAGCATCTGCAGAGGACACAGCTGAAAGCCAACCAATGTGCAGTGTCACTAGGGTACTTCTGCATGAAAATCAGGCGTGTTTGTTCTTGACCTACTTTTCGTTTGTCAAAGGCACGTAAATAATCCACATGACCTACAAACATGACAATCAAAAAGTTCTTTATTTTTAGGTTAGCGGCCATATTTACCTGATCAAATGAATACGAGTGTTCTTTATCTCTGTCAGTCACTGGAGCATAAAAAATTATTTGAGGCATTTAATAACATCATAAGCAATCAACACAACTTGTGTGTTAAAACATCACGGTAAACTTGCTTCACAGAGTGTGTCCAGTTTTGCTTATTTTCACCACTAATGAAACCCCGTGTCCTCCAAGGTAGCCATGGGTGATAACTCATCCAATTTTTGTGCGCAGGTAGCTCAGACACTAGGCTGAACATCTGAAGTAAGCAACAAATAAAATGTTCATGTTTTGCTGTCAGGGTGGCTCTTTGGTTGCGGGCACACTTACAGACACTTTTTGCATTTTTAATGGAAGTAAGTATAAAGGAAATGGCCCTTTCTCATAAAAAAAAAAAAAAAAATTCAAAAATGGGTCACTGTTAAACTTTATCATTTAGAATATTCCAGTGTATGAAATAAATTTGACTAAAATAGTTTCAGGGTAGTGCCAGAATAGCTTGGCACCTCTAGGTGCCAAGCTGTTCTGGCACCACCCTTGAACTAAAGCCATTGGTGTATATCCTTATCTGTAAGTACTATAATGTAGCTTGCATGTGGCATTGTACAATTTTGAAGCTTTTAGCCGAAATATGATATGGGATAAAGGAGAAGATAGCCCTTTCTCATAAAAAAAATTCAAAAATGGGTCACTGTTAAACCCTTTGCGTGTCGGCTGCGGTTTTAGATGTGATGATTCCTGTAGGAATCATCGTGACTAAAACTGCTACCAACATGCAAAGGGTTACAAAACTTGACAAAAAACATGGTTCATGAGCATTGCCAGCAAACTGCGCAAGCAAAACTTCTAAAGTGTTTTCAATGCTTTGCAAGTGCAAGGAAAAAAATGTAAATTTTCAGCATCGTTTAGAAGTGTTGGTAATGTTAAATTGCATGCATGAATGAATTCTGATGGGGAAGTTATGTCTGTGTCCAGATTGCTCAAAATTTTCGCAAATTAAAGCCAGGCAGACTCAAAAGTGCACATGCAAAGGCGCAGAAATTTCTGTGACAATACTGCTAAACTAATCAAATTTGTACTTGTTTGAAGACCATTTCAACGTTTACACTGCCAGACTTACGCTTTTCACCTGTTTAGTTTTAAAGTCTACAAGAGGATTCTCATTGAAAAAAGACCTACCACAATACTTATGTGTTGTAGTACAAAACTGTATGAATATATATTCAAATTGGTGTGGCTGTGCGGAGCACATGGTCTGCAGACGTGCACATACCTGTATGAAAATTGTACTGTCATTCTGACACCATCTGCGTTTTGTTGAAATTATCCCTGAAAATACACTGACATTGTACGTACTTGTAAAGATTATACCCTGTTAACCCATTACATCCTGAGGCTGAGGCCACATTACAGCTCAGGAGATCAGGAGATAAGAAATTTAGAAGATCCCTTCAAGATGTTCGAGTGAGGAGGGGAGCAGATGTCGCCTCCGACCACCATCTGCTTACCTTAAGAATGAAGCTCAAGCTAAAGAAAAGCCGCACAGAGACAACAAGAAGACAGCGCTATAATGTAGGCCTCCTGAGAGAAACTGGAGTTAGAGAAGAGTTTAAACTGGTGCTGTCCAACCGGTTTCAAGCGCTGCAGGAGCTAGTAAATGAAGAGGAGGCGGTCACCACAGAGCAGCAGTGGAAGGCAGTTAGAGAGGCGCTGAACTCAACCTGCAAAGACACTGTAGGGTTCAGGAAACACCATCACAAGGACTGGCTGTCGGCACAGACCTTGAAGAAGATAGAAGTGAGGAAGCAGAAGAAAGCAGCTGTCAACAACAGTCGCACAAGAGCAGCCAAAGTAAGGGCACAGGGGGAATACTCAGAAGCCAACCGCGAGGTGAAGAGTAGTATCAGGGCAGACAAGAGGGCCTACACAGACAGCCTGGCAGCAGAGGCAGAAAAGGCAGCAGGCAGCGGCAACATGAAACAGCTCTACGACATTACCAGAAGATTGTCAGGCAAGTATGGCCATACAGAAAGACCAGTAAAAGACAAAGAAGGCAAGCCTATTGCAGACAGAGCAGACCAACTCGACAGATGGGCCGAGTATTTTGAAGAGTTACTGAACAGACCGAGCCCACCCGACCCCCCAGACATCCAGCCGGCAGAGACCGACCTACCCATCAGCTGTGACAGACCCAGCCGGGAAGAGATCAGAAGAGCAGTGGCATTCTTGAAGAACGGCAAAGCAGCAGGCCCAGATGGCATCCCAGCGGAGTCTCTGAAAGCAGACCTAGAGACAACAGTGGAGATGCTGTACCCACTGTTTGGAAAGATCTGGGAAGAGGAGGCGATGCCGGCTGACTGGAAGGAGGGGTACCTAATCAAGCTTCCCAAGAAAGGCGACCTCAGCAAGTGTTCCAACTACAGAGGAATCACCTTGCTGTCAGTACCAGGAAAGGTCTTCAACAGGATCATCCTGGAGAGAATGAAGAGCTCCGTTGACCCCCAGCTGAGAGACCAGCAAGCAGGATTCAGGAAGAACCGATCATGTACAGACCAGATCGCCACTCTCCGCATCATCGTGGAACAGTTTCTGGAGTGGAGCTCCCCGCTGTACGTCAACTTTGTGGATTATGAGAAAGCATTTGACAGTGTGGACCGAGAGACTCTGTGGAAACTCCTACGACACTACGGTGTACCCACAAAGCTCGTCCGCCTGATCAAGAGCAGCTACGATGGCATGACATGTCGCGTGATCCACGAAGGGCAGTTCACCAGGGAGCTCCAGGTCAGAACTGGTGTCAGGCAGGGGTGTCTGCTGTCTCCGTTCCTCTTCCTACTGGCCATAGACTGGGTCATGAAGATGACCACAGAGCACAGACAAAGTGGAATACAGTGGACACTGTGGACACAGCTTAACGACCTCGATTTTGCAGACGACTTGGCATTACTGTCCCACACTCATCAACAAATGCAGGACAAGACCACGAGGCTTGCTGACATCTCGTCCCAAGTGGGCCTCACCATTCACAAACAGAAAACAAAGACAATGAGGCTGAACGCAACCAGGGAAGAACCAGTCTTGCTTGCTGGCACCCCGTTGGAGGAGGTGGAGTCCTTCACCTATCTCGGGAGCATCATAGACAAAAAAGGCGGCACTGATGCAGATGTCAGAGCACGAATCGGTAAAGCCAGAGCAGCCTTTCTCCAGTTGAAAAAAGTGTGGAGCTCCAGAGAGCTGTCACAACACACCAAAGTCCGGATTTTCAACTCCAATGTAAAAGCAGTTCTCTTATATGGAGCAGAGACTTGGAGATTGACAAAAACCACAGTCAACAGAGTACAGACCTTCATGAACAGTTGCCTTAGAAGAATTTTGAAAATCCACTGGCCAGAGAAGATCAGCAACGTCAGACTCTGGGAGAGAACAGAGCAGATAACAGCAGAGAATGAAATTGGGCGAAGAAGATGGGGATGGATCGGTCACAGTCTGAGAAAGCCAGCTTCCAGTATCACTAGGCAGGCATTGTCATGGAACCCCCAGGGAAAGAGGAAAAGAGGTAGGCCGAGAAACTCCTGGGGTCGAGACCTCCAAGCAGACATCAAGAGACTGGGAACCACCTGGAGTAGAATCGAAGGAGAAGCACAGGACAGGAGTTGCTGGAGGTCTCTCGTCGACGGCCTATACCCGGGTAGGGGTGACAGGCGTAAGTAAGTAAGTAAGATCAGGAGATAGATCAACCATTTTAGTTCAAGGGTAGTGCCAGAATAGCTTGGCGCCTGAGGCGCCAAGCTATTCTGGCACCACTTTTGAATGATCATAGTCAACTTAATTTCAAGCAAAAGTATATCAGAATGAAAAGGGTTACACTTTCACTATGTCACCATTTACTACCTAGATAATTTGTCTACTAAGTAACTTTTCTGTACTGTGTACTCTGCCACAAAGTAATTCTGTTAAAAGAGTTTGTTCTTGGATCTGATGTGCATGCCAAACAACGGCTTGTAACAACACGTTCTGCACTGGAAATAGTCAAGCGCACGCACTGCCAGCGAACGTTAGCTGGACGGATCTCGCTGCCCATAGTGTGCTATGGGATGTTGTCTTGAGGTGGCTGGAATCGCCATCCGTAGGCAATTAGCTAATTGTATGTTGTGGGCAGATATTGCACCAAACAACTCACCTAGCACAGCCTATGTCAACTGCATAGTGCAATTTCTAACCATGATGTACTAATGTTAACCCTTTTCATCCTGATACACGCATTGCTTGAAATAAATTGACGTACAATAGCTCAAGGGTGGTGCCAGAATAGCTTGGCGCCTGAGGCGCCAAGCTATTCTGGCACCGCCTTTGACCTAAAACGGTTGAGCTAGCTCCTAATCTGTAATATAGCCTTCAAATGACAAAAAGCATTTTTTTTTTACAAATCAGCCTCTGGTTGAAATAGGTTAATCATACATTGTGGGTAGAAATCACACCATACAATCAATATGGTGCAGTCTATGTAAACTGTTTGGTGCATTTTCTACCCACAGTGTACAGACAAGGGTTGTAAATTTACACTATGGTTATTAATTAAAAAACACCAAAAAACTAAGGCATAAACAAAATCACATTTTTCATTTTCGGTGTACACAGGTATTTGTATCTGATAAGATGCAAAAAAGCATTCAGTAAAAGTTTACTTAAAAAAAAATCATACAGATGAGGTGACAGGTGAAAAAGGAACATATTTGTACCCACGACGTGTAGCGAGGGTTAATTGTAAAGGCATTTGAGGGCAAGTGCATCTTGTGCTCCGCATGTAAGCATGTGGAAACAGGTAGGTGTGGGATGGGGGGGGGGGGGGGGGGGGGGGGGGGGGGGGGGGGGGGGGGCGGGTGTGGAGGGGCAGGGAGGGTGGGTAGTGTTGAGAGAGAAAAAATGTATTACATTTTTTAAGAAACACTCGAAGTATGTGTGTAGAATGTAATTCAACATTTATGACCAAACATGAAATTACAACCAACTTCAGCTTTTATTGATTTAGAATGAAACGAATTGTGCTTGAGGAAAACCCCTCAATAAAATAACAGCATGAGAATATGTATTTCAAATGCATAACTGCCTTCTTCCAGCAAGTTGAATTCAGGCAATACATTACAATACTTGAAGGCTAACAGTATCCACACACATAAACAACAGGTCAAAAAAATGTAACTTAACAAGAAAGCTCTGCTTCATCATGGCAGGTCTTAACCCATTCCACCCCATGAACCCATGACTACCAGGTATCTACCAGTTGCTGAAGAGAGATCGACCATGATAATTTAACCCATTCATCCCTGACGCACTAAAGCAGGAGATGGGCGCTGACCATGATAATTCAAGGGTAGTGCCAGATTAGTTTGGCGCCTGTCGGCGCCAAGCTAATCTGGCACTACCCTTGAATTATCATGGTCGATCCATCTCCTGCAGCTGGTGCATAGTCATTAGATGACGTTTTCAAAATTCGGGAAATATGGCCGACGGGCTGAATGAGTTAAGGGTAGTGCCAAAATTAGTGCCATTAGGCACCAAGCTAATCTGGCACTACCTGTAAATTATCATCGATCCATCTCATGCTGCACTGTGTTGGGGCTAAATGGGTTAACCCCCTTTGAGCATGCAGCCACTGGCATTGTGAGCAGTTCACTGCTAATGAATGACCACTGCTTTTGTAATCATTGTAAATTCAACACCGAAGAGCTCAAACCGTCCAAAGGAACACAGACGCAAAACCATGTCAGCAAGACATGAGCCCCTGTAATAATGTGGGCTCTTGAGGATATATGACTCACACAGTTGGATGGCGCTGACTATTCTAGGCCGTGAAGAGGCAAAAGTGGCATGTTAATCTGACATTTCTGACAATAAAGCGTCATGGATGAGGTCATTTATGGCTTTTTGCACTTTTATGGCCGTTTTCTTGTTTTTGATGCAAGATAATTGTTCTGCGACATACAATGCATAGCAGTGGTATTCGCCTTCTGGCTTCTTCTCCGCGAGCTGCTGTGTCAGGTTAAGAATGGCTTGCTCAAGGGGGTCAAAAGATTCACTTGAGGCGCATCTTCTTTTTTTAGGGTTTGGCTCTTCTGGCTGTGGGGTTTCCTGGTTTGTTTTTGATGATGTGTTCTCTACTTGTGGCACATTAGACACAGATGGCAAACACGATACAGCTTCTGGGTAAGGTGAAGTAGAAGATGTGCCTGACTCGGAGGCAGGTGACAGGGGTTGAGATGCTTGACACCGGTTGTCTTGGACATAGCCCTCGTACTCTGGAGACTGACTGACTTTTATGTGGTTATGAAGCACAGCCATGTCAGGAGGCTGTGACCAGTCATCTCCTGTTTGTTGAGAGCTTGGTTCTGTTTGATCAAAGTTGTAATAACCAGGAATCTGAAAATAGATTACAATCACAGCACGAGTATTTAACCCTTTTATCCCCACGACCCAGCAGAAGGAGATGTATTGATCATAAGAGGAGATGTATTAATCATGATAAGTCAAGGGTAGTGCCAGATGAGCTTGGCGCCTGAAGGCACCAAGCTCATCTGGCACTACCCTTGAATTATCATGATCAATCCATCTCCTACATCTGGTATGTAGTCGTTAGTCAACACCTCCAAAATTTGAGAAATGGGACCATGGGGCCAAAAGGGTTAATGTATGTTTTTGTTTTTCAGTTGCTTTTTTTCCCCCACCTTTCAAACGCAAATACAGGGCACAAATGCAAAACAGATTCCTCCAAAGTCAGGATATCCCCACTGGCATTATAGATGGCAGACATGCTAAACATGGTGTCCTCCAACTTCAAATGTATACCCCATATATGCAAAGAGGCTTGATGCCAAGTTTCACATCATCATTCAGGAATCATTGTCTACCGTATTTAAAAAATACGGTAGACTTTGAAATGGGGCTGGATGGAGCGCATTCCGGAGCATGCACATGACGTTTTTGGCACAAGGGCAGAAATTCTGGCAAAGAAGTAACAAGATAAAAATGACGTCACGTCCAGCTACGCAAACCTTGCTAGAGGACGTCTTTTTGGCGCCAACTCCGTGTGTGTGTGTGTGTGTGTGTGTGACAGCAACTAGAACCTGCGTTTGAGGATGGACAAGCTTAAAATTTTAGGATATTGTCCCTAAAAAAATTATCTTGAGACCTTTTTTCGATGTTTTGATTAAGATGCTCATTGGCCATTTCACAAAAACCGGTTGATCCACACAGACACTGGAGTCTGTAATTATTCTTATTTTTACTAGATATTTTGCATATAGCTAGAAAAAAGGGAGACATTGAATGAGTTCCTTAACCAGCATTGTACCTCTAGAACCTTTTGAGTGATAATTAAATATTAAAAAAATATATATATTATATATCTTCACGCTTTTGGGATTAATTTCACGAATTATATGGGTTAATCTTAAAAAAACAATTGAATCTTTTTTTACGAAAAAAACATTTTCCTCATTAATAATCACATAATTTTTCGTATACGGCATTTACATAAGCCTACAGTTTGTCTTGCCTGTTGGATACGTTACTTAGAAGCTGGGCACACGCTACCACAAACACCCATTGCCAGGCGCAGTTTTGTGGCGGCAATGTTGCTGCCACAATTAGGGGCATCTACAATATTGCCGCCACAAATTGCGCCCCGATACAAACCGAGTCTATTTATTTGTGGTAGCCGGCAAGGCTCGAGCAATGCTGCCGCCTCTCAGCCAATCAGCGGTGTCCTTGCGCCACTTCCCGTTTCTTCATCTTCCCAGCCGGAAAAATGGCGGAGAAGCTGAGTGACCGGGTTTTGAGACTGTTAACTCATTGGAGACGCGCCGCATGCGGAAACGCTGTGAATAGCTGCGTATCTGTATGCGGCACATCTCCAATGAGTTAATTGATCAACCTTGTCCGAGAGTTCCCATGCATATGGGACTCCTGCAGCTCTGAAATATTTGAACCGGGCGCGTAAGAGCTGTTCCATATATGGTAATGGCAGGTCAGTCAGTACAAACACATTGCGCGCACATTGAAACGTGTGCCACGAAGCCGATGTGGCAGGTGGCAAATTGTTGCTTACCACACATTGCTAGTGGCAAATTCTGGTAGCGTGAGCCAAGCTCATCTGGGACTACCCTTGAATTATCATGATCAATCCATCTCCTACAACTGGTACATAGTCGTTAGGCAACACCTCTAAAATTTGAGAAATGGGACCTTGGGGTTAAAAGGGTTAATGCTTACAAAATATATGTATTGACCCCCCCCCCCTCCACCCCCCCCCCCCCCCCCCCCCCCCCCCCCCCCCCTGTGAACTGTATAGCAGCACTTACTGTTTGCATGTAAACCCTCTTGGTCTCGCTCACGAACTTTCCCAAGAAGGCATCGACTCTAGCAAAATGAGCCCAGGTCGGTGTAAACTCTGACCCTGTGGCCCTCGCCTTCTTCTTTTGCAGTCTCTGGCCATTGAACTGGCCTCTCAGACTTGAGATCTTGCGATCCACTTGAGCTGTGCAGTAAAAACATCAAAACAACCCCTTAAATGAATGCATGATCCACAAGTACTGCAAACTAAGTACTGCATGTACAGGTGGGTTATATAGATAAGTTTTAAAACAAACCAACTTAACCCTTTTAGCCCCAAGGTCCCATTTCTTAAATTTTGGAGGTGTCGCATAACGACTATTTACCAATTGCAGGGTATGGAGTGACCATGATAATTCAAGGGTAGTGCCAGATTAGCTTGGCGCCTAAAGGCGCCAAGCTAATCTGGCACTACCCTTGAATTATCATGTTCAATCCATCCCCTGCTGCAGGGACTCAGGACTAAATGGGTTAATCTCAAGGCCACACATTTTGTCACCAGTTGCAAGAGATGGATCGATCATGATAATTCAAAGGTAGTGCCAGATTAGCTTGCCACCATTATGTGCCAAGCAAATCTGGCACTACCCTTAAATTATTATGGTTGATCCATCTCTTGCTGTAGTGCATCAGGGGTAAATGGTTCCTAAATAATAGTTTAGATTACAGGGTTCGCGATGGCTGGTATAATTACTGGTATTTTACCATAAATTTGTGAACAGAGAATCAATACTGAACATTTTTCAAGCTGCCGTTCCCAGGGACTGATTTTATTTGGGCTGGACCGGTTAAAATTCTGCCGGTGAAAAAAAATCCTTGTCTATATGATAGCATCTCCTGAGGACCAGTTTTGATCTGAACTGGAAAAGAAACAGGAGGGGTGAATGATAGGGGGGAGGGGAGGGGGGGGGGGCTGGTTTTGAAAAATCCTAGCACGAACCCTGGTTTATCAAAGTCAAAACATGCAAATATTCAATTTATGCACAGGTATTTTAGATTGATTCTTATGTTTTGTCATCATCCAAAATATAATTTGCAAAAGTATCAGTTGTGCAGGATAGCCTGCGGTGCCAGGTATGGTCTGGACACATTTTCTTCTTCTTACTTAAACCAGGGATTCTGTATAAAATCTTGCCCAATCACTGCACACTGTGGAGTCAATCCTCAAATCAATGTGGTTTCCACATTATAACAAAGATGCGTATCCTCTGGCCACTGATGATAACTCCGCCGTTGCCGGTCCCGCCCAGATGAGAAAGGAGGGAAAACTACTCCAAAAATGCTAAAAATGCTGAAAACTACGCCAAAACTGCTAGTCCTTGATCACTTTTAGTACCAGTGGGACAGTAAACTGATGTTGTCTAAAGCGTGCGCGAGTTGTGAGTGCACACTTTACTTAGAGTTATAATTATTATAAGATAAGTGCATTATAAATACCGTAATTATTATTATTATTAAACTGGAACAAAGCAAGCAAGCTCTGGCCACGACACCACCTTTCTTACTTGGACCATAACTGCTTGAATGATATATTATATGTACTGAAAACCTATCAATCGTCTCTTGTCACAAAAACATGCGCATGACTTGTCCACTTGAACAGCAGAGCACCTTGCTTAGTGGCTGACGCAGGACTAAGCTCACTCATGCAAATGTGCATCACTGTACTGACAGTACCGATCAATCTCTTGTTCACACACTGGTTGTCTCCCTCGATTCGCTACGGCTGTCAGCCGGCACAGCGAATCGAGGGAGACAACCAGTATGCTGCTACCTTTACTGCCAGAAGGTATCTGTCGAAACTAACACACCATGAAACCCATGTGTTTCGTTCGACCCCGTGCTTTATAGACAAGTGAATTATACCTTCATCCCAGTGTACTTGCAGGACCTTTGCCAGCTGCTCGGCAATAATTAATCTGGCGCTGAGCTTGGCATTGTCGTCTTTATGTAATGGGTGAAGTGGATTCCAAAGAACTGGCTGTCTCTCCCACAGCGAGATGAAGACTTTGGTTTGAGAGACGTTCAGAAAGATACTTTTCTCCCTTTTCGCCATCTGTATTGCTGTTGAGTGTAAAGACCTCCTAGGATAAGCCTAAAAATAGCGTGAACATGCAATACTTTTCCTAGTCTGACAGCTGCTGGGGCTGTGTGCGCGTTGCCGACAAAGCGAGCAGCTGTGCCGCGTCACAGCTGCAGACGCCGCGAAGCCGAAGCGTGCAGACAAGGCGAACACTGTGTCACAGTTGGATGTAGCCAATCAACAGTCGCCGCAGTTCTAGGGTTCGTCTAAAACACGGAATCAGACACCCCCCCCCCCCCCCCCCCCCCCAAAAAAAAAAAAAAAAAAAAAAAGAAGAAGAAGAAAGAAAAAGAAGAAGAAGAAGAAAGAAATCAACAAGTGGCCGCGCGGTTGCAATGGGCCTATATTATCAGTGTTCAGGTTGCACGGTACTCCATGACCCCGAGCGGGTTATACTGACGTTACCTATTCGGGGCCAGCCCGCCGCATGGCGGATGCACGGCTCAGTCGGTGATGCCGCGCATCCGTCAGTATGGGATGCGGTGAGTTGAACAACGAACGACTACCCGGCAACAATGAACCGCTTTGACGACAGCGAAGTCACCACTGAAATAGTTACCGCTGCACGGCGGTACGGCGAATCAGTTTTAACAATGCTATCGGCCTCACTTGGGCTGATTTCAAGGCCAACAGACAAGCCAAATGAGATCACTGAGTCCGCCGAGTAGTCGTCGTAGCCCACGCAAGGATTCATTCTATGTAAGAACTCAAATCCTTCGGATCGGCAACGAGTGTGTAAAATGAATCATGTGTATATTCTTCTCGGTGCCCGCTGTGGCTCGCAATGTGCGTCGGTCCCGACTGACGAAACTGTACGGCTACTGACCGTCACTGTGAATGAGTAGACTGACTGAGTCAGTCCGGCATATCCTGATTGCGGCCGGTCGGGCCGATGTCCGGCAGCCGGCCGCCGCCTGGTTAGCGGGCCCGCGCCGCACAAAGGCTGTGCACGGCGGCCCGACGGCTTTGGCCCGTCTGCCATAACTCGCCCGGCGCGTTACCGAAGCCGGTCAGTCTGACTCAAGTCAAGTAAACAACCAACCATCCAAGTTAAAATAATAATCATTTTAAAAAAATGATAATGAAAACAACCGACAGCCGCTGTCAAGTGCAAACCCGCCGCAGAACAACACTGAGCAACTTGAACTGACTCACTGATGACTGAGATTTCATCCAAAGTCTACCGTAGTTGTTTGGAGCCCACATGCGTTTTGTTGTTGTTGTTGTTTGTTCTTTTTAATCTTTTTCAGTCTTAGCGAGGAGCAATCAGAGTTCATGTTCATCAGTACTAGATTTTTAAGCGTATCCTTCTGATCGATTTCCCTCCTCTCCAATGACAACCCGGCTTGTTCAAAACGGTTACACGCGGGCCGCGCACACAAATAATGAAGACGGGGCACATCAGTGGTGCTTCCCGCCGTTAATACGCTAGCAAAATGGCGTAACAGTATAAGCCTCAGCATGGCATCGCTAGTCCCATGACACCGTGTACACAGTGACGAATTTGAAGTCAATTCAGAAACATTATATAACACTGACATCTCAGTGGTGCTGTGCGACAATTTAAGTCAGCCGCCCGGGAACATTGCCGTCGGAATTCAATTTTTTACGAAAAGTTGAAGTTGAACGCATACGGGCTGAGGTACAAAGCTGGCTATTGAACAAACTCATGAGTCCAGCAATCGGTCCATTTAAGCTAGCTATATCCACAATTCCGAGTGAATAGAAGGAAAATTACAGACTCAAATTCGACTTTATATAAACGGCAAATTTTCTCTTCAGTAACGAGTCTACCACTACAGGCTGATTTAAAATATGCCGCCGGCCGGCTCGGAGGCTCTCCATATACATGATACTGACATCTCGATCCGCAAAGCATTTCCCGGCCGGAAAGTTTCACGCCTAGTCAGTGTACCAGAGATGAGTGTACGTACACAAACACCGTCCGGAGATACTCGACTAGTGTCCGCCACACCTGGCACACAGACACACACGGCGTTTCCCGCCGTAAGTGTACGTTCAACAGCGCGGTTAGCGTAGGCTAGGCATGACGTAATTTTTTATCGTGTTACTTCACCGAATCTGATGTAGTGTGCCCGTCTATGTTCATAATTTGCATGATACGGAACGTGCTCCGACCAACCCCATCCTAAAGTCTACCGTGTTTTCAATACCGTAAACACTGACTGAAAACAAACCTGCAAACCCAAATGCCCAGCGCGACGGGATAAATCATGCCCACGAAGTCCAAAGTATAATATGATATATATAATATGCTATGATTAGAGCCGTCTCGCTGCTAGGGTTTCTTCCTGCTGCGTTTACCTCAGGCATTCTGATCGAAGTTGAAATACATAGTCCCCAGTACTGAAAAAAAAAATCCCCCCAAAAAACAAGATGGGATGAACCATAACCCACAAAGTCCATTCTATATGAGAGCTGTCAATGGTACCTTTTGTCTTTGACCTGATTCTGAATTATCTCCTATTGAAAAAGTCTCACAGATCTGCCAATGCGTCAGTGAGTTCTATAAGGGGCGCAGGACATACGCGTCATTGATTTGTCAAACGTCATTTTTAACGGTTGTTTATGTCTTCAACCAGACATTCATTTACAATATGCTCGGAGGCTCTCTTAGCCACCCACTTAAGAAAGTATTTCGCCAAGTTTCACTGAAGCTTGTGCATACAGAAATATAAGAGATTCTCTTGTTTACACATACGTACATACGCACATGTATGGTTAAAACTATTTCCACACGTTGCATTGTAACTTAGATTTTTACATGGCACGGGCGGATCGTGAAATATATGAATGTAGGATAGGGAGTACAAATGGATGCGTGCAGATGAAGAGAGAAGAAAATGGGGGGGGGGGGGGGGGGGCGCCGGCGGAGTTGGGGGTGGCAGTCCAAGCTTCCTGCCTCCCACCCCCACCCACCCACCGGTAACACACACATACATCATTGTTTCATTTGTCGGTATGGTTCTTTACCCCACCCCCTCCTTACGGCCATTAAAAGCAAAAATTTACACCCACTATTATGTGCCCATGAAAAAGAAATTGACCGTACATGGGTTGGAGAACTGTCCTCACAGAGACTTCGTTTGTTATTCCTATAATCACTGTAAACAATACCTATTAACATCTCTATATGCACTGATTTATTGACAAACAAACATATTAGGCATTATGCCTTCATTGTGTGGCGAGTCAATTTCAATAAAAGTCTCATCTCACGATGTAAAATCCTACTTCCTCCCCGCAATACTGATTGCACATTAACAATTCTACCCCAGGACCAAAATCGTCAAATTTAGAGGTTGCCCTCTGAAGGACTGTATTACAATTCTAAAGACAGATCGAGCATGATAATTCCTTGAACTATCATGCTCGACCCATGTCTTTCTGTGGTGTGTCGGGGCTGAATGAGATAAAGGGGCTCGAGATTCCAGGTGTTTTTCGTGTGAAAATTGTGTTCAACCTGATTTTGAGTGACACCTGTTCTTACCTGCACTTAAGACTATTCAAAACGATGTTTTCAAACTCATTGGTCAATTAATGCAGCCAAACGCATCTTCAACAAAACCCAAAGGCTAATACAAAAAGCACAAAACCCAACGGCTAATACAAGAAGCACAAAACCCAACGGCTAATACAAGAAGCATGAAACCCAACGGCTAATACAAGAAGCACGAAACCCAATGGCTAATACAAGCACGAAACCTAACGGTGGCTAATACAAGAAGCACGAAACTCGATGGCTAATAAAAGAAGCACGAAACCCAACGGCTAATACAAGAAGCACGAAACCCAATGGCTAATAGAAGCACGAAACCCAACGGCTAATACAAGCACAAAACCCAATGGCTAATAGAAGCACGAAACCCAATGGCTAATACAAGCACGAAACCCAATGGCTAATACAAGAAGCACGAAACTGAATAGCTTATACAAGCAGCACAAAAGTCAACGGCTAATAGTAATACAAGAAGCACGAAACCCAATGGCTAATACAAGAAGCACGAAACTCAACGGCCAGTACAAGAAGCATGAAATTCAGCGGCCAATACAAGAAGCATGAAATTCAAGGGCTTAATACAAGAAGCATGAAACCCAATAGCTAATACAAGAAGCACAAATTTCAAATTCACAGTTTTTTTTTTTCAAACAGTAAAAGGCACACCGATTATTTAGTTTGCTCCTCGCCATCAGCTTTAGTGT
Organism: Semisulcospira habei; assembly: GCA_036245525.1. Lineage (NCBI taxonomy): Eukaryota > Metazoa > Mollusca > Gastropoda > Semisulcospiridae > Semisulcospira > Semisulcospira habei. Next base: position 184,194,352 of record BTPG01000006.1, on the reverse strand, counting down.
TGTCACAGTGGATACGAATATAATCTTCCAGCCTGTCCCGAGTTTGTTAGCCATCCGACTGAAAATGTGGGCGACTGGCTACTTAGTTCGGGTTAGCAAACCCGTGTGAACAGTTTAAACCCGGTATAAATCACTGGTGTGATGACATTTTCATTTTTTTGTCATTTTTTTTGTGGCCTGGCATGCATTTTAGTGATGGACATATTTGATAATTAAGTTTTCAGTTTGTATTTGGTGCACACACACACACACACACACACACACACACACACACACACACAGGCCTGTTTTTAACCAGACAAACTTTCACATCGCGCACCTATCTTTGCCTCGTGCTGTCTGAAGGATCAACTTCAAACGCATAACCATGCATAAGTCATGAATAAAGTATGGGTTCCTTCGTTGATTTGACCATATTATTGGGTGTGAATGCGCCTGAGCTCATCCACATCACATATCTATAACTGCATAGTTGGTTAAGAAGAGAAATGTCTGAATGGGTATTCACGAACATTCAGTGCGCGAAGTCCACGAAGCACAAGTTTGTCCTATTAAGAACAGGCTTTACACATCTTTACAGTACACATTACATCGGATGAGAACAGTTTATTGTAAATGACAATTTCTTGTAAACTCCTGTGTATACAAAGAACAAATGTAAAAAGTAATATTAATCAATCCATTTTAACTCTAAAAAATCAATGAATCTGGGCACTCCCTCCTTTAACATCCCGCCCACTAACACAACACCACCTCAACTCAAAGAAGTTTATTTTAACCCCATATCATACTGAGGCTAAAAGCTTCAATTTTGTACACTGCCATATGCAAGCTACGTTATAGTACTTACAGATAAGGATATAGACGAATGGCTTTAGCTCAAGGGTGGTGCCAGAATAGCTTGGCGCCTAGAGGTGCCAATTAGCTATTCTGGCACTACCCTTGAACTATTTTAGTCAAGCTTATTTCACACACTGGCGTATTCCGAATGATAAGGGTTAAAGACGCAACCCTCACCCTTTTGCTGTCTGCAGATGCAAATTGTCTTTCTGAAGTCTTTTGTTACTTCAATGCCAAAGAGCCATCCAAGGAAAATGGATACAAAGTGGTGCCAGCAAAAGCCATACATCCTCACGAGCCCCAGCAAATGTCAGGGCTCATGAGGATCTATGTCTACTGCAGTTGGATGGGGTTCACCTTTTCTCAGCAGCCAAGGGGTGAAAGTTAACACGAACGTACACTGGCTGAACGTGAATCCTGTAACATACATGTGGAATAATGCATTATGATATCAACAACATGAAAACGAGCCAGACTCATTGGAAGCTGAAGTTTTAGCATCGTGTAAAGACACTGAAGAGATCTGTAAATACACTGCTGTACAGTTAATCTTCAGACTCGAGTTTGCACTGCCGTGAACCTATAGGGAGCACGAGTATCGCGCTATTCTATGAGCTGGGACGGTCGTCGAATCGCGCGTGTTGACAGCCATGGATGTCTGGTTTTGGGCTCGGTGGTCGCGATTTTATCCCGGCTGCGTAAACAAAGCAGCATAGCGGCAACACTAGCCAGCAAGATACATACAGATTGCTATGACTGCGCCTACTCCTAGACGCGTGTGAGCATATGTGACTCATGCAGCTGTCCACGTTTTGCCCGTGTTCATTACCACAATCCGAATAAACTATGTAAACATAGCAGCCTGATGGTAATTTGACTCAGAAATACATTTAGCGTCTCACATGCGCGTAACTCATGAAGATCTATGCCTCTTGGGGAGTTTTGTCTATGGTTATAGGCAAACATTGATATATAGTGAATGCCATCCGTCTGATGTAAACTGAAACAAGAATATATTTATCCTTGTGAAAGTTTGTGGTAACGGTGGAATGAATGTTTCTTGATAGGTTCATTGTTTTGTGCACATCAGATGGTACAGTGAACCTTCTGCCGTACCATTCGACGGCAGTTACGCTGAAAGCCTTTAAGGCTGGCTCTAGCCGTGTACTGCCCCCAGACCTCAACCAAATAACAGACCTGTCTAAGCCCAAGTCAGTATATATTTTTAATTTGTAACCTGGCTTTTAAATTTCTGAGTTTTCAGAAGTGAACCCGCCCATATGTGTCTCAGAAGATCCAAGTAGATTCCGTAGTGAACCCGACTCTGTCTTTACCAAAACGAAAAAGGTGAAAAAAGTGTGTTCATCTATATGGTCATAGATGTACGGTTACTGAAAAACAAAAGAAACGGCTGAAACTCACTGTAAACCACAATAGCGCATCTCCCTCCCTCTCCCCCACTCAGCCTGGAAGTAAAATTGTGTGAACTGAAAAAGCAAAACTTAGGCACAGATTCTAATGGGTCACGGTCCTGTAACTTGCATGACAGACTCTTAGTAGTAGTAGTAGTAGTAGTATTGTGAGGACAAAATAGGCCGTGAGGCCTTTATAAATGTCCTTTCTTTCTTTAGTTCCTTTATGGGTCTGCTATGCATGCAATTTTCCTATAAAATCATTCATCATAGGAATAAAAAAATCTCTTTAAATTTTGGTAATTCGTCCAGCTGGTTTTTGAAAGAATTTATATTAGATGCTTTTTTAATGAAACTGGTAAGTCATTCCAAACAATGGCAACTCTGTTAGTAAAACAAAACTTCCGCAGGTTAGTGTTACAGTGCTGTACAAAGATTTTCCCTTCAGAATTACAGGTTCTGTCACAGAATGGTGTTGCAAAAAAGTCGTTCCACTATAGGTCGTCGATGCCATTATAAATTTTAAAAACTTGGATTAAGTCTCCATGTATTCTATGTCCGCGTAAGGAGTGTAATCCAAAGTATCTGAGTCTGTCTGAATAAGTCATATTTCTACATTCTTTGACCAGCTTTGTTGCTCGTCTCTGTACCCTTTCGAGTGCAGCTGATTGTCTCTTTAAACCTGGGTACCATACAGTGTTTGCATATTCTAAATGTGGTCTGACTAGTGATTTATACAGTTTACTAAAAATGTCCTTGTCCAAATAATTAAAAGCTCTCTTAATTACTCCAACCATTTTGTTGACCTTATTGATGCAGTTCTGAATATGGGGGTCAAAAGATAGAACTTTGTCGAAGACCACACCTAAATCTCTTTCCTCCTCACAAGATACCACCTTTTTAATGTTGCTGTTCACTTTCATCAAGTAATCGTGTTCAGGATTGTTCCTTCCAGCATGTAAGACCTTGCATTTCTCTACATTAAAATGTAAGTCCCATGTGTCGGACCACTCTTGCAAGTGATCCAAATCGTGCTGCAACACGTCTTTATTGCTCGATTCATTATAGATTTTAGTATCATCTGCAAAAATTTTGCACACGCTATTAACTCAGTCTGGCAAGTCATTTATAAATATCGTAAATAATATAGGTCCTAAGATGCTACCTTGAGGTATGCCGCTCAGTACCTTTATTTTGTCCGATTTTGCTTCTCCAACCTTTACCATTTGTTCTCTTGCATGTAAAAAACTTCTTATCCAGTTGGAAATGTTTCCACATACACCATAGGCCTCTAGTTTCTGAAGAAGCCGTTCATGAGGAACAGTGTCGAATGCTTTTCTAAAGTCTAAGTATATGATGTCAACCGTTTTTTTGTTGTCCAGTAAGGAGGTTATATCATCCATAACCTGTAGTAGCTGAGTAACACATGATCGTTTCCTTCTAAAACCATGTTGGCATTCAGTGTACATATTATTCACCGTGAAATAATTAAAGATCTCATCTCGGACTATAGACTCTAAAACTTTACATACTATACACGTTAAGCTTACTGGCCTGTAGCTTCCTGCATCTGACCTAGAACCTTTTTTAAAAATCGCACTTACCTCTGCGGTTCGCCAGTCTTGCGGTACAATACCTGATTCAAGGGAAAAAGTAAACAATGTGCAAAGTGGCTCTGCCAGCTCATTACACAACTCTTGTAAAACTCTGGGAGGGATGCAGTCTGGACCTTGAGCTTTGGAAGGATTCAACTCCTTTAGTTTTTTCTTGACAATATCAGGAGTTATTACGATATCTGTTATGGTGCACCCATTCGATTTTGAGCCTCTACCAAGCAACGGAACATTACTCAAATTTTCTTCCACAAATACACTTGAGAATAATTTATCTATGCCTTTTCCCATCTGTAGAAAGGGCCACTATCCCACTGTACTAGATACACTCACAGATATGCACCTCATGTCTGGAATAAACATAGATCCTCAAGATCCTATGCGCAGTGAGTCCAGTGTTTTCCTGGAGAACAGCGCTATACAAGAACTATGTATTATTTATTATTATTATTAAGACGCCCGCAGATGCAAAAGCTAGTGAGAATCATGCCTCTTGCCCACCTCTATCATTATGCTGGTCTGTGCGTGGAAGAAGCAGCGCGAGCTGATTCACTGACTGCCTTCCATAGTGTATTAGACGCGTTGACAGCAATTATAAACAAACCACTCTGCTGGAAAAAGGGGACAGAAACAGAGAATAGCGCGAGCTCACATTCCAGCGAATCAAAATGCATTTCGGAGTCTGAGTTAGAACTGTGTACAGATAGACTTTTTCGTGGAAACATCTGTTTGTACAGTGTATTTACAGATCTAAACTTGTACAATGCCCGCAGTCCCAGCAACAAAGAACACTGCATAAAATTGTCTGCCTGCATGACCAATTATTGGTACATGTACAAATTTCTTTTTATCCAACTGAAACAAGGAGACTGAAAAGCAGGGATTTTCCAAACGATAGTTTTCACTGGATGAACTTTGATACAAACTATAACATTTGTTTGAATTCATCTTACACTATGCTTTGTAATACAAAGGACTGCAGGAACTGTGACAAATGACTCTACAGATAAAAAATACAGTTGATTCATTTTGTAAAATTTCGTTGTACTGGTGAACAAAGGAACCCTGAGGAGATCCTAAAGGAAGATCAAACAGGACAACTTGTCTTGGTCAGTTTTCTAATCTATGATTACAATGCTATCTCACACAAAAAAATAACAGACACAAAGTTAGATGTCTATGAAACATGCTGACAATCTAAAAACTTTTTAAGTGTAAATGTGTGCTGATCTGAGATTTTGCACCTTACAACTTTGCGCCATCAAGTCCACAATCACAGACAAACACACACTGATGTATCAGTATATAGGAATACCTTCAACAAGTTCAAGAGGAAATTGCGATACAAAAAACAACAGCTATCCAAAAAAGCTAAATTTATCACCTAAAGTGCATGCTCAACATGTATAAAGTATATTTACAACACTCAAAAATCCCTTTGTGACAGATAGAGTCAGACTGTATTGCGTTACATCACAAAGAGATCACAAAGCACATGTCACACTGAAATGTCTGTAATAAAAATGCTGAAAAAGATCACATGCAGGTACTTACAGTTTTCAACTTTATTCATCACGTGTCTGCATGTATTTAGCAAAACTCAGCACATATTTTTGTGCCAAGCTTATTTTTAACCATATCATTTTCCAAATTTTTCCATATCAAAACTGAAAGCAAAAGCTTTGAGGAAAAAACGACACCTGCAGGTAACCAAATAAGCATGCTAGAATTAAGCACTGGGAAAGCTAACTCCTTTAGCCCCAGCACAATACACATGGAGATTGATTGACCATGGTAATTCAAGAGTAGTGCCAGATTAGCTTGGTGCCTGATGGCACCAAGCTAATCTGGCACTACCCTTGAATTAACATGGTTGATCCACCTCCTGCACCTGGCACATATATGTTGGTCGACACCTCCAAAATTTAGGAAATGTGTCTGTGGTGTTAAAGGGGTTAACAAACCAACTGGAAACTGAAACATAAATCTGTGCTGGTCCATGAATTTGGACCTAACAGCTTGCTGCCACAAGGTCCAAAACCACAGACCAGCACAGAACTTCGCAGACTTTGGCTCTCGGTCATAAGAAAACAAAACAAAAGCATTCACAGTAAGGTTCACTGCATTGGCCATCCTGTTCTCCTCAGCACGAAATACACCTTTGCATCCATCATCTATAAATAGACCCAACATTTAACAAAGTGTGTGCTGGCCTGCTTTTGGACCTTACCATTCCAAACTAAAAGTCAAAAATCACAATCCAGAATAGAAATACACCACATACATTAAATTAAAAACAAAACAAAACAAAAAAAACAAAACAAAACAAAACAAAAAAATATTGCTTTAAGTGTCACCTCCTACCCCCAAATTTTAAAGCCTCCAACTGTGCCTTCCTTCCCAGACAACCCCAGAATGTGCTGATATGTAATGCAATCACAGGGACGGACAATTTATATGTACAACAACTGAGCACAGTCAACCGTTGAACAGATCTGACACTTCAAATAATTTTCATCCACCTCAATAAAGTTGAAGGAAAGCTTACACTGGCAAAATTCTGAGCATCGGTTTACTTGAAATTCAAATTCAACAAGAAAGAAAAGCATATTCAGTTAAAAGTAAAATGTTGTGACCATTATAATTATATAAATATTTCACAAGACTTGATAAACACTGTTGAATTTATGCCTGTGCCCAATGCAATGATAAGCGTTAACAGCATGCACGATACACGTACACAATTATTTTGCCACTGTTTTAGTGTTTATGTTTCTGTATTTGTGCATTAACCCACATCATACTGTGGATAAAAGCTTCCAATTGGTACAATGCCATATGCAAGCTACATTACAGTACTTACAGATGAGGATATAGACCAATGGCTTTAGTTCAAGGGTGGTGCCAGAATAGCTTGGCGCCTAGAGGCGCCAAGCTATTCTGGCACCACCCTTGAACTATTTTAGTCACACTTATTTCACACACTGGTGTGTTCCGAATGATAAGGGTTAACTGGCTGAGATCTGTTGCGCAAACTAATGAGTGTACCACAATGCTCTCTTTTGTCACAAAGCTGACAAAAGGTGTACAGCATCAGATTCCTATGAAGGAAAAGCTTCATCAAGATAACAGTACCTCTGTCAAGTGCTGTTACATATTCAACTTTCGTTACATCATCCCACATTGCTACAAGAGAAATCAACTGTATTCACTAATCTTCTGATGTCATATCTAATCTAGCACTGTAGCAACAACCAACAGTCGACTAAACGAGTGGGAGCGCAATGTTTCCATGCTGACAGCCCAGCATTCGATGCCATGCTAGGCTGGCATGCTGTTTATGTATGGTGGTTGCACCTTTAACGTTTTTAAATTTTGATACACTCAATGCTTGAAATAAAACTGATTATACTAGTTCAAGGGTGGTGCCAGAATAACTTGGCACCTCACCCTCAAAACTGAATTGCTTGATCTTTCTCCTAAACTGTAATGTAGCATTCATAAGACAATAAGCAAATTTTAAAAAATCAGCCTCAGGTTGAAATTGGTTAAAGTTAAAGAAGTGTCACGCTTGCTTGGCTGGATACTGAAATTGAGAGCAACTTGGCTCTGCAAGTGAAAGGGATTTACAAAAGACACTCTGTGTTCAGTGGTCTTTGTGTGTGCATGAAAGACCATGCCCATCTATTGTGTGGAACACATTGTGTGCCGTACTGTGATTGTGAACCTTCCAGCTTCCAGCTGTAAGCTCCAGTATCACAGACCAGCATACCTTTCCAAGAGATTCAATGCATCCGAGGTCATCTGCATCCACTGACCCATGGAAGTGATCCGATATGATGTCTGTTTACACACACTGTTTCAAGTAACTTGTGTGCTGGTCTGTGATTTGGGGGCCAGTTGCATGAGTGAGCCTAGTCCTGCGCCAGCCACTAAGCAAGGTGCGCTGCTATAGCGGCGCACCTTGCATAGTGGCTGGTGCAGGACTAAGCTCGCTCATGCAACTGGCCCCTGGACCTTAGGGCTTCCAGCTGTAAGATCCAGTATCACAGGCCAGCACACGTGTTCATGAATGTCTTGCATCAAAAGTCATTTTCGTCTGGTGGCCCATGCGAGTTGTCGAATCTGCGCTGGCGTGGCGAAGGGTTGGAGTGGTAGCCACGATCGACATGACTGGAGGCAAAACTGCTGGCATCATCATTGTTGGTGTTTTGACGGCCACTTGTGTAGGCATAAGAAAAATTGCCACCTCGTGCTCCTGCCCAGTGAGTACCATCTGTAATGTTCAACAAGCATATAAACAGCTCAAATTACATGGAGATAAAATACGCACGCACACACACTACACACACACACACACATACACACACATTCTTCAATCCAATAGTCTAAAACTCTGTCTTTGTACCTGAAAATATGCAAGTTATGATGTAGCATACCTGAGGTCTTTTGCTTGTGCTTGTTTGAATAAGACGACAGAGCTATCTAGAAATATGCACTCAAGTGCACAGCAGTTGTCTCACCTGCTTTGTCTGATGGGTTTGAAACACCATTTTTGGAAGTGTCTGAAACAAATCAAAGCCAAAGATATTAAAGAGTACAATGAAAACACTATGAATTAGGCAATGCCTTTCGACCATAAGCCAAAGAAAATGAGATCTGATAAATAAGACTTTTTATTAACCCTTTTAGCCCCAGCACCCTACAGCAGGAGATGGATTGACCATGATAATGCAAGGGTAGTGCCAGATTAGCTTGGCGCCTGCAGGCGCCAAGCTAATCTGGCACTACCCTTAAATTATCATGGTCAATGCACCTCCTGCAACTGGTAAATTGTCATTAAGTAACACTTCCAAAATTTGGGAAATGCACCTGTGGGCTGCAAAAATGGGCTAACCCCTTGACTTGCCGAGAAAAGTGAACATGATCTGACGGCAAGAGGCATGTATCCTCATGAGCCCCAAGCAGTTACGGGGGCTGATGAGGATCTTTGGATCCATGTTCCATGGGATAGCTGGCGCTGTTGGCGTTGCACTAACACATTTCAGAAATACAATTTGTGTCTACTGGCAGCCCATTCGGCAACAGTTCTCAGCCCCCATGATGCAAACGGTTGTGCGCAGGCCCACTGCGGCCGTCATAGGGCTGAAGTCGTTTTGCAACTGGGGAGGTAAAAGATTAAACTCACACAGGAAAATGATGAACAGTGGCATGAAGTAATTGCTCAGATACAGAGAAATCATCACCTTAACACATGCTGGGGTGAACAGAGCTCTCAACTGACATGTACAACCACCATCTCCACAAAGAAATCAACAAAGAAAGAAACATGCTTCGAAATAACGAGAATAAAGCAGCTTACTAATCTCAAAAATGTTTTCTTTTTTCTTTGTTATCTCATTGTTACTCCAAATCTTGTTTCTTTGTTGGTTGCCTATAGGCAAGAAAGAAAGAAACAAGATTTAGAGTAGTACTTCAGCAGCCACTCTTTCGGTCTGGATCTCACTATCTTCACAAAACTGTGCACACATTTACTGACCTTTCATGCCACCGTGGCGAGAGTAGAATCCCTTGCTGGCGTTATGTGTCAGGCGATCAGAGGACCGAGGTGCATTGCCTCCCAGGCTGACATTCTTCTGTATGCTCCACACATCATTCAGATCCACTGCCTTGCCAGCTGCAGAAGAGAATGTCAATGATCACAGTTGCAACTTTATATGAGAACCCTCACTTGTTACAGCCCTTAATAACCTGCGCTGTGTAGCAGACTCAGTTAGTTAGTTATGTGGGTTTAACGCCAAGCAGGCAACTAAGGCCATCTCACAGCGGGTAGCAGACTGAGGGAGGCAACCAGTGTGGTGACAACTAACGAAGATGAACTGAATGAACTGGGCCAAGCAAATGTACAAACACACATTAATACAAGACAAAATATACAAAATAATATAAAGTACACGTTCTCTTGGCTCTGCATACAACTACCATACTGCCATAATACATGTACTATTAATGATGTGTTGAAAATAACTATTAGGGCACACACTTTAAAAAAAAATTCTTATGGACTATAAAAAGCTGCCAACACCAGTTCACTCCCCCCCCCCCCCCCCCCCCAAAAAAAAAAGAAGAAAAAAAAGTGCACTTGGTTTCATCACAGCATACAAGAGTGTATATATAACCCATATGGCTGTGGCTGTGCAAACAGTCCAAATGTCAACTTGAAACTTCATACAGTAACTTTGAAAATGACAGAGCATAAGACTCACAGTCACACACACACACAGGTACACAAAAACCAATAAGCATGCAAGCTGTTACAAAAAAACGAACGTTTCTGGTCCTTCGGATGCACAAACATCTCATATAATGCCCAAATACACATTAAAACATGGTTGGTATTTCTTTTATTACTCATTGTGCCTGAGGTATGAAATACCCACATTTTGGAGTTATTCTCTGAGGACAGCATTAAAATTCAGGAGACAGATCGACCATGATAGTTTAAGGGTGGTAGCAGAATAGCTTTGCGCCTATAGGCGCCAAACTATTCTGCCACCACCCTTGAACTATCATGGTCGAGCCGTATCTTGCCGAGGTGTGTCGCAGGCAGAATGAGTCAAACAATCCCCTTCTTGATTTGATGCAGTTCTTGCTTTTCTGCTGAGCCTTGTCTACCACATGCAGCTCACCAACAAACATGTTTCATATACAAAATCACTATGTGTGTGGTAGTCAGCAATAATGCATGGAAAATGTGCTGGGTTTTCACAAGTATTAGTGCAATTTAGACAGCAAACTGCTTGTGTTGAAGTATGTAACATGAACGTTAATCAACAAGAACCAGTAAACATCAAAATCAGCTTAAGAACAAGAAAGGCAAAACCCTTAAGGCTCACATGTATGACCGATTTACATGACCCTAAGTACAAGGCTGGGTTGCGCTAGCAAAACCCATGTTTTCTCAAAATGTGTCAACCCCCATGACCCTTGACCTTTGTGATGACTCGACTAAATTAGTATGCACAGGAAGGTCTTATCATCAGCTACCTTTGTGCTAGATCTGATAGAAAAGTTTGCAAATGTTGATAATAACTACAATTCTATCAAAAATTGGCATTTCACACACATTTGCTGAACTCTTGACCTTTCCGAAGGGTCATCCAAATTAGTATGCTAAAGACTGGTCTTATCATCAGGTATCTCTGTACCAAGTTTAGGTTTAGGTTTGAAGTTGTGAATAGTATCTGAGAATTTTTATTTTATTATGATTTATTTATTTTTTTTTGGTGGGGTGGGGGGTGGTGGTGGTCAAAATATGGCTATTTTTCACCTCTTTCCTGATCTCTTGTGACCCTTGACCTTTTTGAGGGGGTCAACCAAATTAGTACACATAGAAAGGTCTTACCGTCAGGTATCATTTGTTCCAAGTTTGGGTTTGAAGTTGTGAATAGTATTTGGGATTTTTAAAAAAAATTTTAATATGGCTATTTGTTGTTACCTATTCCTGATCCCCTGTGACCTTGATCTTAGTGAGAGGTCACACATTGGTATGTTTAGAAAGGTCTTGCCAAAAAGTATCCTTGGGCAAAGTTTGAAGACTGTGGCTTGAACATATGGCCTTGGCTCAGATTTACCTCCCCAAAACTAGTCAATTTGTTGTGAAATTATGTACTCAGCCAGTTGTCCACCAATCCCCCCCCCCCCCCCCCAACACACACACATAAATCAATAACAGAGGTGAATTAATACAGAGTAGCTGTTGTGCTGGTATAATTTTGTTTTGTTTTTCTTTAATTTGGATACCATTTTAAGCGTGTTTTGAGCATGCAATGTCACGGTGTGATGTCATATACTTTGACCTCATTCAGCATTTCTGACCAGTGCATTAGGATGGATGCCAGTTTTGTTGTAGTTCTTACCATGGCTATGTGCATATTTGAATTCCACACATACATGTACCAATTGGAATGCATTTGTAGCCATTTTCATGGCGAAAAAGTGTCTTATTTACACAAAATAGACATGTCTATCATTGACTGCCTATTTTTCATACTACTTAACACTGAAATAATATATATATATATTTTTTAGCAGTGAAAATAAGCATCACAACCACTGATTTGTTCTATTTAGGTAATAGTGTTTTGTTGGGTTTTTTTTTTTTATTTTAAAAGCCAGGCTTTGAGTATTAGGGAGATCATTTTTTAAAAAAAATTGATAAATGTTGTCATGCACACTTTTTTCTGTTCAGTTTCTTTGGTGTCCCAAAACTTTTTTTTCAATCTAGTTGATAAGATTATCAAACAAGCTTGCCAAGGTGCTTTTTGTATGAGCTTTTTGGCATTATTGCTGTGGAAATATGTGTAGTAAACTTTTGTGATGGTGTAAATGGTTATGTACACAATGCTAACTGTTTGTGCAGTGAAATAATAGAAATAATAATAATACCAGTTATTATATAGGCGCTTTTTTCCCAATTCGGCGAATGGGCTCAAAGCGCCACAAACTGAACTCAACATGCACGCTCACATGACACACGCATTCACTCAGAAGACAAACACAGTGCAAGACAGACACAGGACATTCATGTGGTGCGAAGGGTCGGCTCAGCTACTGAGGTTTCGGAAATTTTGATCGCTTGTTTTTGAAATTTATAAAGTGGCCTGAAACCGGTACCAAAGTGGAGGGCGTGGAAGAACCAGAGTACCCGGAGAAAGAACCCCCGACGGTCCGCCCGAATTAACGGTGACACTTACCAGAGGAGAAAAATGCGACGCTGAAACCCGGTATCGAACCTCGCACCTTTAGCATTGGTGGCAGGCGTCTTAACATACAGGTTTTATCAACACAAAAATACTACAGGATGTGGTGTCTTGTTTTGAATTTGATGTGTCATATGTCTGTAGCTGTAAATATGGAATTTAATTTTCGATTTGGATTGACACAACTTCTTGACAGTAAATTTGCGCCAGGGCCATATAGTCTCCAAGAAAATGCCAACGTTAAAGTTTACCTCGGAAGACGATGGATAGATGACAGACAGATGACCACTGGCCCAGAACATAGACTCACTTTTGCTTCGCATGTGAGCCGAACATTAGTGTAAACAAAACTAATATAAAAAAACCTAAAATCAACACACAAAAAACTGGGAATAAATTCAAACAAATTAACCAAAAACACAATAGTTTTGAGCCATATACCTCTATATAGCTCACCAGTGAAAATATTGATTTTGGTGTCTGAAAGAAATAAAATAAGAACAAACAGACAAACTACTTCTGAGAAAATCAATAGTCTACCACCTTCCCCACAGTGCAGACTCCACAGAGGGAAACAGTATGCAAACTAAAATGGTCACATTCATCTACCATTATTGCAATCCTGGAATCTTCATTATGCAAATACGCCCCACATGTTACCGACACGTATCAGAAATGTATTAACCCATATCATTTGGAATACACCAGTGTGTGAAATAAGTTTGACTAAAATAGTTCAAGGGTAGTGCCAGGATAGCTTGGCGCCTCTAGGCGCCAAGCTATTCTGGCACCACCCTTGAACTAAAGCCATTGGTCTATACCCTTATCTGTAAGTACTATAACGTAGCTGGCATATGGCGGTGTACAAATTTGAAGCTTTTAGCCTCAGTATGATATGGGTTAAAGAGGAAGTGGCACTGGCAGAACTTGGACTGAATCAAATAACCCCTTTACTGCCAGTGGACGCAGACAGTCTTTCTGACATCTTTGTCAGTTCAATGCCAAGAAGTCCCAGACATCGAAAGAACATGGATACACAACAGTGGACTGGTATAGATCCTCATGAGCCCCCGAGATGGTGGGGGCTCATGAGGATTATGCCTCATGCAGTTGGATTGTGTTCATGTTTTCTTAGCAGTGAAGAGGCAAAAAAGTACAAAAGGCACACAAAAGGCAGACATTCACAATGGGTTACATTCATGCCACCAGGAGAGTCTCTGGCCATACCTTCAAGGAAGCTTCCAATCAAGAAGCTAAAAATAGGGATTACAGGGTGCATTCAACTGCCATTGTATGCTAAAGACTACAGACGCGTATAGATAAAGAGCTGGTTCATCTCAACCATACCCACGCCACATTGTTAACTGTAACCAGATACATTCACACCTACACACACAAATACAGCTATCATGGGTCCATTACAATTAACTCATTCAGCCCGACGGTGGTATTTCCCAAATTTCGGAGGCGTCATCTAACGACTATGAAGCAACTGCAGGAGATGGATCGACCTTGATAATTCAAGGGCAGTGCCAGATTAGCTTGGCGCCTGTCAGCGCCAAGCTCATCTGGCACTACCCTTGAATTATCATGGTCGACCCATCTCCTGCTGTAGTGCGTCAGGGCTGAATGGATTAACAATAACAGCCAAGACGAAGTACAAGGTATACAAGCACAGGGTCCAGACTTCCCCAATCTGAAGAAGCTAGTAAATAAGACGGATCTTCAGCAGTAAGGGGCATAATAATATATTCTCATTATGCCCTACAACTGCAAGGTTTATGAGAATGTATGACTCTTGCACTAGGGGTTTGCTTACCACTGGGGTCAGATCAGAATCCGCGATTTCACAAGGCAAAGCCATTACAAAAGAATATTGCCAGTACAATTGAAGATGTCATGGTTTGTGTCACACTGCTTGTCTCACTTGATTAGCTACACTGCAAATCAACAGTGACAGTCAGTGTGGGTTTTTGTGAGTGAATGATAACTACATATGTATAGCAAGCAGATCACCTCAGCAAAGGTGAACGCCTGTGCAACGGTCATTTAGTTCATTCAGCCAGTCGCATGTATTTGCCAAATTTTGGAGGTGTCATCTAACGACTATGCACCTGTTGCAGGAGATGGATCAACATTATAATTCAAGGGTAGTGCCAGATTAGCTTGACGCCAACAGGCACCAAGCTAATCTGGCACTACCCTTAAATTATCATGGTCGATCATCCTCCTGCCATAGTGCGTCAGGGCTGAATGGCTTAATTCTCATCCACACGCCTGATGTGGAACTAATCTTGCCTATTTTACGACTTGTACAAACTATACACACATAATTAAATGTGCACACAAACACACTGACAAATACAGTCATTCTCTTTTACATTCTTGCAGCACCACTACGGTAACTAACACACACACACAGACATTTATCAAGCTGCCACTGTACAGCGGTTACCAAATTACAGATTACCAAAGATTAACATTTCATAATTCTACAGCTACGTTTGCTCCTCGGACTCATTTATGTTGAATGAATGCATGATCACTGACACTACACAGCTCTAAAGATCACATTATTGACACTATACTGCAAGATCAATGACACCTAGGTAAACAACGGATAGAAAGAGGTGGCCATGTTAATGATCGCAGTTCATACATATAATGAATACCTACAGGCACGGACAGACAGAAAACAAAGCTCAAGACTGTGTATAAACAACAGGTGGACTTCCTTACTGTGAAGAAGAAAGCTAATTGTTAAATTCTATTGAGCAACCTTTACCAAGTCAACCCTCAGACACTACGAAAAAGAATATGGATCAACCATGATTGTTCAAGGGTAGTGCCAGAATAGTTTGTCCCTTAAGACTATGTATCGTTAGTTCAAGGGTGCAGCCAGAATAGCTTGGCACTGATACCACCCTTGAACTATCGAAGGCGATCTCTCTTCTATTTGGTTCTCTTCAGAGGCCAGCCCCCAAGTTGGGAAATTTCAACCTTAGGGCTTAACCCATTCAGCCCCGAGTCCCTACAGCAGGAGAGGGATTGACCATGAAAATTCAAGAGTAGCGCCAGATTAGCTTGGAGCCTGAAGGCGCCAAGCTAATCTGGCACTACCCTTGAATTATCATGGTCAATTTATCTCCTACAACTGGTACATAGTCATTAGGCAACACCTCCAAACTTTGAGAAATGGGACCTTGGGGCTAAAAGGGTTAATGTTACAACATAACCACCCAAAAACTCTTAAAAACTGCTACTGGAACTATTACACTTGTAATCTGCTTCAACAATGACATACAGGTGGTACCAATTACCTTCTGTGCTTTACTGCCTGCAAAACTCATTATATGAAGTGCCCAGAAATAATCAATGGGTACATGCAGAAGGCCCACAATGTACTCAAGGAGCTTATTACTGGAAACTTCTGACTTTGCTGAGTTAAAAATACACTGTGTGGACATAGATCAATATGGTGCAGCTTGTAATGAAAGTTTATGAAGCAGTTCTGAGATAGTGCTGCCTGTTCGCACAACACACGGTAACAGTGCTCTGCCCTCTGAAGGCAAAGGACTTTCAGTCCAATTTTGTGAAAAGTGAGATTTTCTTTGTAATACAATGAAAATATGACTTTTCACAAAAATAGATTTACTGTCTTCTGCCTTCAGAGGGCAGTGGTAGCAAACACAAAGCAAATTACATGTATTGTTACATACATACTTACAGCTAGCCACAACAGCTTAACCCATTTAGCCCCGAGTCCCTACAGCAGGAGATGGATTGACCATGGTAATTCAAGGGTAGTGCCAGATTAACTTGGCGCCTTCAGGCGCCAAGCTAATCTGGCACTACCCTTGAATTATCACAGTCAATCCATCTCCTGCAACTGGTACATAGGCAATACCTCCAAAATTTGAGAAATGGGACGTTGGGGCTAAAAGGGTTAAGCTGACCTAACAAGTAACTGTCTCCTTGAACAAGATATTTTAACCCCCCAAAAAAACCCAGAAACGCATTTCTCAAATTTTGGAGGTGTCATCTAACATCTGTGTACCTGTTGCAGGAAATGGACTGCCCATGATAATTCAAGGGTAGTGCCAGAATTCGCTATCAGCTAATCTGAAACTTCTATTGAATTATCATGGTCATTTCTTCTCCTGGTGTAGTGCGTCCGGGCTAAATGGGTTTAGAGGATGGAAATTCTTTACTGCCACTGTCATGTCAACGCCTAGTACATGCAAATGATTTTGTTTTAGGAACACTGTGATATATGGACTCTGGAGTCAGCAAGAGACACATATTCTAAAAAACCTCCATTAATGTGGCGTTTCACGAGGATCAATCGGTCCTACATCTCTGGCAAAACATGGTGTTGTTCGCTGTGCTCTGGCAGTGAAGGGGTTACAGAGCTCTATACAATTTGAATCATCCAAAATTATGATGTACCAGTATGTGTAAATCTGAAGGTCAATGTCAGTACCATTTGTATTTGCTATGCCTTGTCGACATACCTAACTCCTAACATCCTGAGGTTAAATTTTTAAATTGTGTTTATTGTCATATGAAGGCTACATTACACATTAGAAGAGAGATCAACCATCTTAGTTCAAGGGTGGTGCCAGAATAGCTTGGCGCCTGAGGCGCCAAGCTATTCTGGCACCACCCTTGAACTATCATAGTCAAATTTATTTCAAGCAAAAGTAGTGTATCAGGATGAAAAGGGCTAATGAATGTCTATGATGGTTTGAGCATGCAGCAAATGCACATGTGTAATCACACTGGTTTATTCTGGTGCAGCCTGTGAATCTAACCTTAGCTTAGTGTTACAGGCACATATAGACTAGAACAGGTCCAAGGGTGCAAAATGTATAGCAGGAAACTACAGGCCGGTATCGCTGACTTCTCAGGTTGGGAAAGTCTTTGAAAGTGTTGTGCGGGATTTTCTGAACAATCACCTTGAGAGGCATCAGCTGATCCGAGGCAGCCAACATGGTTTCTCAAAAGGAAAGTCCTGCCTGACAAACCTGCTCGTCTTCCTGGAGGACATGACACGCATGCTGGACGAAGGGAAAGATGTAGACGTCATCTACCTTGACTATGCCAAGGCGTTCGACAAGGTCCCTCACAAAAGGCTTATGGACAAGCTGAAAGCACACGGTGTAGACGGAAAAGTTCTGCAGTGGATGGAAGAATGGCTACGTGGCAGGAAGCAGAGAGTTGTGGTCAACGGACAAGCTTCTCCATGGGTAGATGTGACGAGTGGAGTTCCACAAGGATCCATTTTGGGGCCGACCTTGTTCCTGGTGTTCATTAATGACTTGGAGGACGATATGCTGACCAGCGTTCTAAAGTTTGCTGATGACACTAAGATCTACGGCGACGTCTCCGACCCAGCGGGGAGCGACAAACTACAGCATGACCTTAAGGTAGCAGAAAGATGGTCAGAGAGGTGGCTGATGCAGTATAACGTGCAAAAGTGCAAGACTCTGCATGCAGGCCGTAAAAACACTTGTCAGGTTTACACGCTGGGAGGACAAGAACTTGGAGCAGTGGAGGAAGAAAGGGACCTAGGCGTCATCATGCACAGGTCACTGTCGGTCAGTCGCGAGTGCTGCGTGGCAGCAAAACGAGCCAACAGAGCAGTGGGGCAGATCATGCGAACAGTTACAACCAGAACTAGAGAAGTTATTGTCCCGCTCTACAAAACAATTGTACGACCACATTTAGAGTACTGTATCCAAGCATGGCGACCTTACCTCAAAAAAGACATCGCAGAGTTGGAAAAGGTGCAGAGGAGAGCTACAAGATCGATTACAGGGATTGGTCACCTGCCGTATGAGGAGAGACTGGCCTTTTGCAATTTGCAGAAATTGGAAGAAAGGAGAGACAGGGGAGATCTCATCGAGACTTTCAAGATCATAAAGGGACTTGAAAAAGTTTCTGCGGACATATTTTTTACTTCATGCCAGTCATCATTTTACCATAGAGGTCACAGCAGCAAACTGTTCAAAGGGAGGTCCAGACTGAATCTTAGAAAAAACTTTTTCTCCCAAAGAGTTGTGAACCCATGGAATGCTCTGAAACAAACAATTGTCGAAGCTGAAACTGTCAACCAGTTCAAGAACCGCCATGATAAAGAGACAGTTAAGGGGGTTAAAATAAGTTCTCAAACTTCCTACCCCGTCGGCCGCGCTCAGTGGCCACTCAGGTAAATTCAGGTAAATTCATTTTCAAATTACCTGATACTAAGGCAAACTGTGCGGAACTGGATTCTCTTGTGTCTAAATGAACAGTAGCTAGAACTGTATGTAATGGTTTGTATCCAACTGTTGCAGTAGTGTCTCTCTGAACAGTTACAGGGATGCAGGGCTTTTAGCTCTTGGAGACGTGCCGTATAGGGATACGCAGCGGATCGCCGCATATCCCTATACGCCGCATATCCCTATACGAAGTGCCTCCAATGAGTCAACACAAAAACTTTGACAGTGTGACAAAACTGTTGCAAGCACAAGCACTTACAGGTAAATATTATTCATGGTCATTTAAGCCTTCACTGCTAGTTGATTCAGACTGTATTCCTGAAGGCTTTGTTCATTCAATGCCAAGGAGCCCCTGCCATCTCAGGAATGGCTTCAAAGAAGTGTCAGCAACAGGCATAGATCCTCAAGAGCCCTTGCAACAGTGGGGGGGGGGGGGGCTCATGAGCACCTATGTCTCTTGCAAATGGATTGTGTGGACAGTTAACCCGTATCATACGGAGGCTAAAAGCTTCACTTTTGTACACTGTCATATGCAAGCTACATATTAGTACTTTCAGATATGGACATAGACCAATGGCTTTTGTTCAAGGGTGGTGCCAGAATAGCTAGGCGCCAAGCTATTCTGGCACTACCCTTGAACTATGTTAGTCACACTTATTTCACACACTGGTGTATTCCGAATGATAAGGGTTAAGGAGCCGAGTTGCTTTACCGGGTTTGCTGGCTGAGCCTTTGGGGGCGAATGTCCACTGATCCTCTTCAGCCTCATCCTTCTTGCTTCCTGTGTACAGGAACTTCTTGGCTCCTCCTAGCAAACAACAGAAAATAACTCGACTCATGTGATGATAGTCATACAAAATAATGTGGGTCGTAAAATACTGCACTGGTCATACTGAAGTCAGATTCTGCAATGTAATAATGCATAAACATCACACAAATGTACCGTCCATTTAGGTTGACAAACAATGGTGCCAAGAACCATATTATACATTGTTGGAATACACTGGCACTATCTGTCATGATTTCACTCTGCTGAAACCGAATATGGTTAAATTATTAACTCATTCAGCCTGACGGCCATATTTCCCAAAGTTTGGAGGTGTTATCTAATGACCATGCACCAGTTGCAGGAGATGGGTCGACCATGATAATTCAAGGGCAGTACCAGATTAGCTTGGCGCTGACAGATGCCAAGCTAATCTGGCACTACCCTTGAATTATCATGGTCGACCCATCTCTAGCTGTAGTGCGTCAGGGCTGAATGGGTTAGTTATCGTGATGGGCGATTCCATGTACATGTAACTGCTATTAACTATTTAGACCCGATGCACTACAGCAGATGATGAATCGACCATGATAATTTGAGTGTAGTGCCAGATGAACTTTGTGCCATCAGGCACCAAGCTAATCTGGCACTTCCCTTCAATTGTCATGGTCGATCCATCTCCTTAAACTGGTAGTTGTTAGGTGACACCTCTAAAATATTTTGGGCCTCGGGGTTTAATTGGTTAGTGTTTTATTTAAGAGCAAGAAATTTGTAGAAATGTGCATTAGTAGTTCACGCAGAATCTTTTGGCATGGCATGGTCCTGCAATACAGACCAATCACCTACCTGAAGGCCCACTGCCGCCATATCTGTTCAGAGATACACTTCTGTAAGAGATGGTTACGAAAAGCTACACACAAGTCTAGTTATGGTTCATTCAGACACAGGAGAATCCAGTTAGGCACATGTGGTCTTTATATCAAGTAACCTGACAATGACTCCACTCCCTTCTATAAATACAATGCTATCAATACGAGAAACAGCTAAAAATAGATTGACACGGTAACGGCTGCGCAAAATAAATAAGTGTGATTACGCATGTGCTTTTGCTGCGTGTCCCAACTGCTGTTAAAATTCATTAGGTGTCGACAAGGCATAATAAACACAAATGGTGCTGAAATGTGTCTTTAAATTTTTGGGTAATGGTACTTTAACCTCTATAACCCCATGGCAGAATTTCCCAAGTTTGAAGGTCATCGTGGTCGATCCATCTCCTGCTGCAGTGGATCGGAGCTAAATGATTAACATCTAACTAAGGTTAGATTTTTGCACTCCTTTTTGTCTACAAGCTGACAGGTATCAACCACATGGTTTCAAACAATACACTATTATCTAAACCCAACCACCAAGGCCGACAACTTAAAAACTTTGATTTTGAAAAAGAGAACTGTTCAAACATCACTGTAACATTTTATCAGGGCCATATTATGCATTATCAGTTAGTCTTACCCCACATCACTTTGATCATGTAGCTAAACAAACAGTAACCAGTGATAATCTGAACATCAAAGTGGGACCGGCCATAAAAGCCGTCAGTGAATGAATGTGTTCTCTACTTACACCAAGTTAACCTATTGAACCCCCAAGGCCACATTTTGTAAATTTTAGGTGCCACCTAATGTGCTAGTTGCAGGCGATGGATCATCCATGATAATTCAAGGGTAGTGACAGATTAGCTTGGTGCCTGATGGCACCAAGCTAATCTGGCACTACCCTTGAATTATCATGGATGATTCATCTGGGGCCGCTGTAGTACACAAAGCCACTCATAGGCAGTACTGTTCTAGTGGCAGCATGCATAAGGGCGTTTATAATCACAACACTGGTCAATACTCCTTACTGTCCTTCTCCTGGAAAAGAAATCCCAGCAATCAACAACAAAAGACAAGGAAAGACTAAAATCACTCACCAAAACACAGTGAAAACTGAGTACTCTAGCCTGTAAAAAAAAACCTGTACCGAACTGTGCATGTGTATATAGGACTCTTAACCCTTTTCATCCTGATACGCCCATTGCTTGAAATAAAATTGACTGATAGTTCAAGTGTGGTGCCAGAACAGCTAGGCGCCTGAGGCGCCAAGCTATTCTGGCACCACCCTTGAACTAAAACAGTTGCTCTATCTCCTAATCTGTAATGTAGCCTTCATAGTAAGATAAGCAAATCTGACAAAATCAGCCTCAGGATGCAATGGATTAATAATACAGACATATAATGAATGCATAAATGATGAAAACAACCTACCTCTGGACACCATTACTTCATAAATACTCAACTAAGACTCATCTCACAGAGGTTATTTTCCCCAAAGACCAAACAAAATCCCCAGCAGAAACCGCAAATGCACCATCACACACTAGCAAGCACTGTCTGACTTTTACTCCCAGGTATTGACTATAGCTCTAAATGTCAACCACTCCAGATGTCAATGCTGATCGATGACAGAAGGAAAGCAGAGCAGAGGCGAAGACTGCTAGCTGAATGATGAAGATGGCATTAGAAAGCATTGTAGCGTTTAAGACCTCTCGATCAATATGTGTGCCGGTCTGTTATTCTGGACCTGAACACTGTGGGCCATAAGGTACAAAATCACAGATCATCACACATTTACAGGCGCAGTCTCAAATTCACCCCCTGTCATTTGCAAGAGACACGGATTCAAACCAGCCATCCTTGATACACTGAAGGTTGCTGCTTGTAAGAATCAACGCCTCTTGTTGCCAAAGATCAAGGCTGCAGCTATTCATCATATTGACCACTTTATTGTTAAAGATACAATCCTCAGGATCATACAGCCTGTTCACAAAAGACCTACTGACAGCACACGTGCAAGTAATTTTGTATGATTTGTGAGAGAAAGGAAACTTTCCAAAACAATTTAATTGAATGTGTGCATACTTAACCCTTTAAATTGCAATTTTTGCCTATCAGCATTTTGACGAATCTCTCCCGCCGTACCCTTCTGCCAAGCTATTTGTTTATCAGCCATCATGTACCCTCCATTCCTCCAGTAAAAAACTTGTAAAAATCTCGAGGCTTAACACGAAGACTGTTGGGGAGTGTTTTTTCACCTTTTTAGCCCAAAGTGTGTGATTGATTGATTGATTGTACATTGCTTAACGTCCCGACAGCAACAAGGCTTTCTCAGGACGTGCCTGCACTGCTTGTGAAAAAAAACCTAAACAGAACATTGAATGTATGTCGCCAGCCGGTCAAATACATTAAATAAACCTAACACATGGGCCTAAATAAAGCTAAGACCATTTAGCAACACACATCCAATATCAAGAGCTACAGGCAGTGCAGACAGTAGGGAGAGTTTTAAAAAGGCAAATACAGGTGAATGGACAAAGGGTAGACAGAAACACATGCCCCAGAATAAAGAGATAAACCCACCCTGTGGGGCTGACCAGGGTGACCCTGGGAACTAAAAAATACCTAACCCCACCCAAGTCCCCCAGGGCAGACCCGGGTGGGGGTCAAAGTGTGTGAAACTTACTGACAATTGAAATGCGGAATCTGCCCACATTGTCACAGTTCAAAGTTCACTTAAAGACTTTTCTTTTCTGTCGGGCATTTAACACTTAGCTCACCTATAGCGAACTGTTAACTGCCTTTTATTCTGATTCTGGATCTTATGTGACAGGGAAGTGGATGTAAGGTGTTGGGAAAGGATGGGGTGAGTTAGAGTAGTGTATAATTGTGCGTGTCTGAGAGAGAGAGAGTGTGCTGCTGTGCACGCGCAGTGAGTCCAGTGTTTTCCTGGAGAACCGCGCTATACAAGAACTATGTATTATTATTATTATTATTATTAATATTAAGCCCCAAGGTCCCATTTCTTAAATTTTGGAGGTGTTGCCTAATGACTATGTACCAGTTGCAGGAGATGGATTAACCATAATTCAAGGGTAGTGCCAGATTAGCTTGGTGTCTGGTCAATCCATCTGCTGCTGTAGGGACGCAGGGCTAAATGGGTTAATGCAGATCCCAGGTTCATTCATGGCTGCCTACAAAACATATCCTTCTGCTATGCTTTTCACATCACAGTCATGCATGCTGTTGGGACCTGTAACTGGATCCTGTAACTCATTTAACCCATTCAGCCCTGATGCACTACAGCAGGAGATGGGTTGGCCATTATTGGCGCCTGTCAGTGCCAAGCTAATATGGCACTGCCCTTGAATTATCATGGTCGATCCATCTCCTGCAACAGGTGCATAGTCGTTAGATGACGCCTCCAAAATTGGGGAAATACATGTGCCGGGCTGAATGAGTTAACCCCACAGACACATTTCTCAAATTTTGGAGGCGTCACTGAATGACTGTGTACCAGTCGCAGAAAATGCGACCATGGTAATTTAAGGGTTGTGCCAGATTAGCATGGCGCAATCAGGCACCAAGCCAATCTGGCGCTACCCTTGAATTATCATGGTCAATCCGTCTCTGTTGTAGTGCCTCAGGACTAAATGGGTTAACCCATTGACAAAATCTGAAGACAATCGTGACCCAAAATTTAATGGGACGGTATCTTTAAGCAACTAGGCTGCATTAACACAAAGATAACATGAAGATGCTAAGAGGCTTGCTATCAAAGGCACACTAAGGTAATTCAATGATTGTTTGGCAAGTCCTTGGACGCAGCATCATACTGTGGAACAGAGAAAGAAGTGTTGAGAAGCCTGAAAAGCATCCATGCCAGAGAACAAGGGCCTTAAGCTGACATAGCCCATAGTTTTCCCCATGCAGATGTACATTAGCTGGCAATGTCAGGCAAAAGATGTTTCACCCACCGAGATCTACAGGACTGGCAACTACCAAATGTGTGTGTATGTCTCTTAACCCATATACAGAGGCTAAAAGCTTCAAATTTGTACATGCTACGTTATAGTACTTATAGAAGAATGGCTTTAGTTCAAGGGTGGTGCCAGAATAGCTTGGCGCCTAGAGGCGCCAAGCTATTTTGGCACTACCCTTGAACTATTTTAGTCAAACTTATTTCACTGTTACGATTGTGGTTGTGTTATCCTGTGAGAGCGTGCATGTGTTGATCGTAGGTAATGATCCGATGTTTTTTTGAGCTATCACGGTTACGATTCACGTGCCTTTTTAGTAAGATTTTCTTTTGTTCGTGAGTAGAGCCAATTTCGTTTTGTTGTGTTTAGTCTGGTGCGTTCTGGAGAGGTCGCACTGTCTTGTGACATCGTAAGTGTTACGTCGGTTAGTTGGCATCGCAACATTTTCGCTACTTTTTGTTTTCCTGTGCGCGTGTATTGAGCAGCCTTTATTATGTTTTGGGAATGTTCTCGTACTTTCTAGAGCTACCAGGTGATAGGGATACCATACTTTTATGTGTCTTAATTATACGCTAGAATTTAGAGCTGAAGTGAGCAGCCGAGTTTTTGTAGCCTGTTATATTTTTTGGGGGGAAGTTTATGTTAATGAGCTTCGGCTGCGTGTTTCGTTCTGATTGGTTGAGTTGTATGTTTTCCATAGACGATTCTAGATTTTTGTAGTATAAATAAGGAGGGCGCTGGGAAAGCCCGTTAGTACACTGTCTTGCTTTGTCAGTTGTAGAGACACGTAGTTTATTGAGAGAGACGCTGTGTATGAGAAACTTTGTGTCGCAGTGTGGACATCGCAGAAAAGACTTTGTATCAGTAGTTTGTGCATTTGAAAGTGCATTTTTGTGTGGATATCGCATCGCTGAATTAAATATTGTTGGAACTGTTACTCCAGTATTGTCTACATCCTTAAGCCACGTGTAACGGATTGCAGCTGAACGAGGTTTATTTTAAAGAACTCTACGTGTGTGTGTCTGGTGTGTTTATCATACTTCGACTACAACTCCACCACGTAACATATTGGCGACCCCGACGAGACCTCTTCAGTTGGTTCAGTGGAAAGGGTAGCAGGAGAAAACAGCCAGCAGTGAAAAGCAGAGATGGTGACATCGGAAATGGAGACATTCCTGAAAATTGGAAAGGAATGTGGACTCGAAGGAGCTCAACTCCGCGAGTTTGTAAAGGAGAGAGAAGAGAAAGAAGAAAAGAAACGAGAGAAAGAAGAAAAGGAGAGATTGGAGAGAGAAGAAAAAGAAGAAAAAAAAACGAGAGAAAGAAGAAAAGGAGAGACTGGAAAGAGAAGAAAGAGCCAAAGAGCGTGAAATTAGGAAACTCGAAATTCAAGCAGAAGAGGCGGAGAGGCAGCGACAAAACAAAATTCATCTGAAGCAGATGGAGATAGAGGCACAGAGCCAGAGAACTAATGAAGCAACAGCATTAGCGAGCAGAGAGCAAACAGCCCTTGCACCAAAACTTCCACCTTTCATTGAAAATTCAGATAAGATCTGGAACGATTCGAGCGCTTCGCACATAGCAACAATTGGAAACAAGAGACTTGGGCTATTAAACTGAGCGCACTTCTAACTGGCAAAGTGCTTGAATTTTACACCCGTTTGCCAAGAGAAGAAGCCGAAGATTATACATAGTTGAAAGCCGCCCTGCTGAGACAGTATGACTTTACTGAAGAGGGTTACAGGCGACGATTTCGGAACTGCAAGCCTGAAGAAGGAGAAACACGCGGCCTATTCATTGAGAGAATTAGAAGCTACCTGGAGAAATGGATAGAGCTGGCTGGTTTAAACAGAGAGTACCAGGACTTGTGTGACCTCATCATCAAAGAACAAGTTTTCAGCGCATGTTCTAAGGCCCTGGCCGCCCACCTCAGAGAGCAAAAAGACCAGTCACTAAAGGCCCTGGCCGACTTCGCTCAAAGATACCTTGACGCTCACAACATGAAGTTCGGGTCCAGTAAGCCACAGCGTGTGTCTGCACCAGCAGAGGAAATCCACAACGTCAGAGACACCCCGAGATACAAGCCGGTGGAGAACCTGACATGTTTTCTCTGTGGAAAGAAAGGTCACAAAGCGATATGGTGTCCTTCTAAAGATGTTCCCCGAGGCGACAACATCAGAAGATCCAACCAAGATCGTGGGATAGCAGGCAGAAGCTTCTTGGCTTGACTTCACGGACGAAGATTTTATAGGAGTTGTCCACGACGTCTGCAGGCTTGTTTGTGGCTGCGGAGGCCAATCCGGGACAGGCAGGTTCGACCGCAGTGGCTGCAGGGGAAGGTATGGCCAGGGTTCTGAGTTGCGGCATCTCTGTTTTTTCTCCTGAGCTGCTTGTCCTTAAGGCTAGCTCTGCGAGAGTCCTCAAAGAAGACAGCTGCCTTGTAAATGGTGGAGCGCCAGGTGTCACGGTCCACAGCAAGTGAGGACCACTGGTGGTGGTCGATTTGGCAGGCACTAAGTGACTTCTTGAGACAGTCTTTGTATCTCTTCTTTGGTGCCCCTCTGTCACGGTGTCCAGTAGCAAGCTCGCCGAACAGGGTGATCTTTGGTACGCGATGATCCTCCATCCTGGAGACATGCCCCGCCCAGCGGAGCTGTGTCCGCAGCAGCAAAGCCTCGATGCTCACAGTTTCAGCCTGTTCAAGGACCTCGACGTTGGTGACATAGTCACTCCAGTGAATGCCCAGGATGGTACGCAGGCAGCGCTGGTGGAAACGTTCGAGGAGTCGTAGTTGGCTGCGGTAGAGGGCCCAGGACTCGGAACCATACAGCAGGGTGGTGAGGACCACAGCTCTGTACACGCTGATCTTGGTGCCTGTTTTCAGCTGTTGATTGTGCCACACCCGCTTGAAAAGTCGCCCGAAAGCGCTGTTCGCTTTTGCCAGCCTGCTGTCAAGCTCCTTGTCCAGCTTGGCGTCCGACGTGATAATGCAGCCAAGGTACGTAAACTGGTGCACTGACTTTAGTTCAGACTCGCCAATGGTGATGTGAGGAGGGCGATACACTGTCTTGGGTGCCGGCTGATAGAGGACCTCTGTCTTTTTCAGACTGACCTCGAGTCCAAAGAGCTGGGCAGCGTCTGCGAAGCAGGACATGATGCGCTGCAGGGCTCTCTCTGTGTGTGCAACGAGGGCAGCGTCATCAGCAAAAAGCAGCTCACGAATCAGTTGGTCTAGGGTTTTCGTGTGGGCCTGCAGTCGTCTGAGGTTGAACAGGCTGCCATCGAGACGATACCTGATGTACACTGCATCGTCATCATCGAGGTCTACTGTGGCCTGCTTCAACATCATGCTAAAAAAGATGGTGAAGAGGGTCGGTGCCAGCACGCAGCCCTGCTTTACGCCGTTGAGAATAGGGAATGGTTCTGAGAGAACATTGTTGAGTCTGACCTGGCCTTGCTGGTCCTCGTGTAGCTGGACAATCATGCTGAGGAACTTTGGGGGACAGCCAAGTCACTCCAGGATCTACCACATGCCTTGCCGACTTCGCTCAAAGATACCTTGACGCTCACAACATGAAGTTCAGGTCCAGTAAGCCACAGCGTGTGTCTGCACCAGCAGAGGAAATCCACAATGTCAGAGACACCCCGAGATACAAGCCGGTGGAGAACCTGACATGTTTTCTCTGTGGAAAGAAAGGTCACAAAGCGATATGGTGTCCTTCTAAAGATGTTCCCCGAGGCGACAACATCAGAAGATCCATCCAAGATCGTGGGATAGCAGGCAGAAGCAGTACCACGTCTCAACACAGAGCTGCCGCTGATTTAGCCAATGATGTGACGTCATCCAATGACTTTGAATCCAGAGAAAAGCGAGTTACACCAGAGCTGATCGAATCTTTTAGAAAGAATGGACGCATCCCAGTAGGAGATGGGGCTACATTTTTACCAGTCTCAAACATCGCGCTGCCTGAGAATGATGTGCCACACATGCCGGTGGTGTCAGGACTCATCGGCGACACACCAGTGAGAGTGTTGAGAGACACTGGTAGTAGCTGCATCATCGTGAGAGAGGACCTAGTAGCTGAAGACCAGAAGCTACAGGAGTGGATCACCCTCATTTTGGCTGACGGAACTGTAAGGATTATCCCCCTTGCCAAAGTCAGTGTCGACACCCCATACTTGACAGGAGAGGTGAAGGCGTTGTGCGTGAAGACACCAGTCTACGACCTCATCATCGGAAACATTGATGGTGCCAGAAACGCAGACGATCCAGATCCAGAGTGGAGACCTGAAATATGTTCTGTTACCATGAGAAGTCAAGCAAAGAATAGTCACCAGACCATCCCTCTTAAAGTGGCGGACAACACGGAAGCAGCTGTCATGAATAGGGACAGGCTGGTGGAGCTACAGAGAGTCAAGACAAACCAAAATTGGTGGATCCGGTGCATCTTGCTGATGACGAAAGACTAGACGATGAGAACCTGTTTGACCTTAATGAACTCCGACACAAAGAGGATTTAGAGGATATCCAATTCGGTCAGAATCTGACCCAGACTCAACTTGTAGAACTGCGCATCCTGACTCAAGAGTTTGAGCATCGGTTTACACCTGACCCAGGGACAACAGACACCATCCAGCACGAGGTAAACCTGACGTCAAACGAGCCAGTTCGCAGCAAACCTTATCGTCTTCCTTATAACACGAGGGAAGAATTGAAAAAGGATATCAAGGAAATGCTGAGTCTGAATGTCATCAGAGAGTCCAAGTCACCATATGCGTCCCCAGTTGTCATCGTGAAGAAACCTGATGGATCCAACCGAGTGTGTGTGGACTATCGCAGACTCAATAAACTAACAATCGTTGATCCAGAGCCTATGCCCACAGCGGAAGAACTGTTCCAGAAGGTCAGTGGAGACCAATTTTTCTCCAAAACTGACCTAAGCAAAGGGTATTGGCAAATCAAGGTTGCAGAAAAGGATATCCCCAAGACAGCGTTCATCACACTCGACGGTCATTGGGAGTTCATGAAGATGCCTTTTGGTATGGTGAACAGTGGTGTCACAATGAAGAGAGGACTGAAAAAGATCCTAGAAGATATGCAAAATGTGGTCTTTTACTGGGATGACATTTTGATCCATACCAAAACTTGGGGGGACCACCTCAAAGCCCTCCGAGAACTGTTCCAAAGACTGTCAGATGCGAATTTCACCATCCGTCCAAGCAAGTGTATTCTTGGGGCTGACAACATAGACTTCATTGGACATAAATTGAGCGAAGGTTTAAAGGGGCTACACGACACCAACGTGCAGAAGATCAGGGATGCCCCGCGACCTATGACCAAGACGCAAGTCCGCTCATTTATGGGCTTGGCGAACTACTACCGGGAGTTCATACCAAACTTTGCGGCAGTCACAGCACCCCTGACTGATTTGCTGAGAAAAGGACAACCTAACATAGTGAAGTGGGAAGATGCCCAAGAGCGAGCATTCCAGGCGGTTCGAGACATCCTTACCGAGAAGCCTGTTCTACACTTTCCTGACCCGTTGAAAACATTCTTCCTGAGAACAGACGCCTCCAACGAAGGAGTAGGTGCAGTCTTGATGCAAGAAGATAATGGAAAACTCCACCCAGTGAGCTACGCCAGCAAAACGTTGACCAGAGCTGAGAGAAACTACTTGACCATCGAGGAGTGCCTAGCCATCATCTGGGGAGTAAGGCGATTCGAACTGTACCTTCTGGGAGTGCCATTTGTTCTCCAAACAGACCATCAGCCCTTGAACTATCTAAACTCCGCAAAGTTTACAAATTCTCGTATTATGAGATGGGCGATGTTCTTGCAGAATTTTGACATTAAACTACAGTCTATCAAGGGTTCGAAGAATTTTGGAGCAGATTACCTGAGCAGAGCAGTTTAAATGAACATTTCTGTGTCCAGAACATTTGTGTGAAACATTTCGATGCTCAGGACTGTTTACAGGAAATGTGAGACGTTTATTTTAATTTGATTTTTGATGTGAAGTTATATTTGTTTAGGGTTTTGTGTAGGTTTACACAGCCACAACCGTATTTTTTTAAATTTGAGAAGAAATTTTTGTGAAATTTCCTTCTTAAGAGGGGGGTAATGTTATGATTGTGGTTGTGTTATCCTGTGAGAGCGTGCATGTGTTGATCGTAGGTAACGATCCGATGTTTTTTTGAGCTATCACGGTTACGATTCACGTGCCTTTTTAGTAAGATTTTCTTTTGTTCGTGAGTAGAGCCGATTTTGTTTTGTTGTGTTTAGTCCGGTGCGTTCTGGAGAGGTCGCACTGTCTTGTGACATCGTAAGTGTCACGTCGGTTAGTTGGCATCGCAACATTTTCGCTACTTTTTGTTTTCCTGTGCGCGTGTATTGAGCAGCCTTTATTTTGTTTTGGGAATGTTTTCGTACTTTCTAGAGCTACCAGGTGATAGGGATACCATACTTTTATGTGTCTTAATTATACGCTAGAATTTAGAGCTGAAGTGAGCAGCCGAGTTTTTGTAGCCTGTTATATTTTTTTTGTGGAAAGTTTATGTTAATGAGCTTCGGCTGCGTGTTTCGTTCTGATTGGTTGAGTTGTATGTTTTCCGTAGACGATTTTAGATTTTTGTAGTATATATAAGGAGGGCGCTGGGAAAGCCCGTTAGTACACTGTCTTGCTTTGTCAGTTGTAGAGACACGTAGTTTATTGCGAGAGACGCTGTGTATGAGAAACTTTGTGTCGCAGTGTGGACATCGCAGAAAAGACTTTGTATCAGTAGTTTGTGCATTTGAAAGTGCATTTTTGTGTGGATATCGCATCGCTGAATTAAATATTGTTGGAACCGTTACTCCAGTATTGTCTACATCCTTAAGCCACGTGCAACGGATTGCAGCTGAACGAGGTTTATTTTAAAGAACTCTACGCGTGTGTGTCTGGTGTGTTTATCATACTTCGACTACAACTCCACAACGTAACATTCACACACTGGTGTATTCCGAATAATAAGGGTTAACTGATTGTGTAAAGCAACATTTTATGAATTTCAGCTAGTAGTATGCTTATGTGTTATAGGTTATGGGATATTTGTGAAATCTGCCATGTTTTATAGGTGATTTTTACTAACATTTTCCGACGTAATCTATGATCATTTCAAATGACTGGGAGGTGTGCGACACTTATCCCCTTTTTTAAAAAACAATAAATCACTTTGACTAAAAACAAACTGTAAATACAGCAACTAATGTCAAAATGCTAGCACCATCGCAAGATCTAAAATTTAATTGTATCTGAGAACCTGAAACAATTTTGTAGTGTGTCAACGTAAGATTATTTTTTTCCTGTAAGTTTTGAAGAGTACAAACACAGAAACACATTTATAACATCTTAAAACAGTACAGTGGACACAGCATCAAGAGATGAATAATAAACATGTTTGCATTAATGTACAAGCAAGTAATGTTACAGCTAGCGATAACTGCTCGAAGTAACGTTGAGTTGGTGTACCTTGCCCTGTAGAGGGTGTAAATGTACACAGGGACTTGCACACATGGCTTTTGTAAACTAACCATTTGTGCTGAGGTGCATTTTGTACACAGACCATAAGGATACGTGTTTAAATGTGCACAGTTTTAATTATTGTGATCTTGTGTGTGATCTAAGACGATTGGCATCAAGTAGACTGTCACCAGGCGCCCGTTGTGTGACTAAGTGCTTATCAACGAAGAAAGCGCCAGTGGGCTATAAAAACCGACACTGTGCATTATGCAACAAGTGTTTTATTCGCATGTTGTGACACTGAGCGATTGCTCGGCATCATGCAGATGATGGGAAGCCACCCATAGCCCTTCTGACCTCCTTTACTGCACTGTCCACTGAGAAATGATGATCAGCGATCGCTTTCCACCTCAGCCAAGTTTTCATGAAAAAAAACAAAGCAGGGACACCTCCAGCTGGAGACATCTAAGTTTCAACTGCGTTTTCTTCCCCTTTAGAGTACTGCTGAATCAGTTCCATGCCAAATAAAATGCAACGGTAAACCGGAGGTGAAAATCGGATGTGTGCCGCAAACTGAAAACTGACATCGACTGTGACATAATTCGTGATCAGACTACAAACATCCTATAAACAATTACGCTGGTATCCAATCAAACAAACCTGACTGCAAAAAATGAAACAATTTTGAAACTATCACAGACTGCAACTGTTGTGTTTAGGCACAAACTTAGGGGACAACCAAAGTCATGTGATTATTTCTCCGAGATCGTATTTTTGTGTTCAATTCTACCCGTACCCATTTGGTCTGTGTATATTATGCACCTACACATGAATGTACAATTGCTGTGTGTGCATTTAACCCCCCAACAGGGTGAGGTATACCAACTCAGCCTAAGTAAAAGCACTAATAGTAACAGCAGCAAGTACAGACTGGTATGAGAAAATGCAGTCTAGTCTAAATAACTGCAATAACAGCAGCAAGTACAGACTGGTATGAGAAAATGCAGTCTAGTCTGAATAACTGCAATAACAGCAGCAAGTACAGACTGGTATGAGAAAATGCAGTCTATTTGCGAACGGAGATAGAGGAAAAGAACCCAAATTTCCCACGAGTGTGGGTGCTAGTCAGCTGTCATCAAAGTTGTCAAGAGAGATATCTGGCACATATCAAACCTAGCGCAATTGTATCTCCTCCCCACCTTTTTGCTCCTGCGGCTCCCTTCCTGACCTCAATCATTTTTGTGTTTTTGTTGTTCACAATTAAAAATAAGAACAACTTCGAAATGAGGCTTGTCGGAGCACGTTCTGGAGCATGCACATGACATTTTGGGCATGCGGGCCGAAATTCTGGCAAAGTAACAAGATGAAAATGGCATCACATCTAGCTACGCAAACCTTGCTGGAGGACATACTTTTGGCGCCAAGTGCTGTGTGTGTATGTGTATGTGACAGTGACTAGAGCCCATGTTTGAGGATGGACATGCTTGAATTGTATGATAATGTCCCTTTGTTGAGACACCCTCTGGATTCGCCCCTGATATCCTTCTATCCTAACCCACCCCCTGATCCACACACACTGGCACACAGAAATAAAAATGGACACTCCGCGTACCCCGCCATGGCTCTGTGGCCTGGCGTAGCGATAGCTAGTCTGAAGAAGAAAAATAGCAGGAGCAGCGAAATGACATCACTTCAAGCTTCACGTCATGGCAGCATTAGTCCAACGACTCCGTGTTCATAGTGACAACTTGATGTTATACGTCAATCATTGCAGTACTAACATTTTATATATTAGAGGATAAAACGTTGCAATTTTCTTGCTGATTTTCACACTTAGGTCTTAAGGTCACAATTTGACCTAATCCTGTCTAAGAGCCAGGACAGACAGCAGGCTTATGCAGAGACTTTTTATGAAAAATCATGCAGGTATTAATGAGAAGATAGTTGGTTTTTTTTAAAGAAAAGTCCAAAGTTCTGTTAGCTGTTTTAAAAATAACTCCGAAAAAGTGGTGCCAAACATTAGCTGATTTTCAAGATAAGGTCTTAGACTGGGGTCTAAACGCATAACGCCATCACCTCTCCTTCAGCTCTCCTGTGTCTTAAGGTCACAAGTTGACCTAATCCTATCTAAGAGTAAGAGCCAGGACAAACAGCAGGCTGATGCAGAGACTTTTTATGAAAAAGCATGCAGGTATTAATGAGAAGATAGTTTTTTTCTTTTAAAGAAAAGTCCAAAGTTCTGTTAGCTGTTTTAAAAATAACTCCAAAAAAGTGGTGCCAAACATTAGCTGATTTTCATGATAAGGTCTTAGACTGGGGTCTAAACGCATAACGCCTTCACCTCTCCTGACAAGTACGGGGTGTTGACACTAACCTTGGCAAGGGGGATAATTCTCACAGTTTTGTCGGCCAAGATGAGGGTTGTCCACTCCTGTAGCTTTTGGTGTTCTGCTACTAGGTCCTCTCTTACGATTGCGGAGCTACAACTGGTGTCTCTCAGCAGTCTCACTGATGTGTTGCTGACGGATCCTGACACCACCGGCATGTTGGGCACTTCACTCTCAGGCAGCGCGATGTTGGAAACTGGTAAGAATGTAGCCCCATCGCCAACTGGAATGCGTCCACTCCTTCTGAAAGACTTGACAAGCTCCGGTGTCACCCGCCTTTCTCCAGACTCAAAGTCACTAGATGACGTCA
Organism: Semisulcospira habei; assembly: GCA_036245525.1. NCBI lineage: Eukaryota > Metazoa > Mollusca > Gastropoda > Semisulcospiridae > Semisulcospira > Semisulcospira habei. The sequence continues at coordinate 184,159,648 of BTPG01000006.1, read as the reverse complement.
CATCATTAGCCATTACAGCAGTGGCTCTGTGTTGAGACGTGAAACCATTTTTGCCTGTTGTCCCGCGATCTTGGTTGGGCCTTCTGGGGTTGTCACCTCGGGGAACACTCTTGGAAGGACACCCTATCGCCGTTTGTCCATTCTTTCACAAAGGAAACATGTAAGGCTCTCCATCGGCATATGTTTTGGGGTGTCTCTGATGTCGTGGTTTTCCTCTGCTGGTGCCGCTGTACTGGCTAATCCTGAAGGAGCTGTGGACCAAGGATATTGACGCGCCTGAGGTGAAGATCAGCTACCAGTATGTCTTCGACCTGAGAGAGAAGCTGGAAGATACCCTCAGGATGGCTCGAGAAGAATTGGAGAAGGCGCAGAGCAAAGGGAAGAATTACTATGACCGTAAAGCCAAAACTCGACGATTCCAGCCGGGTGACAGGTGTTGGTTCTTCTCCCCACGGACAAGCTCCTGATGCAGTGGAAGGGACCATATGTAGCTGACACACTGGTTGGCATCAACGACTACAGAGTCAAGGTCAACAACAAGATGAAGATTTACCATGCTAATCTGCTGAAGAGGTACATCAAGAGAGGTCATCAGGACAAACCACAACAAGCAGCATCGGTGTGTCTGGCTGCTGATGAGAGACTAGACGACGAGAACCTGTTTGACCTTAATGAACTCCGCCACAAGGAGGGTGTGGAAGACATCCAGTTCGGTCAGAACTTGACCCAGGCACAACAAGAAGAGGTGAGAGTCCTAACTGCGGAGTTCATGCATCGATTTACGCCAACAGAGACAACAGACACCATCCAGCATGAAGTTAATCTGACGTCCAACGAGCTGGTTCGCAGCAAGCTGTATCATCTACCTTGCAGCACGAGGGAAGAGCCGATGAAAGACATCAAGGAGATGCTGGATCTGGGTGTCATCAGGGAGTCCAAGTTGCCATATGCTTCCCCAGTGGTCATCGTGAAGAAACAAGAGAAATCCATTTGGTGTGTGTGGACTATCATACACCCAATAAGCGGACAGTATTTGACCCTGAACCATCAACCCTTGAACTATCTGAACGGTGCCCATCTCATGATTTGGCGATATTCCAGAAATGAACTTTGACATTAAATTGCAGTCTATCAAGGGTTCACAGAACTTTTGAGTGGATTACCTGAGCATAGCAGCTTAAAAGAACATTTCTTTGTCCAAGAAAGTTTAAAGGAATGATGAGACGATTATTTTAAAATAGTTGATTTGATTTTGATGTGAAATTGTTAGTAGTCATAGTTCTGTGTAGTTTAACACAGCCATAACCGTATTTTGAGATTTGAGAAGAAATTAGTTTTGTGAAATTTTGTTCTAAAAAAAAAGGGGGTGGGGTGGGGTAATGTTACGTTTGTTGTTGTGTTATTCTTTGAGAGCATGTATATGTTAATCATAGGAAAGATCCAACATTCATTTGCATTATTTTGGATAAGAATTATGTACCTTTTTAGTAGGATTCATGTTCTTTTGCATAAAGACTTGCGATCGATTTTTGTTCGACGCGTAGTTTGCTACAGTATTGAACAGTTTGTCCTACATTAGACTGGAAGGTTTGAGCAGGGTCGAGATCTTTCTAGTGACCTCATATATGACGTCAAAGTGTCAGCAACATTTTGTCACACTATATTAAAGGCGCTTAAAATAGTAGTAGAACTTGGTAGCTCATTCTAGAGAATTCTTTTTCATCAATATTAATGAGTTCTGGTTACGTTTTCTTTTCTGATTGGTTGTGTTGTGTAAATTTGCTGGATTATTCTGGAAATAGGTAATAGTATAAAAGACTGTGCTAGGAAGTATGTGTGTACATTGTATGAGAGATGCAGTGTGTCAAAAGTGTTGTAGAGGAGACAGTGTATCAGTGTTGGTGAATTTGTGAATGCATTGTGTGGAAATCTATCACATCGCTGCAATAAAATATTGTTGGAAATGTTACTCCAGTGTGGTCTACAACCTTAAGCCACGTGTGAGGGGTTGCAGCCAAGTGAAGTTTCCATATGTTTACATTAACCCCACATCCGTGCGGCGTCTGGTGTGATATCATACTACGACTACGACTACCACGTAACAGTGTGCATACAGCTGTAATGGTTAACCCTTTGCGTGTCCGTAACAGTTTTTGTCGAATGATATCTACTTTTGCGTGTTGGTATCGGTTTCTGTCATGATGATTCCTACCTTTGCGTGTCCGTATCGGTTTTTGTCGCGATGATTCCTACCTTTGCGCATCTGTATCGGTTTTTGCCATGATGATTCCTACAGGAGTCATCGCGACAAAAACTGATACGGACATGCAAAGGGTTAACCCCCCACCCAAACAATGCATGTGTGCATGAAGAATGCCGCTGCAGACAAGCAATACACCATGACCAAGAGCAACAGACAGACCCACAGTAGCACTGAACTACGCTATTGGAGAAGAGAGGCTAATGTGTGCTGGTTTGCGATTTTAGACCTTATAGCGAACAGCAGCAAAATCCAAAATCACAGACCTGAACACACATGACTACAAACAACAGATGTCATGCAGTTACACAGTACTTCACCCTTTGGCTGTGGGTACAGCTTGTTAGCACAATTTCTTGAGGAATCATCACATTAAAAAGCACTACCGATAGCCAAAGAGTTAAAAATAAATCTTTTTTTTTTTAAATTTGAAGATCTTACCAGCATCCATAAGTGAAAACATTCAGCTTGTGAGCTCCTTGTGTGGACACCCTAACATGTACAATGTGAACATACACACAATATAATAATAATGTACATGCATAGTGTGTTTGCAATGCTTGTGAGCCATGACTTTTGCAAAAATTTTAACCCTTTGGCTGACAGTAGATTGTTTTGTTGTGATGATTCATACAGGAATCAAACAGCCACCGACAGCCAGCGGGTTTAAACATTAAAAAGTCTTCCAGTCTTTTTATGACAAATCTCAAATCTCAACCTGACAGAATTTGGAATCCAGACCAAAAAGGTGACTGCGAAGATAAAGAATGTAAAATGCAGAGAAGAACCCAACAGAGAAAAAACACGCTTAGAAAAGACAGTTGCATCAGAATTTATCAATATTTTACAAAACAGACGAACAAATAAGTATACAATTCAGTTGCTATTTATCTTGTCAGTGAAGAAACAGAGGGGTAACTGAAGGATGTGACGTAAAACAAAAGATGAAAAACACAATTTTGTCTATTTTGCAAAATAGACAAACTTTTGTTCTTCATCTTTTTGGGTATTGCTTTGCTATGCTTTGTCTTGTAACTAACTTTTCTAAGTGTGTTTCTTGCTCCATTGGGTTCTTCTCTGACTATACTTGGCAAACACACTATAATACCCTGAATCTATTCTTCACATGACATGTATCATGTATTGAGAATATAAAGCAATACAATTTACTGCTATGTAGATCACTTGACACTAAAACAAATGTAGTTTTTCAAAAACATTTTTACAAAGAAACACTTAGATCAACCATGATGTTTCATGGGTGGCTATTCTGCCCTGAGACCTTGACCTTTGAGAGAGATCACTGAAATTAATATGCTTAGAAAGGTTTTACCACAAAGTACCCTTGGGCCAAGTTTGAAGTCTGAGGCTTGAATAGTCTCAGAGAAAATGCCAATGTTGAAGTTTACCATGGATAACGGACACTGGATGATGGACAACCCATTACATACTCACTTTTGCGATCGCACATGAGCCAAAAATGCATGCAGGTGATTAAAGGACATTTTTTTAGTACTGTCATCATTCTTGAAATGGCTTCCGAGACCATAATTGAACATCTAAGCTCTGCGTTTTCAGCCAGTTCTAAATGACAGTATTCCTAATTTTGCAGGCAGGCTCACAATATTTAAGTATCTTGAAGCTGTACTGATATGACATATTCCATTATAATTCATTAATTTACATCACCGTTTTATGAAGTTTAGCTAGCCTAAGCCACGAGGAATGTGAAAATGTTGGGATGGAACTTTGCACTTCCTTTGCGAGAATACAAGACGCTTTATGGTCATACAATAATGAATAAGAAAGGCAAAGACATTATGGCTCACGTGTATGACCTATTTACATGTGTTACCTTTGTGACAATAAGTAAAGGGCTGGCTTTTGCACCAGCAAAATCCATGTTTTATGAAAATGTAATCATTTTTCACACATATGCCAACCCCCTCCGCCCCCCCCCCCCCCCCCACCGGTGACCCTTGACCTTTGCGATAAGTCAACTAAATTAGTATGCATAGGAAGGTCTTATCAATTCATCAGCTACCTCTGTGCCAAATTTGATTGAAACATTTGCAAAAATGTTGATAATACCTACACTTTTATGAAAAGTTTGCATTTTACACACACTTGCCAGCCTCTTGTGACCCTTAACTTTTCCGAGGGGTCATTTAAATTAGTATGCATAGTATCTCTGTACCAAATTTGGGTTTGAAGTTGTGAATAGTATTTAAGAACAAACATCTTTGTCAAAACATGGCTATTTTGGACCTCTTTCCAGAACTCTTGTGACCCTTGACCTTTTCAAGGGATCAACCAAATTAGTATACATATAAAGGTCTTACCATCAGGTATATTTGTACAAAGTTTGGGTTTTAAGTTGTGAATAGTATTTGAGAAAAAATAAAGTATGTCAAAATAAAGCTATTTTTGGCCTATTTCCTCATCTCCTGTGACCTTGACCTTTGTGAAAGGTCACTCAAATTGATATGTTTAGAAAGGTCTTGTCTGAAAGTATCCTTGGGCCAAGTTTGAAGACTGTGGCTTGAAATTTGAATAGTCTCAGAGAAAATGCCAATGTTAAAGTTTACCACGGACGACCGATGGGACGACCACGTGAGCCAAAAAGGTGATCGAAAACGTCACTAAAAATATAATGTTGCATTATATTAAAAACAATCATGAAGGCAAAATCTGTCCCATTTGCTTGACAAATGGCTGCACTAAGTTTGGAGTACCACAATTGCATCCTGACGTGTCCAGACTGAGTACTGCTGCAGATAATTGAGTGTGCCTCTGCAGATTTTGATGCCTGTACCCATACTCTGAGGTAAATGTAAAACTAACTTCCTTCCTATCCTCTTAAATACATTCATTTCAGGTTTTCGCATTCTATCGGCAACATTTCAAAGAAATGGAGACATCTAGAAGGTGGCTTTCATTTGTTTCAGTGAGCTTAGCTGGCTGAAAGTTAGAACTGTTTGGTTAGGGCTGATAGACAACAGCAAGTTAGTACATGTTTTCGCTAGCAGAGAACAGACAGGATTTTGAAGGTTTCCATGCAATAGCATGCATGCTCAGTCAAGACAGCTATCTAGTGTAACACAAGCCCGACAGCAGCAAGCGTCCCACTTTTTTTCAACATCACAGGTGAAAGAAAAAATGCAAGGGGTGACTGAGGAAGTGACATTATTGGAGGTGCTAGAGATTCTTCCACAATTTGGATACTTTAAGATGCTTTCAGGGAAGCTCTTTTTCTCACACATGATAAATAGGGATGTGAGACTGCATGACAGTTGACTGAATTGTAAGCTGTGCATGACTCCCATTTATCAACCCCCTCTGTTCCAGCAGCATATAGTAGGTTAATAATGTTTATGCACAATATCATAAAAATAAATTGCTCCTTGGCTGTAACCTGTGGGTGAGTAAATATATAGCCAAATCCATGCCTGCAAATTCAATGGACCAATTTGGACACACTAAGGAAGTGTACATATATTTATATGAAACATATTTTCAAAAAGTGAACACCAAAGTGTGACACAAACTCAAATTATTAAAATGTTTTGAAACTTGACTATTATTAATAATGTCTGTGGCATGTTTTGTCATTCTTGTTTTCAAAACAGTGTTTGAAAAGATAATCTGAGATTCTGTATTGTTGTTAGAGCCCTTCAAATGTCCAAAATCTGAAGAAAATGGAGGTTACTGATGACTAAAAATATTTTCTAGTACAACAAAAATGAGTATATGTGTGCATCTTTTTACTCCAGCACAGACAGAACTAACACTTTGATTAAAATAATACCAGAAAATTGCACACGTTTACTAAGATGTATTTTGAAAGAAATCTCATGTCATCAGTAACCTCCAAACGTTTAGCCTCCGATTTCTTTACGTCATATTTAAGCAAAATCGCCTCAGCATTAAAAAACAAGATGGGATGAACCATAACCCACAAAGTCCCTTCAATATGAAAGCTGTCCTCGCTGTCAAGGGTCTCTACCTTTTGTCTTTGACCTGATTATGATGTTGAAATATCTCCTTTTGAAACAGCCTAGCAGATCTGCCAATGCGCCACAGTGAACTCTAAAAGGGGTGCAGTGCATACACATCATTGGTTTGTCAAACGTCATTTGTCATGACATATTTTTTTTTGTTTTTATGTAATTTTGTATTTAACGTGAGGTGAGTTTCACTTTTGCTTCAAGAATTGAGAAAATGGTGACAGAACTAGAAATCACAGTACAATGTCAGTTTTGCTATAATTTGCATGCAATCAGGTTGACTACATGATATATTAAGTACACCTGCATGCTCTTCTGAAAGCGTGTTGATGTGTGTGTGCGCATGCGTGTGCATGCATGCACTCTCCAAATATCTCCAAGAGGCATAGATCCTCATGTGCCCGGAGGGCGCTTGAGAATCTATGCTGTGCTAATGCCATGGAATTCCAGGCTGGTAAGCTTGCATTGTGTCATCAGCTGCCCTTTTTGTGACTGCATCGCTCACGAGATCTAGAAAGAAAGGGTAGTGGGAGAGAGAAGGAATGACAGACCTATCTTTTTGAGCCTTCCACTGAACACCTACTGCATATAGCAATAGGGACTACCCCCAGGCGCACCGCAATCCGCTGGAGAATATTCAGTCCTCCCCCCGAGAGGGGAGGCTAGTGCATGAATATTCCCAAACAGATCTTGAACCTGGATAGATTTAAGTTTTTGCCGCCTACAACCGGTTTTGCCCCAATAGGGGGCTCTTCAGGTAGGCATACGGCGTAACCTGAAATTGCAAACACAACTCATGTACTAGAAAGCCGCCTCCAGAATTTACTGGTAGCACCACTAGCACAGCGCGGATTGCTTCCCTAAAGCTTTATGAGGTGTTGCAATGGAAGAAGACAGACTAATTTTGAAAAGGCAACACCTAGGCAATTTTGAAAAATTATTGAGTGCATTTTTTGGCTTTGGGCGATGCCTTTGTTATAAGTAAATAATAATTGCACCACAAAATTGCCTAGGTGTTGCCTTTTCAAAATTAGTCTGTCTTCTTCCACTGCAACACCTCATAAAGCTTTAGGGATGCAATCCGCGCTGTGCTAGTGGTGCTACCAGTAAATTCTGGAGGCGGCTTTTTAGTACATGTGTTGTGTTTGCAATTTCTGCCTACTTATAGTCCCCGATCACCTTTGAGTGCCAGTGGGACATTAAAATGGAAAGAATGAATGATGAATTCTGCCTACCTGAAGAGCCCCCCCCCCCCCCCCCCCCCCCCCCCCTTGGGGCAAAACTGGTCGTAGGTGGCAAAAACTTAAATCTATCCAGCAGGTCCAAGATCTGTTTGGGAATATTCATGCACTAGCCTCCCTTCTCGGGGGGGGGGGGGGGGGGGAGGGGGGGGGGGGGGGAGGGGGAAGACTGGATATTCTCCAGCGGATTGCGGGGCGTCTGGGGGTAGTCCCTATTGCTATATGCAGTAGGTGTTCAGTGGAAGGCTCAAAAAGATAGGTCTGTCATTCCTTCTCTCTCCCACTACCCTTTCTTTCTAGATCTCGTGAGTGATGCAGTCGCAAAAAGGGCAGCTGATGTCCTGATGACACAATGCAAGCTTACCAGCCTGCAATTCCATGGCATTAGCACAGCAAGAGCATTCTCAGAATTTAATAAAAAAAAATTATGTCCCTTGGACTGAGCTATTCTGATTGAGTGCATTTCTTGGCTTTGGGCGACGAGATAGATATGTGCGTGTGAGAGAGAGAGAGAGAGTGAGAATTACGTCATATTGCGGCAATGTCTGCGTGGTGACGGAGTTGTTTCTTTCACATCACCGCCACTGTCTGACTTTCTCCAGATGTCAAGTTTTCTTTACTGTTTTAATTTTTTTCTGAAAAGAATTAATTTTTTACTGAAGAAGTTGAAAGGGTACAAAGCTGGCTAATGAACTCATGCTTGTGCGGACAGAAATATCAGAGATTTTCTTGTTTACATACATACGCACACGCATACATACATACGGTGCTTTGCGCCAAATGTATGTTCAACAACGAGGTTAGGGTACAGACATGACGTAATTTTTTTCTTGTTACTTCAGTTGTCAGAGGTTTAGGCCTGCCCACCTTTGACGTCATGGACATGATATTAAATTCGTCCAACGCGACCCATCCTAAATGGTCCCTACTATAAATAGAAGGGACATAAAAACAGAATGTGTGCTTAGTAAAACTATCATATATTGCACAAACAAAAAGATGCACAAGCAAAAAGAAAATAAATCAAGAAATTTTATACTTTTCACCCTAAAAATAGATTTTCATGTGTTTGTCACATCCGCAACATAATACGAAAATCGGAATGTAAAACCCACTGTCAGAATGAAAGCTAATAATAATAATAATAATACATAGTTCTTGTATAGCGCTGTTCTCCAGGAAAATACTGGACTCACTGCGCATGCACATCGGCACACCCTTTCTCTCAGACACACACGCACAATTATACACTACTTTAAACCACCCCATCCCTTCCCAACACCTTACATTCACTTCCTCTGGGATCAGAATAAGTGGCAGTCAGTCAACAGTTAGCTAAATATGAGCTAAGTGTTAAATGCCCGACAAAAAAGAAAAGTCTTTAAGTGAGCTTTGAACTGTGACAATGTGGGCAGATGCCGCATTTCAGTTGACAGAGTTCCACACACTTGGGGCTAAAAAGGTGAAAGAACGCTCCCCGACAGTTTTCATGTTAAGCTTCGGGATTTTTAAAAGTTTTTCACTGGAGGAAGGGAGGATGCGTGATGGCTGATAAGCAGACAGCTTGGCAGAGAGTACGGCGGGAGAGATCTGTCAAAATGCCGATAGGCGAAAATTGCAATTTTGTACTGGCAGCGGAATTTGACAGGCAGCCAGTGCAGCTGCTTCAGTAGAGGCGTAACGTGGTCTCTCTTTCGTTTCTTCAAGATGAGACGCGCCGCATTGTTTTGAATCATCTGCAAGCGTGAAATCTGATCTGCTGGTAAACCTGCCAGTACAGAATTGCAATAATCGAGCCTGGAAGTAATGAATGCATTTACAAGTCTTGACGCCGCACTTTCTGTGAGATACGGTCTGAGGGAAGAAATTCTGCGCAGCTCAAGGAAACCAGCTCGGCAGATGCTACTGATATGATCATGCATGGAGAGTGTCGAATCCATCTTCACACCCAGATATTTGACACATTTCTGGAAGGGAACGCTGCAGCCACCAATGTTTGCGAACTCACCGTCAATCAGACTAAGGCGAGACTGAGAGCCGGCAGGCATGACTTCGGTTTTGTCAGTATTAAGCTTAAGTTTGTTACTAGTCATCCAAGACAAGACGTCGTCTATACAACACTGTACGCTCATCTTAGTGGAGCTGAAATGGCTAGGCGCGCTACTTCTTGACAATTCAGTATCGTCAGCATACTTGTGAAAATCACACTCATGGGCGGCAATTACATCAGATAGAGGTTGTGAATATAGAGTGAACAAAACAGGCCCTAATACGGAGCTCTGAGGGACTCCACACAACAAAAGACTAGAAGCAGATAGCTGGCCATTAACGATAACAGCCTGAGAACGATCCTTAACGTATGAAGTGAACCAGGTCAGCGTGGTACCACGGATGCCAAAGGTCACCTCTAACCTCTTCAGCAAAATAGAATGATCAAGCGTGTCGAATGTTGCGCTGAGGTCCAACAGAGCAATGAGAGAGACAAGTCTGTCGTCTGCCTTCACTAGCAGACCATCCAGGACGCTCAGCACAGCAGTCTCCATGCTGTGATCCTTTCTGTATGCCGACTGGTGCATTTCTAAAAGACCGTTTCCAGACAAATGGCTTTGTAGATGTTTCAAAACAACCTTCTCCAAAATCTTTGAAATAAACGGAAGGTTAGATACAGGTCTTAAATGCTTCAGCTATCAATAGATACATGGACACCAATGTCTAGATCAATAGAGGAGTTGACAAGCTCATCAGCATAAATGTGTCCCACTACTGCTAAATTTCCAATAAATGCACAGAAAGAGTTTCGACGTTATTTTGTCAGGAGTGTTTTCTGTCATTTGCAACTTTCTGTTTCGATTTCACACAACACTGCATTCAGAACTGGTTCCTTGCTAAGCAAATATGACCAGCACATTGTACAATGCCTTAGAAAGACTCTACTAAGTCAATCTCTTCATGAAGGTCAGCAGGTATTTTAAAAGAATATCGGCGAGAATGTGTGCGGACGTTATGAAATATATCTGGAGGTGAAGTGTAAAATGATGATAAAAGAAATAGCACATTCCCTTGCCACGCCCTGTCTTTAGTCATCTTCAGCGACAAGTAAAGGCTATTGGCATCCGGGTCATCAGTATATACAAAATTAGAATCAAGACATAAAATATTCACCTGCACTGATGTCATTAAAAAAAAAAAATCAGTACAGACATAGGCTTGAAACTTCGCTAGGTTCACTTGCTTACCAGTGGGAATTGTTTTCCCGATCTTATACTCCATGCCTGGACATGTAACATCCAGTCGCATACATTCACACGTGTCTTTGCATCAATAAAAACATTTTTCTGGAAATAACTAAAACTTTCTGAATAATTACTGCACCTAATCTATATTAATATATCCATCAAAATGGCTGGTTTGCGGAAATAATCACAGTGAAAGGTTTGTTTTTAGTAGTTTTACTGGTTTTCTCAGGGAAGGTTCGCGTGTCATGTTTTCATGCTGCCAAAAATGACACTTTTGTCTAATTAATCCTCAACAAAGTACACTTTCGAAAGAGTAATCAAGACATGCTTGTTATATATATGTATTTCTTCATTCAATATACAACAAATTGGTGTCAAATGGAATGTGACAGTGCAAATTGCAATATAATGTTAATGCTTGAGTGACAAACGTGGTCACTGATTGGTGCTTTCACCTTTTGAGAATGGCTCAAATGAGAGTGAAAATTGATAACAGAGTATGATCATGTGCGTCAAGATACTATAAACAACCTCAACACCGAATTCAAAACATAATTGTAATAGAGAAATGTTCACAGTTGGATTTTGCTGGTTATAAAGAAACAATCAGTTTAACACAAGTTATTTGGAAGTGCGTTTCTATTTTTTACTCCATTACATTAACAAAATCGACAGTCACTCGTTTGGTCTAGCTTTCACTTTGAATACCATTTCTGGCACGGACTCGTGACTACGGACTAACTTGAGAGAATAACGTTAAACGCACTGCCGCACCGCTGCACCCTCGCGTAGCAGGACTGATTTGGAAACAATCAGCAAAATAAGATCACGGCTTACCTGGATATTTATAGTAACCTCCGTTTTCTTTCATCTGGATGTCATAGTAGATAAACTTCGTTTTTATCTGTTGAAAAGCGCCCGATGATTGCAAAATGTTTCACTTGAACGGTTTTAGCCCTGACCCACCTGCACAGATTGTTTATCGTCTGCCATGACAGTTCGGTTGCACGCCAAGAGTTCCGTTAGTGACAAAATAGGTCATATTGTTTATATTTCCGAATTCTAAATGTTTCAAACATCCAATGTACTTTCACTGTGTTCACAGACTATTATTTATCCATTTAACTGTCGTAAAAATTATCGTATGCTAACAGCAATAGCTTGGAAAATACGAAATATATTACGGAAACGAACACAAAATCCTTTCCAATGATGCCAAAAGTTACTTCCCCATGACAGAACTCATCGTCAACGACGCCGCGAAATACCTCTGCGCTATAGTGGATGGAGAAAGCGTCACACGTCGCCGCCGCATGCACTTTAACGGCCTGCGCACCTCAAAATGTTTTCCGCGGCTCTCCGGCTTTGAAACTGACACTGTGACATGTTGACGGTGTCAGGGCAAAGACAATACATTATACTATAATGTACTGTCTTTGATAACATGATACCCCAGAACTGACATGGGCACTACTGACAGAACTTAGTAACCGTGACTCAGTGATACGGCCGCTTTACGGTCGGTCCGGCGGCTTCATAAGAGTTTGTCTACCGTATCCGTATATTTGACTTTAAGTAGGTCAGCTCCCTTATTATAGTGGCTAAACCGTTGGGTTTGAATTGAAGCTGCCTTTTGAAATAACTTATGGTTGTTCGTGGTCTTGTCCTGACTAAATATGTTTAGTTCTAACGTTTGGGATGAATGTACGACTGAGATAAGCACAGATGCAACAACCGCTGCGCCATCGCGTTTGATTGTTTTGAGTTGGTGTGGTGGCGGCTACACACGCGGTGGCAAAGCGGTTGTCTCTCTTGGCTTGACTTCGCGAACGAAGATTTTATAGGAATTGCCCACGATGTCTGCAGGCTTGTTCGTGGCTGCGGAGGCCAATCCGAGACAGGCAGGTTCGACCGCAGTGGCTGCAGGGGAAGGTATAGACAGGGTTCTGAGCTGCGGCATCTCTGTTTTTTCTCCTGAGCCGCTTGTCCTTAAGGCTAGCTCTGTGAGAGTCCTCAAAGGAGACAGCTGCCTTGTAAATGGTGGAGCGCCAGGTGTCACGGTCCGCAGCAAGCGAAGACCACAGGTGGTGGTCGATTTGGCAGGCACTAAGTGACTTCTTGAGACAGTCTTTGTATCTCTTCTTTGGTGCCCCTCTGTCACGGTGTCCAGTAGCAAGCTCGCCGAACAGGGTGATCTTTGGTAGGCGATGATCCTCCATCCTGGAGACATGCCCCGCCCAGCGGAGCTGTGTCCGCAGCAGCAAAGCCTCGATGCTCACAGTTTCAGCCTGTTCAAGGACCTCGACGTTGGTGACATAGTCACTCCAGTGAATGCCCAGGATGGTACGCAGGCAGCGCTGGTGGAAGCGTTCGAGGAGTCGTAGTTGGCTGCGGTAGAGGGCCCAGGACTCGGAACCATACAGCAGGGTGGTGAGGACCACAGCTCTGTACACGCTGATCTTGGTGCCTGTTTTCAGCTGTTGATTGTGCCACACCCGCTTGAAAAGTCGCCCGAAAGCGCTGTTCGCTTTTGCCAGCCTGCTGTCAAGCTCCTTGTCCAGCTTGGCGTCCGACGTGATAATGCAGCCAAGGTAAGTAAACTGGTGCACTGACTTTAGTTCAGACTCGCCAATGGTGATGTGAGGAGGGCGATACACTGTCTTGGGTGCCGGCTGATGGAGGACCTCTGTCTTTTTCAGACTGACCTCGAGTCCAAAGAGCTGGGCAGCAACTGCGAAGCAAGACGTGATGCGCTGCAGGGCTCTCTCTGTGTGTGCAACGAGGGCAGCATCATCAGCAAAAAGCAGCTCACGAATCAGTTGGTCTAGGGTTTTCGTGTGGGCCTGCAGTCGTCTGAGGTTGAACAGGCTGCCATCGAGACGATACCTGATGTACACTGCATCGTCATCATCGAGGTCCACTGTGGCCTGCTTCAACATCATGCTAAAAAAGATGGTGAAGAGGGTCGGTGCCAACACGCAGCCCTGCTTTACGCCGTTGAGAATAGGGAATGGTTCTGAGAGGTCATTGTTGAGTCTGACCTGGCCTTGCTGGTCCTCGTGTAGCTGGACAATCATGTTGAGGAACTTTGGGGGACAGCCAAGTCGCTCCAGGATCTGCCACATGCCTTGCCTGCTCACAGTGTCGAACGCTTTTGTTAGGTCGACAAATGTTACGTACAGCCCTTTGTTCTGCTCGCGGCTCGGTTGTCACACTTCAGTAAAAGCTCCATCGTCAGTCAGGCCTCTACCAAGTGCATTGGGTACGGAGGCACGCCGTTTCAGCCGGTGTGGAGAAGACGCACGTGCAGACCCTTCACCTCCAGAACCAAGTGTAGAAGGAAGCCGAGGTTGCGATAGATGATGGAACCACACTGGTCAGTAACCCCGCTCTCTGTGACGTTTTAACCCTTTGTGCATGCCAGTCATCACACGCCCGCCCGCCCGAACCAGGCTCATGCAAGCACGCACACACGCACTTAAGTATACGCACATGCACCGTCAAACACACACACACACACACACACACACACACACACACACACACACACACACACACACACACACACACACACACACACACACAAAAAACACACACACAGCACACACACACACACTCACACACCCGCACACTCACGCACTCGTGGCACGAACGCACGCCGGCATGCACGCGCGCACGCGCGCGCGCACACACACACACACCACACGGCACCGCACACACACACACACACACCACACACACCACACCACACACACACACACACAAGCACGCCTGCGGGTCAGTAAGAGTCAACACAATATATGGCTCACTTCTATTACATGTATAGGTACACGCGGAATAGTGGTACATTTTTGTTCTGTTTAGATTAGGCTAAAGATGGGCGTATACAATAATATATTTTGATTGTATATACTTACACATAATGCATGCACAGTCAATATGATATCCGGTACACACGAGTATGATTAGTCATACGCGTAAAAAAACAACAACAAAAACCCCGCGATATCACGGGTACCCCTAAGCAGTTAGCTGAACACTGATTCGAAATATAAATGGACTATTATTACAACGGCATTAGTATTGCACATTCTGGTAAAAAAGCACAATTGGCTGTTCAGTCACAAGAAATAAAATCGAGACAACCTTGAGTATGTGTGATATATATATATATATATATATATATATATATATATATATATATATATATATATATATATATATATATATATATATATATATATATATATATATATATATATATATATATATATATATTCAACTCTTTCCATCTGCGCAGTCTGAGGAGAATCTTGGGAATCACTTGGAAGGACCGTGTTCCAAACACTCAAGTGCTGGCCCAGGCAAACATTCCTAGCATGTACGCACTCCTTCACAAAGACGCCAACGCTGGCTCGGTTATGTCTGCCGCATCAAGGATGGTAGGCCGGATTCCTAAGGACATCTTGTATGGTGAGCTCGCCTCCGGCACCAGACCAACAGGCAGACCAGCGCTTAGATACAAAGATGTCTGCAAGCGTGATCTGAAAGCTGGAAGCCTGAATCCCGCAGACTTAGAAGCCACCACCCGCCGCAGCCCGTGAGATCGTGCCAGCTGGCGGCTCGCAGTGAAGACCAGCATAAAGCTAAACGAGGGAAGGAGAGAAAGCCAGTGGGAGGAGAAGAGGCAGCGCAGACGAAAGAAAGAAGAGCCAGTGCCCACAGCAACAGTCACAGGCTTCATCTGTAGCAAATGCAACAGACACTGCGCTCTCGCATTCGACTGATTAGTCACAGCAGGCGCTGCAAATCTTAAAAAACGGACTGACCCAGCAAGGGGGAGGGGAGGGGGGAATGACGTTCTAGACACATCCCAATGCGCAAAACGCACGATGTCTTTTTGCGCATTGGGTATATATATATATATATATATATATATATATATATATATATATATATATATATATATATATATATATATATATATATATATATATATATATATATATATATATATATATATATATATATATATATATATACTGATCAACAAAAGAAACGCGAATTTTTCACAATAGCGCTTTTCTTCGTAAATATGCTTTAAACCAGGTTATTTTGACGTCATTTATTAGAAAATGTAATGAAGAGTGTGTTATGTCGTGTGCAAATTGAATGTTTAGTCTACTTAAAAATCTCACATCGATGAGTTATGACGTCATCAGTGACACTAACATCACAGGATATTGAAAGTGAAATGGGAAGCATCTGCAGAGGGCACAGCTGAAAGCCAACCCTTAGTGTCACTAAGATACGTGTGCATGAAAATCAGGCCTGTTTGGTCTTGACCTACTTTTCGTGTATCAAAGGCACCTAAATAACCAACATGACATACAAACATAAAAATCAAAAAGTTCTTTATTTTTAGGTTAGCGGCCATATTTACTAGATCAAATGGATATGGGTGTGTTCTTTATCTCAGCATCAGTCACTGGAGCATAAAAAAATGGTTTGAAAGTAATTCAGATTAAATCAAATAAGATTTATTAAGAGAATGATGTGCACCGGAAGTTCTGGTACTCTAATGAATTTTTCGAGTCAAATTTTATTTGAGGCAGTTAATAACATCATAAACAATCCACACAACTTGTGTGTTAAAACATATCACAGAAAACGTGCTTCACAGAGTGTGTCCAGTTTTGCTTATTATCACCACTAATGAAACCCTGTGTCCTCCAAGGTAGCCATGGGTGACAACTCATCCAATTTTTGTGTGAAGGTAGCTCAGACAGTAGGCTGATATCTGAAGTAAGCAACAAATAAAATGTTCTTGTGTGTTACTGTCAGGCCGGCTCTTTGTTTGCGGGTACACTTACAGACACTTTTTTTCGCGTTTTTAATGGAAGTCAGCATATATATATATATATATATATATATATATATATATATATATATATATATATATATATATATATATATATATATATATATATATATATATATATATATATATATATATATATATATATATATATATATACCCAGCATTTTGTTTTATATGAAAAGACAGGGAGAAAAAATGACGCTCTAGACACATCCCAATGCGCTAAAAGCCATCGGGCCGACGTCGGCCGCCGTTGGCCCGTGCGCGGGCCAACGTCGGCTCGATGGCCTTTTGCGCACTGAGATGTAATCACATAATTGCCCAGTTTTGTAAAATCTTTGGAAATCAGTAGGTCACCAATATGCAGGCCGAAGATAAACTTGTAGTATTGCACAAATGTCCCTTCCTCTCCGTCATCCAGACCCCGTAGCTACAAGGATATCTTTCTGGTGGCAGTCAGTTTTGATATGAAAGACGCTGATTTCAAGTCCGAAAACACTAGTGAACGTTTGAAATTAACAAAAATAGACTGTTGCAATGTAACTTTATACAGCACAACCATTTACAGCCCTTTGACACGCAACGTAAGATATTGGTTGCTGGGCAAAACAAAAAGAGTCATCACATTGGTACCATTTTGTTTCCCCCAGCATAACTTTGACCTTATCGCATAAAAGAAATGGAATCAATATCACTGGGTCATCAATGGCCATGCAGCAAAATCTTATGCACATATTTCTGGGGGGAAAATGGCACAAACTTAGGAAGGTATGTATCATAAATTCGAAAACAAAATATATCTGTTGAATAGTGCAATGTATATATCACACATATACAGTGTACACTTTTGGCCCATAGTGAGTATTATGTTTTCATTGGTACAGTTACAACACAACTATGCGTTGGAAATCAGCTCTGTGAAGGCAAATGACAAGTCTATTTTTGTGAAAAGCGAGATTTTCACTGCGAGACAATGACAAATTTAGCTTTTCGTAAAAGATGACTTCTTTTGCCTTCTCATGGCAGACATGACGATGGAACGCCCAATACATAATGTATGCTGGCTGTGATTTTGTTCTTTACGGCTCTCAGTCGTAAGGTCCAAAAATTTAGACTAGCACACATAATGTTCACTCTTTCACTTCTTTCCTTCACTGAAAATGGACTCACCATAGCCGCTCTAGAAGCGACAGAAAAGTGGGATAACTTACTTCTTCGTCCATAAGCGAGTTAGCCCGCTTTTGGGCCAGAATGGTGCATTACTAGTCCATCAAATCAGCAGTTCCCTGGAACTATCACAATCGATCCGAGCTAAGCTGAACCGCGAAATGTATGGAGTATTAAGAAACAATCCTAAAATGTAAGGGAATGGCTCTGGAAATGAAACAAGTATTATCAGTCTGTGATCTGAATACAATTTAACTAAACTAAACAAAAAATTCTTATGATGCAAAGTGTTTTAATGATATGTAGTAACTGAATCACTTTGTTTGCCCATAAGCCCAGATACACTACAGGCCAAGAAATAACTCAAAAGTGGTGTCAGAATAGGTTGTCACCCTTACGGGCGCCAGGCTATTTTGGCGCCACCCCGTGAAACATCATTGCCGTTCTATCTCAGTCTTGAAGTGGTAAACGTATTTAGCTTTTAGATGACAGATATGTGAGTTTCGACTTTATGGCTCAGTGCGTTTAGCGTCAGCACTGTCAGACATCAATGTCTTCGTTGTCCTCATCAAACACATAGGTATTGGCTGGATCAAACTTCACTTTCACCTTTGACCCCCTTTGGTCGTCATCTGACTCGGACGCTGCACTGCTCAGAGCCGCTTCAATATCATCATCAGTCAGCTGAATGTCATCATCGCTGTCCGTCTCATCAGGATTGCTCGTAGACGCGGGCAGCTTCCTCAAAGCAGCGAGCCCGCTTGGTCGCGGTGGTGGCTCGCTCTCTGCGTCGTTTTCGCTGTCATTGTCATTATCAGGAGCACGCGGAGATGTGGGCAGTTTCTTCAGAGCAGCGAGTCCTCCTAGTCGCAGGGTTGGCTCGTCAGATTTCGTGGAAACAGACTGCTCAGCAGCGCCGAGTTTTAGGAATTTGATAGGAGCGTGACCTGAGTCGTTCCTGGCGCCACTGGCCTCTTGTCGTCTAGATGGGGGAGGAGTTTGGTCGAGCTGAAACTGCAAGGGAGAATCTCTGCTTGCTGCGCCAGGTTTGAGGGTGTCCGTGAAACGAACCCTGTTTCCGTCGGTGGCACTGTCGTTGTCCGACTCATCACTGCTTTTGGTGGAAGAGTAATCGCTGGAGACGTCCGAGAGGTGGACTCGCGGTATGATCTGTACTTTACGTGCTGTCTCTCTCTCAGCGTCTGCCGGGGACCATGATGCTGTCGCCGGAGAGCTGTCTGAGTCGGAACTGACGCCTTCGTTATCGGGTGGTGCCGGGATGTTTCGAGGTTTGCCTTTCTCGGAGAGAGAAGCGTTGAAGGCTGTGTCCTCATCAGAGAGGGATGCGTTATCCTCGCTCAATTTTCCCGAGCGAGCGCTGCTAAAGGAAGAGTTGGTTTTTATGCTGAATTGGTCAGACTCAGCGTCCGCGTGAGGGTCTTGAGGGAAAGGCGGCGGTGGGGTTTCAGGGGGAGGGGTCTCAGGGGTAGGGGAGTCAGGGACACGGGGCGGTGTGTCGGGAAGCGAGGGTGGGTCAGGAAAAGAGTCGCTGTTGCTGCTAGCAGAATCAGACCGGTCAGAACGACGGCCATTACGAGAAAGCACGACAAAACTATCATCTTCCACACTGACCCGACGCGCCGGTGCTTCTCGTACATCGCTTGCCTTTTCAGTCACACGAGCGTCGCCGTCGTCTAGGCAGTTGTTGTAGCTGGGTATATCTTCAATGGTAAGACCTCGGACGTTTACGTAATCTCGGTCTTCTTCCACTGAGGCGTCGCTGATTTCATCATCGCGTTCATTGTCTTTATCCTTGGCAACGGCAGAGTGCGTGTTGAAAGCCTGATTCTCGTAAACGTCGTGTGCAGCAGTTTCACGTCCTTTAAGATTATCGTCATGCTCTTCGAAGGGCGGATGAATACCGTCATTAGGTAGCTTAGCAGCTTCATGAGGCTTTGCGTTGTCAGTAATGACTGTATTTTCATCGGCCGCGGGCCCCGAAACATCGAGGTCTGAGTCAACAGTCTGTTCCGAGGGACCGTCGGCCTTGTTGTCTGCTACCAAACTGGACATAGACCGATCGCCATGTCCGCTCTGAACTTGCTTGGTTACGGAATAATTCTCATACAGCTCTAGGTCAGAGACTGACTCGTCGGAATTTCGTTCACTGTCACTATCCCCTCCTTTAACTTTTGGCTTTTCCTCGGTGTGTTCTTCTTTGTCAGGACCATTGGACTTGTATGTTAACAAATTTGACATAGACCCGTCGCCACGCCCGAGCTGAGCGTTACTGCTTATCGTATAATTCTCATACATCTCAGATGGAGAGTCTCGGCCGGAGATTGAATCAATATCGGAATTTCTTTCATTGTCACTCTCGTCTGCTTTAACTTCTGAAGTCGTTTTGATAGGTACTTTCGGAATTTTGTCGGCGGTGTGTTGTTCCTCGTGTGATGGCTCATCTGGTTGTTCTGATGTTCTGCTATCCTGAGAGGTTCCATCATCGGACCGTCCGTCATCCTCGTCCTGAGTTTCCTCAGATTCTTCTTCACTGGAAGACTTTCTCTGTGGGACTTCGCCATCAGTGACAGCGCCGGACTCGTGCATCTTGCGACGTTGTACTCTTCCTTCGTATCGTGCCGCATCACTGGACACCCTCAACACTGTCACGTTAGCATTGAATTTGTCAGTCAGTCTAGACGCAGCACTAGGTGAGAGGCAGGTGTCCACTGACTGCGCTCTTCGCCTGGCTGACATTTTGGCATCGTATTGTGAAATACTATTGACTCTTTCCTGATCCAGGTCACTGAGGGTGCGTGCCTGCTTGCTCTTGACCAGCTGTAAAAACTGTTTGACCGTCATGCCCGCGTGGTATTCCACCTCCTGTTTTGGGGGCTCCTCTGTGGAACTCTCGTCCTCTGCAGGAGCGGTGGGAAGCGGCCGTCTCTTATGTCTAGGTTGGGGCACGGGACTAGACCTTGCGTCGTCTGAGTCATTGTCAGTGGTATCGGTGGCCAGACCTTCAGAGCTGCTGGCGCTCTTGTTTCTCGGCATCATTTTGCTCCTTGTGTCATCCCCGTGATTAGCTTCAGGGACAAAACCGGCGTTGTCTTCGCCTCTCTTCTCCCCAGCATGTCCTTTGCCTTTACCTCCCTTTCCTCGCTTCGGTGCTGACGGAGTTTCGTCTACTTCAATTTCTGTCCCATCCACATTTTCCGCGTTTTTCTTGAACAGGTAGCCCTTCCTCTCTCGGAAACGTTTCTCTACCTCTTCCTCATCACCCTCCCCCGAGTCGAACTCAAAAGCCGTGTTCTCGTAGTAGGCAGAACCTCCTCCCTTGCTCCCGCCGATGACGAGGGAAAGGTCTTTGCGGCCGCCAGGCTGTAGTTGATTCTGGTGGAAGAACTGATCTGCGTCTTCTCTCACCTGAAACAAAGGATTGGGACAGGTACACGTCAGCCTCTGTGTATTGAGGCACCCGGGAGCCATATAGTCAATCCGCTTTATTCGCGTTTATTGTAGTGCAAAAGATTCTCAAGCCGACGTCAGCCTTAGTAGGCCCGCGCACAACCGTATGCAGCTGTGCGCGGGCCAAGTAAACTGACGTCGGCCCGATTACCTTTTCATCACCGGGCATCCCCGTGGGAGCCAGACCGGACCTGCGCGCGTTATCAGAATCCGATACGGACCGCTGTGTACCGACGCGCGTAACGCAAAGGCTGACATGCATTTTGCTGGAATAGACAGTTTGCTGGGGTCAGATGCATGAGTGCGCTTAGTCCTGCGTCGGTTACCAAAAATGTGCTTCGCTATAGCGGAGCACCTTGCTTAGTGGCTGGCGCGAAACAAAGCTCCGTTATGCAACTTGCCCCTGGAACTTATGCAGCCGGAGCATACTTTATAGTTTGCGATAATAGTCAGATACCACACCTTTGATCCCTGAAAAAAATGTTGTAAGGAGATGTTTCAACCGGGTATTTAATAGTAAAACTCATTGTGCCCTCGGTCGAAGTTTCCAACTTTAACAATTGCTTTTTGAAGATATATATAAATGTTCATGTGACAGCTCAGCCATACTAGTTCACGGGTAATGTCAGAATAGCTTTCGAGGCGTTAGGCTATTTGGGCACCATCCTTGAACTATCGTGACTGATCCACATCTTAGTATCTGTGGTGTGACAAAACTGATAATGTCACCGATATCTGAACCGACGTTAAATAAAATTATAAAATCCCGTCAAGGCTGAATGGATTACAAGTAGAGTCAGATTCCCCAAACAAAAGTGATATAATGAACATAGCCGGATCAAAGACAACCAGATTTGTTTTCATCCCTGCGTCACACAACCAATCACTTTAGTGCAAACCGTACCATGTGACCGAGCTACAAAACCCCTGTAGCGACTAATGGCGCACTTTTTGTATTCTCTTTCTGACGCGTCTTAGATGCCAGTTTTGTTCTATAAAAGATCACCAAAACGTTCTAAAGCACAAAGTTACTTAGTGATGAACTCAAAACAACAAGCACACTACTGAAGACGGCAACGTCGTGATTTTAAATTACGTCATAGTCTATTATGTATAAATGTATATTCATTTTACGTCAGTCATGTCTGGCGTGAACCAGGTGGGAAGATTTCTTCTTGATTACGTTTACGAAAATAGCGGAGGGATGAAAACAAACACGTTATTGGTAGCAGGGGCTTGCTGCAAGGACCCTTGTAGGCCTTCGGGAGGTCAAAGGAACCATTGTACCCCTCTTAAAAGCCTCCGGGGTACAATGGTTCCTTTGACCTCCCTCAGGCCTACAAGGGTCCGTGTAGCAAACCCCTGCTACCGATAACGTGACTTGTAATGTCCAATGCAAGAGGTAACCAAAAAAACTATTCACCAACCAGCCAATTAGCCAGCCATCCAGCCAACCAACCAACCAACTGATCAATCAGCTTATCAGTCAGCCAGCCAACTAACCAGTCAATCAACCCGGCAACCCAACTTCAGTCAGACAACTCTGCAAACTCCACTAACCAGTGTGTGTGGAGTGGCAGGTGGCCGATAGTCAGGATTGCTGAACTTGCCGAAGTCCCGGCCCAGGATCATTCTCACTGGGTACTTCTTGCGATACAGCCTGTACAGGATGCCAATACCGATCAGGACCAACACAACCAAGGGCACAGTAACCCCTGCGGCGATCTTGACTGCCGAGTTGTCGCCCGCGTCAACGCCGGACAGAGGAGGGACACTTTCGGAGGACATATCTATGTGTTCGGTGGTCGGAGAAACCTGAACAAGTATAATGTGTCAAATGTATACTCACATTATTCAGTTCACATAAAAAAGAGAAATAAAGCATATCAAAGGTAAGGTAGGCAGTAGGTAGGAAAAGGCACTGGTAAGCGCCAGTCCTACCAGCTTTCTTCAGGTCAGCCTAAGTATATAACGGTCCCCGGGAGCCATGAAGACGGTCTACATTAATCGCGATCGCGTTATCGTGGTGCTGAATTTCTATATAATATATATACCTACTTGTAAAAAAAACCGCGCAAACCCTGGTGAATAAAAGGTCCTCGGATTGACGTCAGCATTAGCTGGCCCGCGCGGACCTTTTGCTCACATGACATCTTTGTGGATACGCTGTGCCCGTTATATCAGACACCACGGTATACTGGAGCGCATGATACTGAGGCTGACCTGTACTTACCCCACATTGGATCTATGCGTTGGCAGTCATTCCTTTTAATCATAATCAGAAGCATCTAGAGAAACAGACGTGCATGTATTTTCGTCAGTGCTTCCATTTCATTAAGTCCCTTCTATTTATAGAAGGGACTTTTTAGGACGGGTCGCGGTGGGGCGAATTTAATAGCATGTCCATGATGTCAAAGGCGGGCAGGTCTAACCTCTAACAATGGATGTAACAGGATAAAAATTACGTCATGTCTAGTTACGCTAAGCTTGCTGCTGAACGTACATTTGGCGCGATGCGCCGTATGTGCGTATGTATGTGCGTATGTATGTGTGTGCGTATGTATGTAAACAAGAGAATCTCCGATGTTTCTGTACACACAAGCTTCAAACTTGGCGAAACGCTTTCTTAAGTGGATGGCTAAGAGAGTCTCCGAGCATATTGTAATTGAATGTCTCATTGAAAACATAAATAACCGTTAATAGGAAGTCGGTTGACCATATTAGAGTCCGTAATTTTTGTCATATTTACTTGAACTTTTGCATATAGCTAGTTTGGAGAAAAACATTGGATTGATTGTACATTGCTTAACGTCCCGACAGCAACAAGACTTTCTCAGGACGTGCCTGCACTTGCTTGTGAAAAAAACACTAAACAGAATATTGAATGTATGTCGCCAGCTCGTCTAATACGTTAAATAAACCTACCACATTGGGCCTAAATAAAGCTAAGACCATTTAGCAACACACGTCCAATATCAAGAGCTACAGGCAGCGCAGACAGTAGGGAGAGTTTTAAAAAGGCAAATACAGGTGAATGGACCAAGGGTAGACAGAAACACATGCCCCAGAATAGAAGGGAAACCCACCCTGTGGGGCTGACCAGGGTGACCCTGGGAACTAAAAAGTAGTTAACCCCACAAGTCCCCCAGGGCAGACCCGGGTGGGGGTGAAAAACATTGGATGAGTTCGTTAGCCAGCATTGTATTCTTTCAAGTTCTTTAGTAAAAATTAATTATTTTCAAATATAATTAAAAAAGTAAAAAAACCTTGACTTCTAGACAAATTATAGCAAGACTGAAATTGTACCGTGAAATTCTAGTTTTGTCACCATTTTCCGAAATCTTGAAGCGAAAGCGAATCTCATATCACGTTAAATATAAAATTACCTAAAAACAAAAAAACAAAATACGTCATGGCAAATGACGTTTGACAAACCAATTACGCGTGTGAACTGCGCGCGCCCCTTCTAGAGTTCACTATGACGCATTGGCACATCTGCGAGATAGGGACGTTAAGCAATGGACAACCAACCAACATCTGCGAGGCTTTTTCAGAAGAAGATATTTCAACATCAGAATCAAGTCAAAGACAAAAGGTAGAGACCCTTGACAGCGAAGACAGCTTTCATATATAAGGGACTTTGTGGGTTTTGGTTCATCCCATCTTGTTTTATTTATAGAAGGGACTTTTCAGGATGAATTTAATAGTATGTCTATGATGTCAAAAGAGGGCGCTTGACAATTGAAGTAACAATTAAAGTAACAAGATAAAATTACGTCATGTCTAGTTACGCTAAATTCGCTGGTGAACGTACATTTGGCGCGAAGCGCCGTATGTGCGTATGTATGTATGTATGTATGTGCGTATGTGTGTGCGTATGTATGTAAACAAAAGAATCTCCGATTTTCTGTACACACAAGCTTGAAACTACTTGGCGACATACTTTCTTAAGTGGGTAGTTAAGAGAGCCTCCGAGTATATTGTAATTGAATGTCTTATTGAAGACATAAACAACCGTTTATAGGAAGTCGGTTGACCCAGATTGACCCAGATATGACGTCATTCTCTCTCTCGCGCGCGGCTCTCTCTCTCACACAAACATGCGCCCATCTCCAGGAGAAATAGATCCTCATGCGCCCTCCAGGCGCATGAGGATCTGTGCCTCAGTCTTGGAGATGTTTGGAGCGCGCGCGCATGCAAGCACACACATCGACGCACTTTCAGAAGAGCATGCAGGTGACCCGTGTACTTAGTATATCATGTAGTTAGGTAAAGTCAACCTGATTTCACACTGAATTATAGCAAGACTGAAATTGTACTGTGAAGTTCTAGTTTTGTCACCATTTTCTCAAGCCTATGAAGCGAAAGTGAAACTCATATCACGTAAAATATAAAATTACGTAAAAACTAAAACTTACATGACAAATGACGTTTCAACTGACAAATCAATGACGCGTCCTGCGCCCCTTATAGAACTCACTGACGCATTGGCAGATCTGCAAGACTTTTCAATAGGAGATAATTCAACATCAGAATCAGGTCAAAGACTAAAGCGAGGACAGCTCTCGTATTGAATCGACTTTGTGGGTTATGGTTTATCCCATCTTGTTTAGATCAGCAGTGCAGGGCATGGAAACAAACACACGAACAAACAACGTTGAAAGAAAAGTTAAGGAATACCCCGTTCTGTGCCGGCAGCCATCAGCCGTACTGTAAACATGTAGGGTGTTAACCCATTTAGCCCGAGTCCCTGCAGCAGGAGATGTATTGACCATGATAATTCAAGGGTAGTGCCAGATTAGCTTGGCGCCTGAAGGCGCCAAGCTAATCTGGCACTACCCTTGAATTATCATGGTCAATTCATCCCCTGCAGCTGGTACATAGTCGTTAGGCAACACCTCCAAATTTTGAGAAATGGGACCTTGGGGCCGCTAAACTGAAGGGTTAATTAGTAAAACTTAGGGTGTCAAAATGAACTGTTTTATAGCCGTTTTAAACCCACTGCACATGCATCCACCGGGAATAGTGTCTGCACCCACAAGGAGGTTAAATGTGTACTTCAAGTTTCTCAGGTCACGACTCTCCAATTCCACCCAGTTTCTAGTCTCACCCCACCCAGCTTACTTGTATCACCCTGTGCCCATCTAGACCTGCATAGCTTTGTGATAAGCACTTACTGTCTACTTTCACACAGCCGGACAGTTATCTGTATAAGTGAGAACGTAATTGAAAACGTGTCATACTTATCAGTGGGCGTACTAAATGGCAATTATGTACGCTAACTGACGTGTAATGTGTGGCTATCGTAATCACTGAGCATGTGTCGTTATCTGCTGTGTGACACTGAGTTGTCGACTCCTGCTGCTGGCAAATGTCTACACATTAGTTTTTAAAGAATCGGTGATTTATAGTATTTCCAAAAAGTTGAATAAAAGATAATAATAATAATAATAATAATAATAATAATAATAATAATAATAATAATAATAATAATAATAATAATAATAATAATAAAGCGCATTATCCCTACGGTCAGGCTCAAAGCACTGTTGCACACGCCATGACATGTCTAAGAACACACACACACACACACACACACACACACGCACACACACACACACACACATACGCACACGCATGTATGTATGTATGTATGTATGTATGTATGTGTAAATATGCTTGAAGGCTGACAGAGATGTAGCGTGACAGACGGAAGGTAGAGCATTCCAGACATGGGGTACCTGATATTTAAAGGCCCTTTTACCAAAAGAAAATTTCTCATGAGGGACAGACAGCAGCTTTTTAGAGCTAGACCTGAGGGTTCTGGAGGGCTCATACTTGGTGAGTGAAGAGGAGAGGTACGCAAGGTGGGTGCCATCAAGGTAGCGAGTTTAAATTCGATTCTTTGCTTTATCGGAAACCAGTGCAGCATTTGGGTATCTGTCGAAGATAGGTTGATTTTCATCATTAGCCTTTGCGAGAGAGAGAAAAAAAACAAAAACATGAGCGGTATGAGCCACATGCATGTCTGTATGCGGGTGTATGTGTTAGCGTGTGTGCGTAAGCGTGCGTACATGCGCTTACCCCATGCGCAAAAGGCAATCGGGCCGACGTCCGCCACCGTTGGCCGCGCACGGCCGTGCTTGGGCCAACGGCGGCCGATGTAGGCCCAGTAGCCTTTTGCGAATTGGGTACGTAATGTGTATGTTCAGCACATACCGAAGACGCGCCAGTTTTCGGTGTCGTTGGCGAAACTCGCGGAGGCACAGCAGGGCTGTCAACAGTGGTGTAGGTGAGGTAAAACCCTCTCTTCACAGTGCTGTTCTGTAGCGAGCCGAGGTACACCACATCCACTCCAGACCCAAAACTAGTAATGTTGTGATGGGACTCTGAACTATTACACGTGGGACAAGGTGCGGGTGCACCTTGTCCCACGTGTAAAAGTTCAGAGCTGGTCGAGACATCGATCAGTTTGAAGACGGCGTCTGAGGGGATATCCAGGTACGACACGTTCCAGCTGATGCCTTTCCCCTGGGGGACCGTCACTGCCCACTGGCAGAATTGGTGACCTCCCAAAACGAAGTGCTGAGGGTAAGAAGGGTTCACGATGACCCATGAAGGTCGGGCCAGAGTCACCTTGCTGGAGCAGTCAGACACGCGGCAGGTAGGAAGTGGAACACTCCACGCTGGTACTCCGACATCGTTGACTACGCAAGTTACCTTTGTTTCGTCAGGTGTGAACGTGCGCCCTGTTACGTCATACACGAGGTAAGGGGGCACACATGAGTACGTGGCAGTACCGTTGACCTGCTGACTGTTGATGACGTAGTTACCGTTATCGATGCTAGGTGGAACTGGACACGAGGACAGACATTGCGGGACACTCTGACTCCAGCGCGGCATGAAACCCCCTGCTGCATCCGTCGAAAATACACACGTAATAATGTTATACCCCTCAAGCCTGTATCCCGCGTCGCACGTGAACACCACATCGCTGCCTAGAGAATAGTTAGCCGCACCCACTTGCTGTTGTCCATGCGGCGGAGTTCCAGGGTTCTGGCAGAAGGTGTCGTCTGCTCGCTGGTTGACATAGAGGATGCTGAACCCGCGCACCTCTGATCCTGAAGGTGGTGGTGAGTTTCCTGCCCGGAATCGCAGCCACAGCTCTGAGCTTTGTGAGGTGTACGAGACGCCGGCATTAAGTTTACCGCTGTATGTCCTGACAGGCTGAAACTAAAAAGCTTGAGGTTATTGTTCGCTTACCTTTCCCAAAGCGCTAAAGGCCATGGGGCCGACGCTAGCCAACGTTGGCCCGATGGCCTTTTGCGCACTGTGTTGCTTGTGAACCGTATAGTATAACCTTTTCTGTTCCACTGTCTTATGTCACCGTATGATCTGCGGTGGACACTGTCAATCAATACATTTCGTTAAAAACTGTATTCTTCACCTGGGCCTGCGGGTAGAACTGATCTGCCATCTAAGCTATCACAATCGATCCTCTGCTGACATATGATATATATGCAGCTGAGAACGAAACAATACTGACTTTCAAAAATGTGAAGGAAATCACCAGCGCCTGAAACCGGTGTGTCAGACTTCTGGACACTATGAGGCGTATTGCCCAGTATGCACATCCAATACTTTGTTTATGTGCTTGGCAGTCACCTTTTTTGTCTGGATTCTTTTTATGTGCGCAAAAATGAGTATACAGTGTGCTGGATGTCTGTTATATTCAGAGCTCACGACCTTGGAAGGTAACCAGACTGAGGTCCAGTTACATATCAGCACTCACTATGCAACTGGTAGCTCATTCATTTGAGACATAACACATCCGGATACGCGTCTTTATGGTCACGTATCTGGATGCGACACGTCTCGAATGAGTGTCGGAAAACTCATATATAATGTCTTTGGTAACAGTGTTCAGGCCCTAAGCTCCAAAAGCACAGAGCGCCAGATTAGCTCCTACACTACTGCCGAGAAGAATTTATCATGATCCAAGATCATCCAAATGCAAGAGGCATAGATCCTCATGAGCCCCCGAAATTGCGGGGGCTCATGAAAATCTATGCCTCTTGCTGACGACACGTTGTGGCTAGGCTCCTTGAACGGCTGGGGGTCTTTGGCGTTGAATAAAAAAAGATTAAAAAAAAAAAACAAACCAATCTGCGTTGGACTGACAAAGAAGGGCTGAAATGGATCACGTACCTGTGCGTTTGGTGTAGAATTTGGATCCGACTCGTAAATGAGGAGGCAGTCTAGGGGACAAGACTGACCATTGGGCTGCGTGAAGAAGGACCTTATGTACAGCACCAGGACACCGTCAGAAACAGGACTCTGAGTGGACGTTGATAAAGTGGCGTTAGGAGCTATGTGCCATTGGCAGTCTGTGTCCTGTGGATATGACTGATCCGGGTAGTTAGGACTTTGTATTGAGCCGTAACTTTCTGTAAGTTCGTAGTTGCAGGTAGATACATCCGCAAAGGTGTGGTGGAAGAGGGCGAATAAGATTGACAGGTAAAATGTTGTCCGAATTTGTGATGAGGTCGATGAAATTGATGGTAGAAGAATTTTCACACAGCTCGATTTTCGACACATTGTGTTGCCGCTTTATTCTAAAGGGTTAGTGTTCGGTTATCTGTGTTAAATTATGCTGAAGACCTTTGTGATTCCACGTCCTGGGAAAGCCGCTTACAGTAAAGAATAGATCGAGCACAAAAACTGAAATAACTATTCAACCTTGCATGATGAATGCAGCAGTTGGAGTTTCAAAGTCAAAACTGAGGTGGATACGCCACTTGGTTTTTCCCCCCTCACAAAACAGGTCTTCATCGTGCTGATTAAACGTCATGACTGATATACGCAGCGTACATCGATAGGTAATGATTTTAAATGAACCCAGTGAGGGTCATTGTTGTAATCACCTCTGTACCAGTCCCGTTATCTCAGCGGTGTTCGAACGGAAAGAGATGAGGTAAACCTGCAAAGTAAATGGAAAAAAAAAGTTCTTTAGCGTTGTGTTATTAGTTGGTGTGCTTACCAGTTTCTTTTGTATTTACTGACGCCGGTTCAAATGAATTCTTCCCGTCCACCCTGGTTTTTATTTCCCCCAGCATCGTCTATTTTATGATTCGCGTTATCCCGTTCTAGTCCCAAGATCCCAGTGCGCAAAGGCCATCGGGCCGACAGCCGCCGTTGGCCAGCGCACGGCGACCGAGGCGACGTCGGCCCGATGGTCTTTAGCACATTGCGATGGCGCTCACAAAGTGGAGACCGAAGGTCTTGAAAAGGAGCGACGGTAAACAAAAAGAACATCAAGTGTCTGAAACTCATTCAGCCCGACGCACGTATTTCCCAACTTGAATTTTGGAGGCGTCATCTAACGACTATGCACCTGTTGCAGGAGATGGATCGACCATGATAATTCAAGGGTAGTGCCAGATTAGCTTGGCGCCTGTCGGCGCCAAGCTAATCTGGCACTACCCTTGAATTATCATGGTCGACCCATCTCCTGCTGTAGTGCGTCAGGGTTGAATGGGTTAAGTGCTGGAAAAGCGACATATTACAAGTTATTGTTCGGAGGGGTATGCTACACGGACCCTTGTAGGCCTGAGTGAGGTCAAAGGAAACATTGTACCCCGAAGGCCGAAGGCCTGAGGGGTACAATGGTTCCTTTGACCTCACTCAGGCCTACAAGGGTCCGTGCAGCGAACCCCTCCGACCAATAACGTATTTGTTTTCATTCCTCCACTATTTTCGTAAAAGAAATCAAGTAGACATCTTGCGACCTGGTCAGTCGTGTGACGTAGGGACCGGAAAACAAATACTTTTGTTTTCCTCCCTACGTCACACGACCAGTCACTTTAGCGCAAACCGTACCATGTGACCGTGATATAAAAAAAGCCTATAGCGAAAAATGGCGGACGTTTTGTAGCCCTCTCGATGACGCATCTTGGATGCCAGTTTTGTTCTATAAACGATCGCCAAACGTTCTAAAGTAAAAATTTACTACTGTTGTTCGAAACAACAAGCACACTCAGTACTGAAGACGGCGTCATGACATTTTAAATTACGTCATAAGTCTATTCTGTATAAATGTATATTCCTTTGACGTCAGTCATGTCTGGCGTGATCCAGGTCGCAAGATGTCTTCTTGATTTTTTTTACGAAAATAGTGTAGGAATGAAAACAAATACGTTATTGGTCGGAGGGGTTCGCTGCACGGACCCTTGTAGGCCTTCGGGAGGTCAAAGGAATCATTGTACCCCTCAGGCCGAGGGGTACAATGATTCCTTTGACCTCCCGAAGGCCTACAAGGGTCCGTGCAGCGAACCCCTCCGACCAACAACTTATAATATATAATATACGACAGTCAGCCTCAGCATACGGGCATCAGTATAACTGACGCGGACAGGCATGTCTGTGGCTTCCAGTTAGTGACGCACGGTGAGCAAGAGATCCTCGGGCCGAGTACGGCCTTAGTTGGTCGGCCTTGCCGCGGCACAGCCACTATGATGCGCGAGCCAACGAAGAGGCGGTGACGTCGACCGGCGGACGTTTTTCGACTTTTCACGGGCTTGTATAAGTACTGTACTGCGAACACGAACACGAGGGGAGTCCAAAATAGCTCAGGCGGTTAAACGTCGGAGCAGGAGAGCGAAGGGAATCGCCGGGTCGTGGGTTCGAATCCCGTCCCGGCCCCGGTAGCTGGACTCACAATCCAGGGGGAAAGACGGATTTGTTCCATAGCATGTCCGTTGAAAGGTCCTGGTAAATCAAAGTGGCACAGTTGGAGTGCGCCTGAGTTGATCAGTGTTCAGGTCGTACTCCATAGGCAATAGATTTCCCTGTCCCCCATAACCCGCCCGTCAGGGCCGTCCATGATCACCTCGGTGCTGTGGACGTTAAACCCGAATTAACAACAACGAACACGAGAGGGAAAAGACGGGCTTGTTCAATAACATGTCCGTTGAAAGGTCCTGGTAACACGAACTGAAATCAAAGTGGCACAGTTGGAGTGCGCCTGAGTTGATCAGTGTTCAGGTCGTACTCCATATGCAATAGATTTCCCTGCCCCCCACACTGAACCCGCCCGTCGGCCGGGTCGTCCATTATCTCTTCGGTGCCGTGGACGTTAAACCCCGAACTCAACAAACACGAACGGTGCATAACTGATGTGACCTTCTCAGTCAGCCCACGTATCGCGCGATATTCTGGGACTGTATATTAATCATGTACTACGATACTGATAAATTATCTTATCCCGGAAATTTCTAGTCGATTTACTAACGCAGCCAGATACGTGTAACACGACTTTCAACGACAATGGCTGAAGTAAGTCAGTTTACTCGGGCTTACTGAATACAGATAAAGCTGATGCCACGCTGATGCGAAAACCGACCAGCCTGTTATTCTACAAACGGCAAATATTGATTGTTTGACGCAATGACGACATGGGTGTGGCAATATCAAATCAGTCTCCGTCAAGGTGAAAACTGGAAGAGGGGCCGTGGAGCGGGCCGGGGTGGGACAGTGATTGAGGGTAGGACTGAGGGGTGTGGGGGGTGGGGTTGGGGTGGGGGTGGGGTTGGGGAAACTGAGAAAGGAATTTTTGTTTTGTTCGTTTGATAACAAAGACTGATAGGTACGACAGAATTATATCCTGATTCATATGGTGGCTTATCATTACCGATACGTGGCGAGTCAACGAAAGTGCATAATATAGCGTCAGAGACTGCCGGAGTGACCACGAACTTTTGCCGAAGCCGCAACCGGCCAGCAAGCAATAGGTCCCAAGGCCGGCGTCCGGCGACACTCCAGCTTTCGTTTCGATCCGACGACCTTTTGCTCACTGGCAGACGGCTTCATCATCAAGGCTGTTCACCGCGCATGCACATTCATCATTACTATCATCAGGAGGCTAGATCAGTGTTTCAGTCTGGTTTGTACGATCACTGACTGACAGACATAATGACAGAGAAAGAGCAAAAGTTTATCAACTGTTACCAACTCCAAATCACAGCTGCAAATTTCACTGAGATTATCAGGGTCAACTCAGCCTGAACTGATTCAATGGAGAATCGTGCAAACAGTCCGGCGGCCGAGTCTAGGCTATTGTGTGACCGGCATGATATCGCCGCACTGATGAGCCACCGGGAGTGGGTTAATTAAAAAAAAAAAAAAAGTGACGGTATTACAAAAACGAGGCGGCAAAATGCGCTGCTGTAGCTGTAAAGATACTTAGGGCGGGGGGGGGGGGGGGGGGGGGGGGGTGGTATGCTAGACAAACCCGCTTATTAAGCAAACAAACAACACCCCCCCCCCCCCCCACCCCGACCCCCTTAGAAAAAAACCAAGCGAAAACTTCTGTCATCAGTCACGGTCTCTCTCCGCTGTTTGACTGACTATCCTTTTCCCTCCGTAAAGTTTAGCAAATCACAAACGCTCACATTCTCTTACACACCACCTTTTCTCCCAGCAAACATAACCTTTTGAGTCTTTGCCTTTGAACTTTCGCCACGCAACTGTCAACTGTCTAAGTGAAAGGGGGCGTTTCCTTTTAGTGTCATACGCCTGACTCACAGACCCATCTCAGTTGTCCCCTGAGTAAACGACATTAAAAAATACACATTAAATAAGAATAATGATTAATTTAAAGCTTAAAAGAAAAAGATCTTACCTTGTTGGTGTTACATTTTGCACGAAATGAAGAAGCCTGCGCTTTGAAATCGAAACTGAAAATGTCGTCTGCTCGAAGTCGATCAGCAGTGGGCGGTGCTTTTTTTGCGTGTCACGTGACAATCAACGCACAGAGTAATGACGTTTTACACGTACGCGCAAATTGTTCAAACTTTGCCGTCACAAGCTTTTGTGGATTTGTGCAGTGAACAAGGTTTGTTTTCCACTGTTTCAATGTAATTTTCATTTTTCTAGCAGTACAAAGAAAAGACCATGACTTTCGTCTTAATCGATTGCCGTTGAGTTGATTGTTTACTTGATATCTCAAGTTTGGTGAAGGCCGAGAGAACGCTCTGTGTTAGTGTGTAGCCTGTAGGCCACAACAATTATTAGCAGTACCAGTTTGTTTTAGTCAGGGCTGCATTTCTCAATAGTTCAGGCATGATGGAAATGATGCCTATCGCCTTATGGTGTTTTTACTTAATGTTATATAATACAACACGTAATACAACTACAGTGATCGACTAAAGTAAATAATTTTCATGATACTCACAAACCAGATAGGTGAGGCTAGCGCTGGCAGAATTGTCAGTACTCAAACCAAGGGGAATCACAGCGCTGGACAGACAACAGTTAGATCCCCTGCCCCCGCCTATCAGGCACCCAATCGCCAGCCCACAGAGAAATACGCAGGTATAGAATAAGACAATCATTTCCATTCCTAAAAAGAATGGATCAGGTCTCTTATATAACCCATGTCTTTCTCCGGAACTTAGGAAGTAGGCAGGAGAAACATACATACACAAACATGAAGGTGCGCTACTATATGTGGTCGGGTAAATACCCTGATTTCCCACAGTAGATGCACAGAACATTACACAACAATGTAACGATACAAATTTTGCCTCGAGTTATACATGATACTCACAAACCAGATAGGTGAGGCTAGCGCTGGCAGAATTGTCAGTACTCAAACCAAGGGGAATCACAGCGCTGGACAGACAACAGTTAGATCCCCTGCCCCCGCCTATCAGGCACCCAATCGCCAGCCCACAGAGAAATACGCAGGTATAGAATAAGACAATCATTTCCATTCCTAAAAAGAATGGATCAGGTCTCTTATATAACCCATGTCTTTCTCCGGAACTTAGGAAGTAGGCAGGAGAAACATACATACACAAACATGAAGGTGCGCTACTATATGTGGTCGGGTAAATAATTTTCAGTAAACTTGTTCAATGTCAAAATTTACATGTTATGTTTTGTGTACACAGTAACATGATAAGGGGCAAGTCTGACATTGTCATGGTCAGTGGTGGATCCATATAGGTGGGGGGTGGGGGCTAGGGGATGAATCCCCCCTCCCCCATTAGCCCTGACCCACCCAAAAATTTGTGATGTTTGTGGAAGATGGTTGTGGACATTCTGACTTACTACTATTAGTACTGTTGTCACACACAATATGATTGTTCCTGTAGAAACTCCAAGTAGAATATATATCTTTATTCTTTCAATTGAGAAAAGTAACACTGTAATAGACTGAGAAGTGCCAGTTTAATCTTGTGCTAGGGAGGAGGACACATGCATGCAGATATTATCAACCCCTCCTTTAAAAAAAGTCCTAAAAGTGTTGGTTTGTTCTGAGATAAAAGAAGAAAAGTTTCAACAAATAAAAGTCTTAAGCACTGAAAACTATTAGTATGTTTGAGAAAACCACAACAAGAAATGAAATATATGCGTAGAAGAAAGAACAGTTACTAAAGTACAGTTGTAAAGAAAATCCCCAAAAGTAATGCAACCAGAAAAAAAACAATTTAAAAAAAGCTGAATTGTACATCCTCTTTCTAAGTATGTTTCTTTTTTTGTTATGATTTTCTTTGCATTGTACGCGCCTGCCAGTCACTGTTTTGGTCTGGATTTGTTTTGATTGACACAATTTGGAAAATGGGGTCCACATCCAGACACCCTCTGGATCCCCCCTGTTTGTGTACACATAACGTTTTAAAAACGTCAAACTTCTTGTGCTGATGTAGTACTTTGAGACTGTATCTCTACCAGTATTAATCCCCTTTCACATCGTCCAGTGGTACTGTAGTACCAGAGGCTTCATGCACAAAGGGTTTAATGTCACTTCTCAATGTGTTTTGGGTTTTTTATTATAAAGATGAATCCAGCTCCTGATACAAAGAAAGCAGAAGCTCAGGCTGTACCATTTTTCACAACCTTGAGGCGGCTGGCAAGGCAGGTGGATAATGGGGTCAAGGAGATCCAAGAGAATCTGGAGGCAAGGTCGACTCAAGTGGAGGACACCCACCATATTGCTAAAAAGCTACTTCTGGATTGCCGCAAAGAAATGCAAACACTAAAGGTATTTATTGAAGAGGAAAAGAAATGTGACATTTTTGGAACCATTGGAAACACTTAAGCCTTTCTGATGATTCCAAAAGTGTTGCATTTTTTTTGCTCGTCAGTATATGTATGGCTAACTGCATAGACACCTATTAGTATACTGTCGGTTTATTGCACCCTTATGTTAAAAGGTTTGAAAGAAAATTGGTATGACCCTATTGTTTTGAGGAGACAAAGAAACTATGTTTTGGAGACTAGTCATCTATCTTCAGGTGAAGACATAGTGTTCTTACTCTTAGTCACTGTGGCTAGATGTCTGCTGCACCCTCACCTGTGGTCTCACTGGCCTTTCACTGGTGAAAAACAAAGAATAAACAAGAAAGGCCTAAAGCCTTTATGGCTCATGCGTGTGACCAATCCAAAGTGTGACCTTTGTGGCCTCGACCTTTCCAACAGGTCACTGAATTGAGCAATTGTTTCTTCATAAGTAAAGGGTTGGTCTTTGTTCTTGCAAAATCCAAGTTTTCTCAATTTGTGTGCATTTTTCACAAGTCTGTTAACCCTCCGTAACCCTTGACCTTTGTGATGGGTCAACTAAACTAGTAAAATAAGTATGCACAGAAAGACATTATCATCAGCTACCTTTATGCCAAATTAGATTGAAAATTTTGCAAAATCTTTAATTAAAAACTACATTTCTATCAAAAACTGGCATTTTTCACACACTTGTCGACCTCTTGTGATCCTTGAACTTTCTGAGGAGTCATCCAAATGAATTGGTATGCATAAGATTAAGAAGATCTTACCATTAGGTATCTGTATGCCAAGTTTGGTTTGAAACTGAAAATGTTTGTTTTTTGGTCAAAATATGGTTATTTTTTTACCTATTTATAGACCCTCCCCCATGACCTTGACCTTTGCGCTGGGACCACTGAATTAGTCTGCATAGAAAGGTGTTATCATTAGCCACCTTTGTGCCAAATGTGACTGAAAAGTTGGAAAAAACATACAATTAAAAACTGCAATTTTATCAAAACAGGCAGTTTTGACACATTTACCACCCTCTGGTGACCCTCAAACTTTCTGAGGGGTCGTCAAAATTGGTATGCATAGAAAGGTCATAGAAAGCAGATCAATGATGAAATTGAAAGATCAAAGGTGGCGCAAGAATAGCTTGATGCTTCCATGCTATTCTGGCACTTACTCTTGAACTTGAATTCATTCAAGGTGCTCCGCATCAACAGCTGTGGAAGTGTCGTGTAGCATTGCCACTGACAACAATTGATGCTGGGTGCTTTGAATGAGTTAACCCTTTTCATTTTGATACACTTCTGCCTGAAATAAATTTGACAGATAATAGTTCAAGGGTGGTGCCAGAATAGCTTGGCGCCAGAGGCGCCAAGCTATTCTGGCACCACCCTTGAACTAAAATGGTTGATCTATCTTGTAATGTGTAATGTAGCCTTCATAGGACCATAAGCAGATTTATTAAAAATCAATCTCAGGATGTAATGGGTTAAATTAAGTGAAGTACTGGCGTACTGTGTTGTCAGGGTTCAGTGGTTTTATGTTTGTTTAGTTTTTACAGTTCTCAACAAATGATGAACAGCATGTTTAAAAAAACATACAAACTTGAGTGTAAATATTTGTGATCATTAGGAAAATTAACAGCAGCTAAATTTAATGAACCATTTTAAGTTAAATTATAATTATCTGATATTATTCATAACATATTTTTTTTTTAATCTCGAAGAAAAATGCGCGAGAGTCGTTCACAGATATGCGTTGCAAAAATGACAACTTTGAAGCCACTCTTCAGCTGTGCAGAGATGTTGTGGGTATTCAGATGACTCAACTTGCATCCATCCAGGAATACTTGGGACAGTATGGCTACATTCCTTCGCAGGGTATGGTTGAGTTTTCATTATGCAACATGTCATACTGTTAAATATTGTGCTGATCTTAATCTATGATTTATTACCGAAACATAGCATCCATCAACAGTAACAATTCATCATTTGTATAATACAGTTCACATCTAAACAAAACCCCTATAAGGTCATCTCCAGACTTTCTTCATCTGCTGACAACGGCTGCTGGTAACGTCGGCGATATTGTCAGTCGAGGTACATGTTAATGCCACAATATAAAATCATTTGAACCTTGAAAGAAAAGAGACATATTTTGCTGTTCTGCTTGAGGTTTCATTTTATCTTTGGCGGTATTGTCAGAAAAATAATAGCAGATATCGTTGACTGATGTTAATGTGCAAGCAACACTCGTGTGTAGCGCTAAACGGAGAGAGGGGGCAATAATAGCTGATCATAACGGGCCAGTCAGCAATAGTGCTGTGTGATATAATATACATGTGTGATGCAGATTCATTTTTAGCCTTCTACACATG
Organism: Semisulcospira habei; assembly: GCA_036245525.1. Lineage (NCBI taxonomy): Eukaryota > Metazoa > Mollusca > Gastropoda > Semisulcospiridae > Semisulcospira > Semisulcospira habei. The sequence continues at coordinate 184,120,957 of BTPG01000006.1, read as the reverse complement.
CGAGGTCCGTGTATGATGCAAACCCTATACGATGTAAAATACGAAGTCCAAGACACCGGAAAAGTAATTTGATGCTGACGACTTCAAAGCAATTTTAATACGCCATTTGACCTGGCAGGTTCTTCAATTTCAATCGGGTAGTTTAGCCTTGCAGTCGCCCTGTGACCGTTGTCCAACGCCTTATTGCATCCCTGTTTTGTTACTTGCACACAGTATAAGTAGAGCTTGTGTTCCCTGATACCAGCTGCATTTTCTGGTAATGAAAGGAAGTAACTACTGTTTTAACTAATTTATCCCTAATGCACTACAGCAGGAGGTGGATTCACCATAATAATTCAAGGATAGTGGCTAATTATACAGTGATTAGCTTGGCGTCATCAGGCGTCAATCTAATCTGACACTGACCTTGAATTATTATGGTCGATTCATCTCCTGCAACTGGTACATTAGCCTTGGGACAAAATGGGTTCAGAAACTACTGTTTTTAAGTTGACCGTTTTAGATGGTCTTGGGTTTTAATAGATATTCCTTATAACTTCATACATGCATATTACAAGTTGACAGCAGTAAGCACACTGAGTAATGTTTTAGTCCTTTTAATTCGTTGCTTTCCTTTTCTCCAGGGAAAGCCAGTCAGACCACTGATGAGGCTGCAGCAGACAGCCAAATTGACAAATCTACAGATGAATATCCTTTGATCATAGGAATAGTATAATTTGCATAGTTTAGATGCTGTTGTAAATTATAGTGTCAGTTTACCATCCATCACCCAGTGCCACTGATGAACTGTTTGTGGTCTGTGTTTGCAATTTGGATGTCGAATAGGTCAGTCCTGAAAAACAACATTTATATTAAAGTGAATCCTTTGTTATTAGTACTATAGTACTCTTTTTACTGTACTTTGCAAGAAATGGAAGTGTAAGACATCAAACAAAATTTCTTGTTATGGATTTGGGGATCCTGAATCTTGCTTTTTAGGGTTCCATTTAAATTTTAATACATTGTATCTATAGTTTGGTGCTGTTTGAAGACAGGCGTTTCAAGGCCTAATAAATGTTTCATCATCATTTGTTGAATTGATTCAGATGAAGCCTGTTCTACTTGGGAGCAGTAGTAGGAAAAGTTTCCTCCTGAAGTTTCCTTTACCTAGATTACATCAGACATACCAGAGAAGAGAAAGAAAGAGAAAGAACAACGTGAAATGACATTGTCTCCGAGACTGGAAGACTTTGGGATCAGTAGCTACACACTAAATTTGATCAACCGCCCACCACCACTGCAAACCGACTTCAAAGTTCCCTGTGGCATACCCATCAAGTGTGTTCTATCTCCAGTTCTTTACATACATACACAAGTGTGTACTGGTTTGTGATTTTGGACCTTACAGCCTTGAGGTCATAAAGACCAAAATCACAGACCGGCACACAAATTGGTAGCAGTCATTGAGTCAGTATCCCTGAAATTTAGCAGTGTGACCTTTGGTCTGTGATTCATTGTGATGATAATTTTGTTAAAGAGGAACACGGTTTATTTGATATCCAAAAGTTTTCTTTTTTGGCTTGAGAAATTCTAAAGTTCTTTTTACCCTTTTAGCCCCGGATCCCTACAGCAGGAGATTGATTGACCATGATAATTCAAGGGTAGTGCCAGATTAGCTTGACGCCTAAAGGTGCCAAGCTAATCTGGCACTACCCTTGAATTATCATTGTCAATCCACCTCCTGCAACTGGTACATTAAGTAACAATTCCAAAATTTGGGAAATGCACCCGTGGGACTAAAAGGGTTAATTGTTTCTGTGTGATCACTTGTGTGCCATTTATTTTGTTATTTTCTCTCGTATACCTGGATGACAGCTTGCCATTTGTTATTTTCAGCAAAGCTGTGAAGAAGCGTCTGGACTCTGTACCCACACCATTTCAGAACACAGGACTTACAGTCACTCCCAGCCTGTTTTCCAGTCACTGCCGCTTTGACAGTGGTGAGTTTGTTTGACTTTGTATTGTTTTTGGCTAACGTGCGACGCAAAAGTGAGTGTGTTCTGGGCCAATGATCGTCTGTCAGTCTGCTGTCGTCCGTGGTAAACTTTATCGTTGGCATTTTCTCGGAGACTATTCAAGCTACAGTCTTCAAACTTGGCCTAAGGATACTTGTGGCAAAACCTTACTAAATATACCAATTTCAGTGACCTCTCACAAAGGTCAAGGTCACAGTGGATCTGGAAATTTATCAAAAATAGTTATATTTTGACATGATTTATTTTTTCTCAAGTACTATTCTGAACTTCTAAACCAAACTTGGTACAAAGATACCTGATGGTAAAACCTCTCTATGTATACTAATTTGGTTGATCCCGCGGAGAGGTCAAGGGTCATAAGAGCTCAGGAAATATGTTCAAAATAGCCATATTTTGACAAAAGAAGTTTTTTTTTTGTTTTTTTTTCAAATACTATTCACAACTTCAAACCCAAACATGGTACAAAGATACCTGATGGTAAGACCTCTCTATGCAGACTAGTTTGGTTGCTCCCTCGGAAAGGTCAAGGGTCACAAGAGCTCAGGAAAAAGCTAAAAAATAGCCATATTTTGACAATAAATGTTTTTTCTCAAGCACTGTTCACAACTTAAAGCCGAACTTGGTACAGAGACACCTTATGTTAAGACCTATCTATGCATACTAATTTGGATGACCCCTTGGAAAAGGTCAAGGGTCACAAGATGTGTATAAAATGCCAATTTTTGATAGAATTGTAGTTATTATCAAAATGTTTGCAAACTTTTTAATCAAATTTGGCTCAAAGGTAGCTGATTATAAGACCTTCCTATGTATACTAATTTAGTCGACATCGCAAAGGTCAAGGGTCACGGGTGTTTCACAGATGTGTGAAAACTAATGAAATTTTGAGAAAACATGGATTTTGTTGGTGCAGAAGCCATCCCTTTACTTATTCAAGTTATTGTCAGACTTGTGTGGATCGGTCATACACATGAGTCATAAGGGCTTTACCTTTTTTGTTATCATAAGGTTTAATTATCAACGTTTCATCAAAAAGGCAACAAATCAGCTGTTGTGAAAAAGACAGTCCAGACTCAAAAGGGTGACTGCCAAGCATGTAACATGCAAAGAAATGACCAAGAAATAAACTTGCTTTGAAATAATGGGCACAATATGCCATTTTGTGCTCGTCCTTTCAAGTCATGATCCTCAAAAACTGGACTGGACTGCTATGCCTCTTGCTGACAGATTGAGCTGGATACAAAATTCACTTTGAAAACTATTACGGTAGACTAGAACTAGAAGCCTGTTTTGAACAAACAGATTTGTTCTTGCAAGAAAAAAGTGGTCTTGGAAGACATGTACTCTCGCAAGAGAAGTATTGAAGATCTAAAAGTGTCATCTGTCATTAAGCCTTGCTGCAGAGTCTGAAATAGCTCAGGCGGTTAAGCGTTGATGCAAGAGATCGAAGGGAATTGTTGGGTCGTGGGTTCAAGTCCCCATCTCAGCCCCGATAGCTGGACTCGCAATCCAGGGGGAAAAAAAATGGGCTTGTTCAATAGCATGTCCGTTGAAAGGTCCTGGTAAATCAAAGTGGCACAGTTGCAGTGTGCCAATGTTCAGGTTGAGTTCCACAGGCAATAGATTTCCCTGTCCCCGATAACCTGCCCATCAGGGCAATCCATCATCACTTCAGTGCCGTGGACGTTAAGCCCTGAACTAACCAACCATTTGGCCCCAACGCCCTACAGCAGAAAATGGATTGACCATGATAATTCAAGGGTAGTGTCAGATTAGCTTGGCGCCTGATGGCGCCAAGCTAATTTGACACTACCCTTGAATTATGGTCCGTCCAGCTGCTGCAGCTAGTATACAGTTGTTAAATTAGGAAATGTGGCTGTGGGGTTAAATGGGTTAAAGAAAATCCTTTAGGTGGCTTTGTAACCACCTAATGATGGTTTTCATTGAGGGTGATCTCTTATTGAGGGTTGCGGAAAACTGTCTACTGTTTGACAGTCTGCGGAAAGATGTGCAAAGAAATGTTGAAATCAATTCATTAATTGTCATTTATGTGTGTGTGTGTGTGTGATCCTTCAGAAATGTCATGCAGTCCAGCAAATACTTTCTTCAACACCCCAAATGGGGCAGGGACAGAAGACCAGATGCAGGCAGCATCACCCCCTGAACAGCCTGGTTTGGCCAAAACTTTGGAATTCACCGATAGTCCCATTCCACCAGTGCTTCACACGCCCGGCATGAAGCAGATTCCTAGAATGAGGGATGTTTTGGCACAATCGCAGGCAGTGAAGGTATAATTCATTGCAGTTGATTTCATTTATGACAGTAAAGTATAGCAAAAGTCAGATACAGTAGACTTCGCTTTTAACCCATAAGGCCCTGAGAGACTATGACAAGATGTGGATCGACCATGATATTTCAAGGTTGGTGTCACAATAGCTTGGTGCCTTTAGGCGCCAAGCTATTCTGACACCAACCTTAAAAAATATCTTGGTTGATCTGTCTCCAGAACTGTGATATAGACCAGAGAATATCTACAAAAAAGTGATAATCTCGTCCTCAGGGCGAAAGGAGTTAAAAGCCCACTACCACCGTAACTGTTTGAAGATACACTTCTATAACAGATGGTTATGAAACGCTACACACAGGTCTAGTTATGGTTCATTTAGACACAGGCGAATCCAGTTCAGCACACGTTGTCTTTATATCAAGTAACCTGATAATGACTCCACTCCGTTCTATAAATACAACGCTTTCAGTACGAGAGACAGCTACAAATAGATTGACATGCTAACGGCTGGGCAGAATAAATAAGTACGACTACACGTGTGCTTTTGCTGCGTGTCCCAACTGTTGTTAAACTTCATTAGGTGTGTCGACAAGGCATGACAAAGGGTGCTGAAATGTGTCTTCAATTTTACACATAATGGTACTTAATTTGTGCAATACATGCTGCATTCAGATGTGTCTTTGCCATTCCTCTGGATATGGCACGTCTCGGATTAGCTGATTGTTTTTTCAAAATACATTACTGATGGCATTACTATCTGGAATACACTCAATTGCCTATAGATTTCAGCCAAAAAGTTGTGTAAACCACACAACTGGGGAGGAGACGCCAGGGATCCACGCACCGGGGCCCCGGGTGGCCTCCCCTTACTACCCTATCCCGGCATTCGTAGGGCGACCCAGTCAGTTTCACTCATAGCTCGACCGTGGACGGTCGAGTTTTTGCCTTACTCCGTTCGGAAACTTCTTTCTACCAGAGTTTGATAGTTTTTTGGCCTTCGTTTTGAGGGTTTTAAATAGACTTGGACTCTCTACTTCGTTGACTTCTCTCCTACTCGTAGTTTGTGAGGGACTACTGTGTTTGAACTGAGCTCCGGTTCGAACCGGCTTTGACTTTCAGTGAGCTGCGCCAGTGACCTTGTGGTTGGCTTCCGCACGTGACTTTGTGAACTTGGTAGGAGTGCGACTTGACTTCTAGCCTTCGTACGGGTTTTTCAGTGACGCTATGGCTACTCCTGTGTTGAAGTCTTGCCGTATTTGCGGGGACTTTCAGTGACCCTCCGACGCCCACGACGCCTGCTTACCGTGCTCGGGCTGTTCATCGGACAGGACTTGTGACGAGTGGATGGAAGACCGGTGGTCGCAGATGTGGGACTTCTACAGGTGCGACCGGCCCTCCCGGCCACTTCAGTCTCCCCGGAATCCTCCACAGGTTGTCATCGCTACGTCGGCTCCTCGGGCACCGCTCCGCTCCGTCGTTTGAGCTGTCCGGCCCTCAGGTAAGTCCCCTTCTTGCACTATTACCTCACAGGTTCGCCCTCCCCGCTCCGAGTCTTCGGAGCACGGTAGGCAAGTTTCGGAGTCGCGCTCCCCACGCTCTGCTTCGGCAGCGCGTGGCTTGAGCCCATCGGGTTTGCTCACCCCCCGCTCTGCTTCGAGCGAGCGGTCTAGGCGAGCGGAGCGTTCGTCAGCCATCCCCCGCTCTGGGTCTCCTGAGCGGGTGCGGTTGAAAGAACGCAAGTGTAGTAAGAATGAGAGGAAACGTACTTAGCAGTGCTGCCCCTTCCTTCGGTTAATTCCGAGCGGGCTGGGCCAGCTTCGCTTTCGTCCCTCCCCCGCCCGGTCTCGTCTGGGCGGGCCAGGGGTGAAGTTGACACTCGTCCCCCACGCTCCAAGGCGTCTGAGCGCGGGTCGCGTGCTCAGAAATTGTCCCCTCCCCGCTTCACTTCGCCTGAGCGGGTTTGGTGAGACCATAGGCAGTTCCCCCCCCCCCGCCCCGTTCCGACCAGGCGGGCACGGTGTGACTCTGAAACACGTCCCCCTCGCTCAGAGGCGCCTGAGCTGGGGCCGCGTGTTCATGAATTGTCCCCTCCCCGCTTCGCTTTTCCTGAGCGGGCTTGGAGTGACTCTAGAATGTCCCCCCCCCCCCCACGCCCCGTTCTGACCAGGCGGGCACGGTGTGACATCACAGCGCGTCCCCCTCGCTCCGAGACCTTGGAGCGGGGGCCGCATACACGTTTTTCCCCTCCCCGCTGCGCTTTTCCTGAGCGGGCTAGGCGTGACTCGTTACGGTCCCCCCCCCCCCCCCCCCCCTCCCCGCCCCGTTCCGACCAGGCTGGCCCGGTGTGACCAAACCGCTACGTCGCTTGACCGGTTTTGTTCGGAGAGTGGTCTCCGTCACCAGCGTGCGGTATCTAGCTTCACTGCTGACCGTCTTTCCTTCGCGGTCCCTCTGTCCCCGCGGCGCTCCGCCCGGCGGGCGTCGCGGGCGGCCCCGTCTATCTCTCGCGCAGCGGTGCGGCTCTCTCGGAGCCGGTCCCCCCTTTCGGCGCATTCACGAGAGGGACGGTCTAGTTCTTCGGAACCGGATGTCCTCAGCCTTCATTCTACGGATTCGGCTTCGGCCATCTTCCTGCGGGATTCGGCGGTGGGATCCCCTTCCCGCCTGTCATCGTTCTCGTCGGCCTCCTCCTCCTTGGACGTCGTTGGCCCTTCGCTCGGATCGCGGACTATCAGCGCCTTGGATGAGGCCTCCCGGCTTATTGCGAAGTTTCTCCCACCCGACTTCTGTCCTCCTTCACCCCCGATGAAGAGACAGGCTTCCGCTATGGTCGACGCACAAAGGCACGTCAAGCACCGCAAGTCCCTTCCTCAACCGGCCGGCTTTCAGGACCTCACAGATGCGTTCTCCGACCAGTTACGACAAGACAACTTCGGCGACACTTGATTCTTCTCCGATTCTCGGTGGCCTGCAGGGATTAACTTGAGCTTCCGCCAGGCCTGGTACGCGGGACATTCTCAAGCCTTCGCCGTCCCTCTCCCAGTGGTGGATACGGCAGCCCTAGTCCAGGCGGGCGGCTGCAGAAGTGTCTTGAAAGCTTGGCCTCGTCCGCTCGACAGGATCGCTTCCTTAGTGCGAAATTTGCTGGCGTGCTCAGGGTTCCTGGAGTTGACTACCCAGGCGGCTTTGCAGTGCCTGGAGGGAACTTGGGATCTGGAGGTGCCGTCCCCTCTCCGCGATGTGCAGTCCATCCTGATAGCGGCCAACCGGGCCGCCTACCACTCCTCCACCAACGCCATGGCGGCGGCCGCTAATTGTGATCTTTGGCGACGGGATACCCTTCTGCATCTCTGCGTGGATCTCCCGAAGTCAGTGAAGAACCAGCTTCGACAGGCCCCCCTAGGTGGATCTCAGCTTTTCGGGGACACGTGGCAGTCAGTTAAGGACTCGTCCAAGGACCTTTGGCCCAGACCTGTCTCCACTCCTGCAGCGACCCGCTTTCGCGGCCCCTGCCCGGCCGGGGGTCGTGCCCGGCGGTCTTCTAGACCCTCCTTGCTTCCAGTCGGTTCGGCCAGAGGTAGGGCTCGCCCTCCTCAGGCCCCTCAGCCCTTCCCCGCCTCCCGCCCCTCTTGGTCCCGCGGCGCCCGTAGGTCCGGGCGCAGCCGGGCCCGCTGACTTGCACCCTCTCTCACCCCCGTCGGCAGTTCCCGGGTCTCCAGTCGGCGGGCGGCTGTCTCTTTACAGCGACCATTGGAGGTCGCTGTTCCCAGACGACCCCTGGATCCTTTCCACGGTTTCTACAGGCCTCCAGCTTTCTTTCCGGTCCCCTCCGCCTCTTCGCAGGTCCCCCTTGTGGACCCAGTCTCCACTCGACACCTTTCAGGCGGACGCTCTGCGCAGAGAAGTTTTGGCTCTCCTCGACAAAGCAGCGACGGAGGTGGTATCGCGTCAGGACTCACCAGCATTTTACAGCCGCCTCTTTCTCGTTCCCAAAACAGGAGGCAAGTGGCGCCCAGTCATTGACTTGTCGGCGCTAAACAAGTTCATTTGTTTTTTCAAAATACATTACCGATGGCATTACTATATCTCTCTCTTGGCTTGACTTCGCGAACGAAGATTTTATAGGAGTTGCCCACGACGTCTGCAGGCTTGTTTGTGGCTGCGGAGGCCAATCCGAGACAGGCAGGTTCGACCGCAGTGGCTGCAGGGGAAGGTATGGCCAGGGTTCTGAACTGCAGCATCTCTGTTTGTTCTCCTGAGCCGCTTGTCCTTAAGGCTAGCTCTGTGAGAGTCCTCAAAGGAGACAGCTGCCTTGTAAACGGTGGAGCGCCAGGTGTCACGGTCCGCAGCAAGCGAAGACCACTGGTGGTGGTCGATTTGGCAGGCACTAAGTGACTTCTTGAGACAGTCTTTGTATCTCTTCTTTGGTGCCCCTCTGTCACGGTGTCCAGTAGCAAGCTCGCCGAACAGGGTGATCTTTGGTAGGCGATGATCCTCCATCCTGGAGACGTGCCCCGCCCAGCGGAGCTGTGTCCGCAGCAGCAAAGCCTCGATGCTCACAGTTTCAGCCTGTTCAAGGACCTCGACGTTGGTGACATAGTCACTCCAGTGAATGCCCAGGATGGTGCGCAGGCAGCGCTGGTGGAAGCGTTCGAGGAGTCGTAGTTGGCTGCGGTAGAGGGCCCAGGACTCGGAACCATACAGCAGGGTGGTGAGGACCACAGCTCTGTACACGCTGATCTTGGTGCCTGTTTTCAGCTGTTGATTGTGCCACACCCGCTTGAAAAGTCGCCCGAAAGCGCTGTTCGCTTTTGCCAGCCTGCTGTCAAGCTCCTTGTCCAGCTTGGCGTCCGACGTGATAATGCAGCCAAGGTAAGTAAACTGGTGCACTGACTTTAGTTCAGACTCGCCAATGGTGATGTGAGGAGGGCGATACACTGTCTTGGGTGCCGGCTGATGGAGGACCTCTGTCTTTTTCAGACTGACCTCGAGTCCAAAGAGCTGGGCAGCATCTGCGAAGCAAGACGTGATGCGCTGCAGGGCTTTCTCTGTGTGTGCAACGAGGGCAGCATCATCAGCAAAAAGCAGCTCACGAATCAGTTGGTCTAGGGTTTTCGTGTGGGCCTGCAGTCGTCTGAGGTTGAACAGGCTGCCATCGAGACGATACCTGATGTACACTGCATCGTCATCATCGAGGTCCACTATGGCCTGCTTAAACATCATGCTAAAAAAGATGGTGAAGAGGGTCGGTGCCAGCACGCAGCCCTGCTTTACGCCGTTGAGAATGGGGAATGGTTCTGAGAGGTCATTGTTGAGTCTGACCTGGCCTTGCTGGTCCTCGTGTAGCTGGACAATCATGTTGAGGAACTTTGGGGGACAGCCAAGTCGCTCCAGGATCTGCCACATGCCTTGCCTGCTCACAGTGTCGAACGCTTTTGTTAGGTCGACAAATGTTACGTACAGCCCTTTGTTCTGCTCGCGGCACTTCTCCTGTAGCTGTCTCAGCACAAAGACCATATCGGTGGTGCTCCTGTTTGCTCTGAAGCCACACTGGCCCTCTGGGAGTTGGTCTTCAGCGATGGCAGGTACCAGCCGATTCAGGAGCAGCCTTGCAAGGATTTTCCCAGCAATGGACAGCAGGGTAATTCCCCGATAGTTGGAACAGTCAGACTTCTCGCCTTTGTTCTTGTACAGGGTGATAACGACTGCATTACGGAGATCTTTTGGTAGTGTTCCTTCCTCCCAGCAGCAGAGAAAGAGGTCATGGAGCTTGTTGTGCAGTGCTGTGCCTCCATGTTTCCAGATCTCTGGCGGTATTCCATCAATGCCTGCTGCTTTGCCACTCTTGAGCTGGTGGATGGCTGTGAGGGTCTCTTCAGTGGTGGGCGGTTCGTCCAATTCAACCTTTACTGGGAGGTGTGGGATTTGTAGGACAACTGCTTCTTGAACAGTGCGCTCAGCGCTGAAGAGGCTCTGAAAGTATTCCGACCAGCGGTTCAAGATGGAGGTATTATCTGTGAGGAGTGCCTGGCCATCAGCGCTTCGCAGGGGACTTTGTACCAGGTGCCTGGGGCCATACACTGCTTTCAGTGCTTCGTAGAAGCCCCTGTAGTCACCATTGTCAGCGCAAAGCTGGGTCCTCTGTGCAAGTCTGGTCCACCACTCATTCTGGAGATCTCTGAGCTTGCGCTGGAGACTGCTGCAGACCAGGCGGAAGGCAGACTTCTTCACAGGGCAGGAAGGCTGGGCTAGGTGGGCCTGATGGGCGGCTCTTTTTTTTGCTAGGTGTTCCTGGATCTCTACATCGTTTTCGTCAAACCAGTCTTTGTTCTTCTTTCTGGCGAAACCCAAGACTTCTGCAGAGGATTTTGCAATAGCAGTTTTCAGTTGTTCCCAAAGTGTTTCAGGGGAGGAGTCTACTGGGTCCGCTGTGTCTTTGAGCCTGCGCTGTAAATCTGTCTGAAAGGCAGCTTTCACATCGTCATGCTGAAGGCTGGCAACATCAAGCTTTTTCTTGGGGGGCCCCCATTTCTTGGGTTTTGGCTTGAAGTGGAGCCTGAGTTTGCAGCGGACAAGGCGGTGGTCAGTGTGGCACTCTGCGCTGGGCATCACTCTGGTGAGGAGGACGTCACTGCGGTCCCTCTGACGCACTAGGACATAGTCGATAAGGTGCCAGTGTTTGGAGCGAGGATGCATCCAGGTGGTCTTTCGACTGTCCTTTTGCTGAAAAGTAGTGTTGGTGATGACAAGTTGCTGCTCCGCACAGAACTCCAACAGTAGGCGGCCATTGTCATTGCAGTTCCCCACGCCATGCTTGCCGAGGACTCCTTTCCAGGCTTCAGAGTCCTGGCCCACTCTGGCGTTGAAGTCGCCAAGGATGATGACTTTGTCGTCTGCAGGGGTACCCTGTAGGAGGCTGCGCAGGTCAGTGTAAAACTTGTCCTTTTCAGCAGGCTCTGCCAGGAGGGTTGGGGAGTACACACTGAGAAGGGTGACGTGTTGCTGGTGTCTCAGTGGGAGGCGCATGGACATGATGCGGTCTGAGTGGCCCGTTGGTAGGTTTTCCAGCTTAGTCGCAATGGATGTCTTGACCATGAAACCCACGCCTGAGAGCCGTCTTTCTGATGCAGGCCTGCCTGACCAGTAGAGGGTGTACCCAGCACCAAGTTCTTGGAGGCTGCCTTCGTCCGGAAGGCGTACTTCGCTGAGCGCGGCGATGTCGATGTTTAACCTCCGCAATTCATGGGCAATGAGGGCGGAGCGACGTTCAGGGCGTCCGCTGTCTGCTTTGTCGAGCATGGTTCGGATGTTCCAGCATGCTACGTTGAGTCCGGTCGTGGTCGTCATGAGAGTGGATCCGTTATTCTTTCTTGTTTTTTGACCGCAGGAGAAGATGCCCGTTGACCGCGGCTAGCCAACTGGGTTGCGAGGGGACGAGCTTTGGTTAGGCCACCTTTTCTAGGCCCCTCTCCATGTGGAGCAAGCAGTGCTGTCCCTAGAAAAGGCTGCTTGGTCGTTCAGGGTGTGCCGAGTGATGTTGTCATCCCCAGGTCAACATCAGGCGACCAATATCCTGAACCGCCTGCATGCAGGTTTGAGACTGCGGCTTCCAGTGACATCTTTCACCTGCCGTTTCGCCCCTCGCCCGTCGCTACAGGACTTGGAATGGTCAGTGTCATGGTCCGTGGACGTTTCCTAAAGCCTGCGCGGTGGAGCTTTTTGGTGGAGTGCAGTGTGCGCAGTACTGGCCCCACCCTTTAAACCCTTGGTTCATCTGCCATGGCCTAGCAAGCTGGGACGATGGCATCGAGGTCCTCGGGTCGTAGGTTTTATATCAGACTGTCCTTGTCCTAGTCTCTGGCTCAAAAGCCTTCCCCGGAGACACAATAGATTTCGCAACATATCGTACCTCAGTCACTACACTGAAAAAAACTAGTATAACATGACACACGCACCATACACTGGTTCATTCATAGAAAAAGATTGTACTTAACACACCGACATACTTACTACCTTCGTAAACAACCTACAGGGTTCGTAGGTTCCTTTTAAGTGCTTTCCAAATGATTTTCTCAGAAAGGGCCTTTTAAGTCCTTTTAAATGCCATTATGGTCCTTTGGCAGTGGGCAGATGTTGACATCTGCACGGGACATAGACGACCCCGCCCTCCACGAGTCGCCTGCTGCCTTGCAGGCCTGGCCGCTTGGCTGCGGAAAGGCTAAGGGAGGAAACCCCTGCATTACTATATGGAATACACTCAATTGCCTGTAGATTTCAGCCCAAAGTTGTGTCCCCTACACAACTGGGGAGGAGACACCGGGGATCCAAGTATAGGCGCCCGGGTGTCCTCCCCTACCAACCTATCCCGCCATGCGTGTGGAGAACTCACCTCAGTTTCACTCTTAGCTCGACCGGGGACGGTCGGGCTTTTGCCTTGCTACGGTTTTTTGACCGTTTCTTCTGTGGTTTCTACTACTTGGCTTTTTGTCTTGTTTTTGACTTCTCCTTGGACTCCGTGTACTTCGTTAGTGTGTTCTACACTTCGACGTTTTTACTGTGTGTGGACTTGGCGCCGACCGGTTCCGACCGGTTTGACTTTCAGTGAACTTCGTCCTTGGCTGCAGCCTTGGGGTTTCAGCTTGTGACTTTCTCACGTGGCTTTTGCCTCGCGGTGTGAGTTCAGCGCTTGAGTGTGTTCCTTCCTGTGAACAGTGTACAACGAACGCTATGGCGGCTTCTGTTGAAGTTTGCCCCCCTGTGCGAGGATTTCTGGGGCCCTCGTTCGCCCTCATCGCCTGCCGGCCGTGCTCTACTGCTCTTCCGACAGGATGTGTGACGTGTGTGCTGACGGGAGTGAGGACCGGCGGTCTCAGGTGGGGATCCTCCAGACGTGTCCTTCTTCCTGGTCTCAACGTTTTCCCCGGATTGCTCCGCAGGATGGCGTCGCTACGTCGGCTTCTCGGGCTCCGCTTCACTACAGCTTCTGGGCCTGCCAGCCCACAGGTAAGTCCCCTTCTTTTACCTTAGCCGCGCAGAAACTCCCTCCCCTCTCCGAGTCTTCTGAGCAGGGCTGGCGAGTATCAGGGTCGTGCTTCCCACATGGGTGGACATATATATTTACTCAGGTGCGGATTCGTGCGCACCATTTGTCCCCTCCCCGCTTCGCTTTTCCTGAGCGGGCTTGGTGTGCCACCTTTCTGTCCACCCCCCTCGCCCTGAACTTTCCAGGCGGGCCCGGTGTGACTCAGACTTTTATTCACAGGTGCGGATTCGTGCGCACCTTTTGTCCCCTCCCCGCTTCGCTTTTCCTGAGCGGGCTTGGCGTGACACCTTTCTGTCCCCCCCCCCCCCCCCCCCCCCCCCCCCCCCCCCCCCCGCCCCGAAGTTTCCAGGCGGGCCCGGTGTGACTTAGACTTTTATTCACAGGTGTGGTTTCGTTCGCCCCTTCTGTCCCCTCCTCGCTTCGCTTTCTGCTGAGCGGGCTTGGCGTGACTTCAGACTGTCCCCTCCCCTCTTCGCTGAGCGGGCTTGGAGTGACTTTTAGACTGTCCCCTCCCTGCTTCGCTTTTGCTGAGCAGGCTTGGCGTGTTTTTAGACTGTCCCCTCCCCGCTTCGCTTTTTGCTGAGCGGGCTTGGCGTGACTACTGACTGTCCCCTCCCCGCTTCGCTCTTCGCTGAGCGGGCTTGGCGTGACTTTTTAGACTGTCCCCTCCCTGCTTCGCTTTTGCTGAGCAGGCTTGGCGTGATTATAGACCGTCTCCTCCCCGCTTCGCTTTTGCTGAACGGGCTTGGCGTGACTACAGAATGTCCCCTCCCCGCTTCGCTCTTCGCTGAGTGGGCTTGGCGTGACGTTAAGACTGTCCCCTCCCTGCGTCGCTTTGGCTGAGCAGGCTTGGCGTCATTATAGACTGTCCCCTCCCTGCTTCGCTTTTTGCTGAGCGGGCTTGGCGTGACTACAGACTGTCCCCTCCCCGCTTCGCTCTTCGCTGAGCGGGCTTGGCGTCACTTTAAGACTGTCCCCTCCCTGCTTCGCTTTTGCTGAGCAGGCTTGGCGTGATTATAGACTGTGCCCTCCCCGCTTCGCTCTTCGCTGAGCGGGCTTGGCGTGACTTTAAAACTGTCCCCTCCCTGCTTCACTTTTGCTGAGCAGGCTTGGCGTGATTATAGACTGTCCCCTCCCCGCTTCGCATTTTGCTGAGCGGGCTTGGTGTGACTTTAAGACTGTCCCCTCCCTGCTTCGCTTTTGCTGAGCAGGCTTGGCGTGATTATAGACTGTCTCCTCCCCGCTTCGCTTTTGCTGAGTGGGCTTGGTGTGACTACAGACTGTCCCCTCCCCCGCTTTGCTCTTCGCTGAGCGGGCTTGGAGTGATTTTGACTGTCCCCTCCCCGCTTCGCTTTCGCTGAGCGGGCTTGGCGTGACTTTGACTGTCCCCTCCCCGCTTCGCCTTCGCTGAGCGGGTTTGGCGTGACTTTAGACTGTACCCTCCCCGCTTCGCCTTTCGCTGAGCGGTCTAGGCGCTGAGCGGTCTTGGCGTGACTTTAGTCTGTCCCCTCACCGCTTCGCTTCGCTGAGCGGTCTTGGCGTGACTTTGGACTGTTCCCTCCCCGCCTTGCCTTGCTGAGCGGTCTTGGGCGACTATGATGGGTCCCCCCCCCCTCCCCCCCAAGCGGGCCCGGCGGGATCCGGACTCTTGTCCCTAGACCGGTTCCGCTAGGGGAGCGGTCTTCGGCACCCGCGTTCGGATCTCAGTTTTCTGCTGTCCGTCCGTCTTTCGCGGTCCCTCTGCCGTATGATGAGCCGCCTGCGGGCTTTGCGGGCGGGTTGCGTCTTCCTCTCGCGCGGCGTTTTGGCGCTCTGGGAGCCGCTTGCCCCTCCTTGCGCCTCGAGGGATGGACTGCCTCGCTTCTTTGAACCGGATATTTTCAGCCGTCTTCCTACGGATTCGGCTGTCGTCTTCTTCTTTCGAGACTCGACGACTGGTTCTTTCCCCCGGCTGTTAGCGGTCACGTCGGTCTCCTCTTCGGACGACGTCAGCTCTTCGCTCAGCTTGCCGACTTCTCGCTTGGGTTTTGGCGTAGTTCCTCCCCCTCTTCTTCGGTCCTCCTTCATTTATGGAGAGACAGGCTTCCGCGGGGATCTACGCGCAGAGGTGGGCCTAGCGTCGCTAGTCCCTCCGTCAGCCAGCCGGCTTCCGGGACTTCACCGGTGCGTTCTTCGCCCTGTTACGACACGCCTTCGTCGGCTTGTGCCCTCTGGCGTCGCCTGGGCTAGTTGTGGACTTGCGTAGGCCCTGGTTGTTACCTTTGCCTCGGGTGCTGTTCCATCTTCACCGACCAGTTGTGACGGGCGTCTCTGCTTCCTGCGCCGTTCGCAGCCCTTGGCCGGACGGGTATCGGTTTCGTCGCCATCTTGGTGGGACGGCGCCTGGTTACACTTTTTGTTACGTTCCTTCTTGCCTTTTCCTTGCATTCTGGCAAGGTTATCTCGGTCTCGGCTTCTGTCCGGCGCTCTTGGGACGGGGTATGGCGTCTTGTGTCAGCATACGCCGTGTTCGTCTCGTGCGGTTCCACTGTTCTGGTGTACCTGCGGGGGCGCTTGCACTTGGTCCCTTGGTTCGCTATGTTGCAGCTGACAAGTCCAGCTCGGATCTAGGTCCAACTCTGGTAGACCCTCAGACCCGACTAGTGGTTTTTCACCTGGTGAGACTACAGTCTACGCCGCAGCTTAGGCCGCGAGCCCGTCCTCCTGCACCGGCAGCTAACACAGACCCGTCTAGTGCACCCTTCTGGCTGCTGCTTCTAGAGCCAAGCTTCAGATACAGACTCTCCTTTCAAGTACAAGTCTAACACGCTGGTAATCCCCTCAGTCCCGGTTTGGGGATCTACCAGGCGTTGGCTCAGTCGGCGCTGCGACTTCGGTCGCGCGTCCGTTCTTACTCCGGCAGCGAAACTCAGACCCGGCTAGCGCGCTGGCTGGCTTCCTGTGACTTGGCGACACAGGATAATCTACAGTTCCGCTGACAGTTAGTGGTTCTTGCAGGCGACAGAACAGTCAACGCCGCGACTTCGGTCACGGGCTCGTTCTCCTGCTCCGGCTGCTACCACAGTCCTCCTTTGGACGCTGTCCGGTTCCGCCGACTTCGGCGACTCAGATTCTTACATGAAACAGTGGGCAGCTCCCACACGACTAGTGGACTCTACCCGGTTCCGCCGACTGCTTCGGCTCGATTTGGACGCGGGAACAGGTTTCAGCACCTTAGCTGGTGGGCCCTACGTTGCTGCTTCCAAGAAGGTGGGGCCTTGCCCTCTTTGCCCTACACAGGAGGTCAGCGCTCCATTTAGGACCTTCCCGAGTGGTTTCTGCCCTGGGACGGTGGGTCGGCGAGAGTTAGCTACGAGAGTGAGCTTCTTCGCCGGTGGCAGTTACAGACCTGAGAGAACGGCTCTGACCACGCTCCTAGGGCTAGATCGCAGCACTTCAGTCAGGATTTCCTGGACCGCGCTCAGTGGAGCGTGCTGACCGGACACTGTAGTCGACGCACAGCTTGTCTTCGGTACTATGAGTCCCGTCTTCTTTCAGGGCGGATCTGCGCTGCCGCCTCCAAACAAGTCCGCGGCAGTATGCTTGTGGGGATTTCCTTGACCAGGCTGGAGACAGTTACCCTTGTAAGGACGACACTTCGATACCTGTCGGCTGCCTCTCTCCTTTTCGGGGAGTCAGGCGAACCCGACTTTGAGCGAGCTCGACCCGCCTTCTTCTGTGGACTTAGGCGCGGTTAGGGCTACGCCACTCTCTACTGGCCCTCCCAGGCGTACGGTTACAGCCTAGAGTCCTGCCCGTTACCCTGGGCCGGTTGGGTTATGGGGCCTTTGGCCTCTGGCTAGGCACTGAGAGAACCACGGGCTCTGCCTCTCGCCCGGGCTGCAGACGCGCTGCTCTTCTTGGGATGGTCTGTTCCCTGTGGCCTACCCCCTTTCGGTGTGGTGCCGAAGATTCGGCAGTATCTTCTTCCTGCTCCACGGTTCTCTTCCTGGTGGCCCCCCTGCTTTGGATTCTCGGAGGGGGCGGGACGGCTATGGCAGCAGCCCGCGGACTGTTACCAGTGTTGTGTGCGACGTCTAGGGGAGATTCTACCAGTCGGGGCGCGCCTCTCGGCGGTTCCGCCCCACGATCTCACTATCCCTACGGGCGGAGTTCCCCTTAGGGCTAAGCTCCTTTTTCCGTCAAGAGTTACCGCTCCGTAATCATACTCGCTTCCCTCAGCCGGGGCCTTTAGGATCCGGCCCTGGCGAGTTTTGGGTCCTTGGGACCTTGATTTCAGATGTCCTCTCTCCGGTTCTCTCTTACCTTGGTGGGACCTCGTCTGGACCCGGACGTGGCTATTTACAGACTGCTTCGAACCCCTGCCTTGGCACGGTTCTCCGTCCTTGCCCGGAAACATGTTCATCCTGGCGCTCGCCACGGCTCCCGCGGGTGCGAGCCGCATGCTCTCTCGGTCCGCCCCGCAGGTTGCAGTCCGAGCCTTCACTCGTCGCAACTTCTCATCGACCCGGCCTTCAGGTCTTGAGCCGGCCTCTCTCGGCTGCACCCCAGTGGCTGACCTTACCCCCGTTCAGGGGACGACCGACCCACGGGGCGCGTCGTCAGGACCTAGTCCAGGCACTGCAGTTCCTGCACTGCCATCGGCCACACCGTCTTGCCTGCCCGCCTCTTCCTACCCTTCATCAGGCAGGCCGAGTAGCTCGACCCAGACAGTTCGCCGTGGCTTCGGTGGGTGACTCGTTGGCCTACCCAACCTCTCCCTTTTTGGGATAGAAGGTTACAGTTCCGGGCGCATGACGTACGAGCAGTAGCCCCTGAGCGGCTTCAACCGCTTTCTGCTCGGTTATGACTTTGGGACGGGCGGTAGGCAGGTGTGCTGTTCCACTTGCTCCCTCTTCTACCTCCGCGACCTATCTGGCCAGCGTGACTCCCTGGTCTTGATGGGCGGCCTCTCCACGGCCCAGCACTCCCTCCGCGCGCCTCAGCGCCATAGACACTTTTTAGCTGAAATCGTCGGGAGTGCTCCTTGCGGGCTAGCGGAGGGCTCTACGTTAGGGTTTGGGTGTCGGCACCCTCCTCCTCTTTGGTATTCTTCCATATAGTAATGCCATCGGTAATGTATTTTGAAAAAAACAATGAATTTTTTTTCTAAAATGTATTTTAAAAAAAAATACTTACCGATGGCATTACTCGGATGGCCCTCCCACCTGCCCCGCTTGCCTCCTTGGCTAAGCGTGAAACTGAGGTGAGTTCTCCACACGCATGGCGGGATAGGTTGGTAGGGGAGGACACCCGGGCGCCTATACTTGGATCCCCGGTGTCTCCTCCCCAGTTGTGTAGGGGACACAACTTTGGGCTGAAATCTACAGGCAATTGAGTGTATTCCATATAGTAATGCCATCGGTAAGTATTTTTCAAAAAAATACATTTTAGAAAAAAAATTCATTTCAGCCCCTCGGTTCCGGATGGAGACAGCCAGGATCCTCCGAGTGGCCGTCCGACCGATGGATTTCGCGATCAGCCTCGATCTGTCCGACGCCTATCTTCACGTCCCGATTCATCCGTCGTTTCGCAGGTACCTGCAGTTTGCCTTTGGGGGAGTTGTTTACCAGTTCTGCGCCCTTCCCTTCGGCCTCAACATCAGTCCATGGGTTTTTACGAGGATCCTCGACGCGGTGATGGCCTACTTCCGCCAACGATCCCTGCGCCCGGCCTCCAATTACTTGGACGACCTACTACTGCGAAATCTGATAGCCTCGGCGCTCCAAGAGGACAGAGACACCTTGCTTTCCCTCGTGCGTCGTCTCGGGTTTCTTCTCAATCTGGGCAAATCGGATCTTACCCCCTCTCAGCGTTTTCTACATCTGGGGATGGAATTCCTGACCGATCTCAATCTAGTCCGCCTGCCTCTGGCCCGGCGGCAGAAGATCGTCGATCTAGCGCTTTCGATGGAGGTAGGGTCCTCCTTCTCAGCCAGGGTCTGGCTTCAACTTCTGGGCCTACTCAGTGCGGCTGAGGACATGCTTCCCTTGGGCAGGCTTTATGCCCGCCCGTTGCAGCTAAATCTCCTACTACACTGGCGTCCTTCGTCGGGTTCCCTTGCGGATCTTGTACCAGTTACCCCTCTGGCTCGTCCACACCTCCAGAGGTGGGCGGACATCGATTGGCTGGCTACGGGCGTGCCTCTTCACTCAACTCCGCCCCGGTGGTCTCTCTGCACTGACGCGAGTCAGGCCGGCTGGGGCGCGCATCTGTTACCAGACTTTGTCTCGGCCTCGGGCCTTTGGCCGCAGGGTTTGGAGGACAAACACATCAACTGGCTGGAGCTGAAGGCAGTTTGGCTGGGCCTCAGTTTCTGGCAGGAGACCTTGACCAACCAGGACGTTCTCGTTCTCTCAGACAACTCGACGGTGGTGGCTTACAATATACAGAACCAAGGGGGCACTCACTCGCCCTCCCTGTGCATTCTCCTTTACCATCTCCTCCTATGGTGCAGGGACCGGGGCATTACTCTACGGGCTCGCCACATTCGCGGCCACCTGAACGTGATCGCGGATGCCCTGTCCCGGCGCGGACAGCTGCTCCACACGGAGTGGTCCCTACGCCCGGACATCTTTCGCCTGATCTGCTCCCGGTGGGAAACTCCTTAGTGGACTTGTTTGCCGCCAGGTGGAACAAACAGCTCCCGGTCTACGTCTCACCAGTCCCGGACCCGCTCGCCTGGGCGGTAGACGCGCTTTCCATCCCCTGGGACGGTCTGATCGCTTACGTCTACCCCCTGTCAGTCCTCGTTCCGAAGGTTCTGCGGAAGCTTCTGGGTTGCTCCGCAGTCCTCCTTCTGGTGGCCCCCTTCAACTGGACCAAGAGCTGGACCACGGACCTACTCGAGCTAGCGACGGACCCGCCGCTGGAGCTTCCTACACCTCCTACGATGCTCAAGCAGCCCCGCCAGCAGCTTTTTCATCCGTGCCCGGAGCGCCTCCTCCTTCACGCCTGAAGGTTGTCCGGCAAGCCCTCGCCGCTAGAGGTTTCTCGGATGCGGCGGTGGTGGCTATTGCAACAGCCCGCAGACGGTCTACGCGGCGGGTATATGAGAGCAAGTAGAGGGTCCTTCAGGCCTGGTGCGCCTCCAGAAGTCTCCCTCCCACACATCTAGCCACCCCGGAGCTGGCAGAGTTCTTCCTGTGGCTTTTTGACGAACAAGGCTTAGCACCCGTTACCATCAAAGGTTATCGCTCCATGATCGCGGACACTTACCGCCACCTGGGCCGGCCAGACCCAGGCGCTTGCAAGGATCTGACGGACTTGCTGGCACATTTTGAGCTCCGACGACCAGTTTCTCGGTCCCTAGTGCCTCGGTGGGATCTCGCCTGGGTACTAACGTGGCTGAACACGGACCGCTTTGAACCTCTGCATTTGGCTAGTTTCTCAGATTTGACCAGGAAGGCATGTTTTCTGCTGGCTCTCGCCACGGCGTCCCGAGTGAGCGAGCTTCACGCTCTCTCGGTACTTCCCTCCTGTTTGCAGTTTCACTCGGACGGTTCTGCACAGCTTCTCACTGACCCATCCTTTTTGGCCAAGAACTGCCGCCCTGCGGCGGCCCCTCAGATGCTGACCATAAGGCCTCTCCGTGGAACGGACATGGCCCCTGAGTCGCGTCAACAGGACCCGGTGCGGGCGTTTCGGATTTACCTGCGTCGCTCTAAGCCGCGACGCCGTGGGCGCTCTCGCCTCTTCCTCCCACTGTCCGCAGGCAGGCCAGATATTTTGGCCCAGACAGTGTCGTCCTGGCTGCGGTGGGTGATTAAGTCGGCCTACCAGGACCTCTCCCCGGACGGCGATAGGCTTCTTCACATCCAGGCGCATGAAGTAAGAGCAGTGGCCACCAGTCTTGCCCTATATTGTTACGGCGGTTGGCTGGCGAGCTGACTCCACATTCGCCCGCTTTTATCTCAGAGACCTATCCGGCCAACGTGACTCCCTGGCATGGGTGGGCAACATTTCCGCGGCCCAGCAATCCCTCCGCGCGCCCCTGGCGTCTTAGGTACGTCATAGCTGAAATCGTCGGGAGTGCTCTCTCTCTGGGTCAACGGGTGGTTGGGTTTGCGGTTATAGGAACGGCACCCTCCGCCTGTTCGACATTCTTCCAGATAGTAATGCCATCGGTAATGTATTTTGAAAAAACAAATGAATTTTTTTTCTAAAATGTATTTTTTTGAAAAATACTTACCGATGGCATTACTCAGAATGCCCTCCTGCCTGCCCCGCTTGCCTCTTTTCGCTATGTGTGAAACTGACAGGGTCGCCCTACAAATGCCGGGATAGGGTAGTAAGGGGAGGCCACCCGGGGCCCCGGTGCGTGGATCCCCGGTGTCTCCTCCCCAGCTGTGTGGGTTACACAACTTTTTGGCTGAAATCTATAGGCAATTGAGTGTATTCCAGATAGTAATGCCATCGTTAAGTATTTTTCAAAAAAATACATTTTAGAAAAAAAATTCATATTTCAGCGTCTTGGTTCAGACAGAACAGCCCTTCAGTCAGCTTTTTCCTTCTGCAAGAGGTATGGATTCTTATAAGCCCCTGTGTCTGCAGGGGCTCATGAGAATATACGTCTCTTGCTGGCCATCGATTATGGAGCATAGTTGGTCCGTAGCACCCTTTTCAGCCATTTCAGATTTTGCGCTGTCACCCGTGCAGATGAGTGTACTTGGTCACATAATAATCATTAATGTAGAATAAGTCAGATATGACAACACCTATTCAAATTTTCCCCCACACATTTCTTATCTAAATTACTTGGTTTGTGTAACAAACTGTGCTTACAATTATTTATTCAGTGTGGGTCCTCTGGCGTTATGTTATAACTTTATAGGCTGTCCTCCCAGTCGAATATGGATGGTATTGACAGCCTTATATGAGTTTCTGCCTTGACATGTTTAAAGAGTATAATTTTTTAATGTCAGAGTTTCTTGCAAAATAAAATATAAGTGTACGTAATACTTATCTGGTCTGCTATTTTGGACCTAAAGGGTGCACATTGCAAGGACCAGGATCACAGACCAGCATACACTTAACCTTTTTAGCCCCAGGACCCGGCAGCAGGAGATGGATTAATCATGATAATTCAAGGGTAGTGCCAGATGAGCTTGGCGCCTGAAGGCGCCAAGCTCATCTGGCACTACCCTTGAATTATCATGATCAATCCATCTCCTACAACTGGTACACAGTTGTTAGGCAACACCTTCAAAATTTGAGAAATGGGACCTTGGGGCTAAACGGGTTAAACAAAATTCTTGAAAGTCCCTGACAGAGAAAGGTGTATAAATTATATGCCTTTCTTTGTCAGGGACTTCCTAGAAACTCTTTATATTTTTGTTTGTTTTCAGGGAGAGAAAGACCCCCTGGCCAGCCCAGTTCCACCTGTTTTCATTACACCTGGCTTGAAACCAATCCCCACAAAAGAGGACAGGGCCAAAGAACAGGTGAGAAACCCCAAAGTCTTCAAGCAACTGAAGCTGAGTGATGGTCCGGCCTCCGTAGACAGCCCAGTACCCCCATTATTCAAGACACCAGGCATCAAACAGATCACCAAAGGAACGAGTGGTACCACTGAGCCAGAGGGTAGATGCGACGCAGTGCCTTTTGTAGGGAGGAGTCGTGCTGATGAGCTTGAAGTCCCGAAGATGCCAGAGCTGACTTTTAGTCTAAAGGTAGACATCTTTTCTAACGACTTTACTGCCCTACGAAGATGAGGTTGAATGTTTTCCTGGGGAGGGCGCATTGCTACAGAGCAGGGATTAGTTGCATGAGTGAGCTTAGTCCTGCGCAAGCCAGTAAGCAAGGTGCTCTTCTATAGCGGGGTTAGTGTAGTGACACTATAGCACCTTGCTTAGTGGCTTGTGCAGTACCAAGCTCGCTCATGCAACTGTTATCATGTCCTTAATGAGCATTTTAAATTAAATTTGAATGTGTGTGTGCGTGTTGTGGTGCATTTTTATGGAGTAAGAATTGGCATGCAAATAAAAAAATCCTTTAATAGGTTAGAAAAGGGTGGCGGTATGGCATGGTTTATTTTATTTGGTTGTCTATTCAAAGAAGATTTAAAATATGGATGTCTTAAAGAAAGGTTTAGTTTATGTTGCAACTTCAACATGTATATTTCCAATTATTTGTGTTTGTCTGTTTCTGTCCATTTTTGTGTGCTGGGCTAGGATTTCAGACCCTCCAACCCTAATCTTAAATCAAAAAGCCTGGACAGGCTCAAGTAAATAAAATCCTGTCAATTTAATCGGTTTATTTGTCTTCTGTTCCTTAGGATCTAGAAGAGATGACAATGAGCTTCAAAAACACAACTTTGACAACATTTTCTGAGAGGACCTGGACATCAGACCTGAATGATTCCAGGATGCCACCAGCGCGAGACTTTGATGCCCAGACATCGTACGGACATCCCCATCAATCAAACAAGAAACTGACTATAGGCAAGGAGAGTCAACAACATGCATGGGATACACAAAGTTACAACAGCTGTAGTAGCTCAAGAACAGAAAATCTGCCCTCAGTACCACCACTTCCACAACTACATACCAACAGATTTGGCTTTACGTCGGACATAAGCGGGATACTAGAAATGCCAGAAACCCCAGAACTTCGCACTACTCGCATCCCAGAAAGTTTCATGTCAAAGTTGCGGCACTGTGATAAGTCTCATGGCCATTCTAAACTGCCACAGAGTGTGAAAAAGGAGAAAACGGCGTCTTCTGAGGTGCCCATGAAGCACGTTTTGTTCAAGGAGGAAAGGTTAGCTACGTCTAGTTTTACTGGTTCTCATTCAAATAGCTGTAAATATGGTTATGATGCAGACAGTGCTACAGAAAATACATCTGCAACAAGAGAGACGGTCAGCCTAGGGCGTAGTATGTGTTCTGCTTTTAACCCCCGCTTGCATGCAACCGCTGGTGCTGTAAACAGCACTGGTAGCAGCATGCACAAGGGGGTTAAACCCTTCATGAAATCAGAACCAGCAGAAATATATGAACCTAACTTTGGTTTTTCCTACAACAAGGAAAATGTGCAAACTCCACCACTGCCAGAACATTCAAGTCAAAAGCTTGGTAAGGCAGTTATCAGCAAAGCAGGGCAGCCATTGGCAGACTCCAATCTTGATCTCCCGCCGACACCGAAGTTCATGGGTAGCTATCACTTCATGACCTCCAAGTAGTTGTGCAAAATATTGGACTGGATGGAAAACGCTTACACTCAGTGTCGTGTATATTCCTTTGACAGTGTGATTAACCCGCAACTTCCAAAAACAGGTAAACATGATCCGACTGCAAGATCCGATGACCCTCATAAGCTCCCATAGTTGTGGGGGCTCATGAGGATGTATGCCTCTTGCTTTCACCATTTGTATCTATGTTCCTTGGATGGCTAAGCGTCTTTGGCGTTGAATCCACACTGATTTCAAAAATGGAATCGTCATCTTCTGACAGTGATTGAGCGAGCAAGTTCATATTAAATTTGTCATTTTGTGTGAGTTTGGTAAGCTGACATTTTACATGGCAGAACTCTTTAGGCTATTTTGTCTGCTGAAATCAAAGAGGTCGTTGGAACATTTGTACTGATCTTATTTTGACAGATATTGTATAAATTGATGTTTGTTTGGGTGCAGATCATCGACATTTTTCAGCCAGTGACTATTATTGCTACATGTGTTTGACACAGTAATTAGAGGTTTTCTATAAATATGCAGGTGTATTTATGATTATTATATTATATTGAACGTAATTTTTTTTTATATAGTGCAGATGTGGTTACGAGAACCGAATCAAAATGTTCGAGTCGGTACGAGGACATTTTTGATTTGGGTCAAGTAATCACATCTGTCTGTTTTCGGCACTATATCAAGCAAAATGCTGCTCATTATATTTATGTACCCAGTCCAAAACAAAATAATAATAATAATTACGGTATTTGTAATGCGCTTATCTTATAATAATTATAACTCTAAGCGCGCACTCACAACTCACGCACGCATGCGCACGCTTTAGACAATGACTCACGTACCACAAATAGTGAAAAACATTACGACAGTCAGCTTGCGGTGGGGAGTGTGGTGATATAGTGCTAGAACTGTTGAAAGAGGTGAGTTTTGAGGGCGGACTGGAAAGAGGAGAGAGAGTGTTTCTGACAAAGAGAGAGTGGGAGAGTGTTCCAGGTGGATGGACCGTAAACGGAGAAGGAGCGGGGGCCGAAAGTGTTGAGTTTGGTGCGAGGGATGTGGAGGTGGAGAGGGTTGGAGGCAGAGCGGAGGGAGCGGGAAGGTGTGTAGGGGTGAAGTAAGTTGGAGAGATAGGCAGGAGCGCAGTTGTTCAGGGATTTGTAGCAGAGAGACAGAATTTTGTATTGGATGTGTTGGGGGATGGGGAGCCAGTGAAGGAGTTTGAGCAGGGGTGTGATGTGGTCGGATTTTTTCTTTCTGAGGACGAGGTGGGCAGCATTGGGAGGCCGGAAAGGAGAGAGTTGCAGTAGTCGATGCGAGATAAGATGAGAGAGAGACAGCAAGTTTGGTGGCAGCTTCGGTAGTGAGGTATTTTCTGATCTGACTGATGCGGCGGAGGTGGAAATAGCATGTCTGGGCCGTGGCGGAGATGAAGCTGGTCATGGACAGAGAGGAATCGAGGATAACGCAGAGGTTCTTGGCCGAGTCGGAGAGGGAGATGGGGACGCTATCGAGTTGAAGGTGGAGAGAGGGAGGGAGCTGGGAGAGTTTCTGGCTAGTGCCTACCAGCATGGCTTCCGTTTTGTCGTCGTTCAGTTTAAGCTTGGCGTCATTCATTTTCGGCTGATTTACGGTATTTAGACAAAACACACAAATGGCAGACGGCTGCATATTATCGCTGTCGACTCGGCGCGTAGATTTCGTCTGTGAAGACATCAGTGCATTATATAACCGTGCATGTTACTCAGTAAATTCTACTTGTAACTAGATCACGCTTAATTGCGGAAAATGTCAGTAGGTTTGTTTATTTAGTTCTTTTCTCAGGTTGTCGAGTTGCCAGCTGACATCTTGTCAATTTCATTTGTCAGTCCAGTGACTCGCACGTTTCCAGGCGTCTTTCTCCGTTTGTGTGTGTGCGTAGGATATAAATTTTGAGCGTTCATACACACTAAGAAGTATTTCATTACTACTACACATAAGGAGCTCGTTAATGTTGCAGTGTGAGCATATTTTGCGTTTCCGTATTTAAAATCCAAGTATTGTCAAGATCGAGTCTTCTTGGGGCGCAAAGGATTTTGGGAAGGAAGGTATATCTAGCAAGCTCATGAATATTAATTTGCTTGTTATACAATATATCAATATATGTGTCAAAGAAGGGAAAACTTTATGGAGTGGGTACATAGATGAGCACTGTCTGTTGCTGCTGCCTTTCAGTCCCCCCAACGCCCAGTTCGGGCAAGGGACTGATGATGATGATGATGACATAGATGAATACAGGTGATTTGTTAAAGTACCATGGCATATTGCATAAATCTGAAGACACTTTTCAGCATCATTTGTGTTTGTTATCCCCACTCAACGCGCCTAATGAAATTCTTCAAATGCACACGCGTAATCACACTTGCTTAGTCTGCAACAGCCGTCAGCGCGTCTATCTATTTTTTAGCTCAGTGTTACTGGAACAGATAGCATTGAGTGGGGTCATTGTCAAATTGTTTTTACTGGATTTTCTTGTGTCTAAATGAACCATAGACCTACATGTTGCATTTCGTAACCATCTGTTGTAGAAGTTTCTTTACACAGTTACAGAAGTGAAGATTTGCGTGAACTTGATCTCAAACACTCATAGATGCGTGGTATCGTTAGAGACTAAGAGGTCCCACAACCAGGTTACCTTTACTCCAGTCCCTGTGTCTCCCCCTCCTCGCTGTAGTGGCCTTGTGTGTTGAGAGCTAGTGGATAAGCTCTACTGTGAGAACATGCTGTATGCTTGCAGAGTGGGTGCAGCTGTCTTTTAACCCTTTTAGCCCCATGGGTGCTTTTTCCAAATTTTGGAAGTGTTACTTAACGACTATGTTCCAGTTGCAGGAGGTGGATTGACCATGATAATTCAAGGATAGTGCCAGATTAGCTTGGTGCCTTCAGGCGCCAAGCTAATCTGGCACCACCCTTGAATTATCACGGTCAATCCATCTCTTGCTGTAGGGACTCTGGGCTAAAAGGGTTAATTCTTTATTTGAAGACTGTTTCAGCTGTTTGCTGCAAAAGTACACTGCTAGTACTCTTTTGAACCCTTTTTGGCTCACATGCTATAGCAAAAGTGAGTCTATGTAATGGGTCAGCGTCTGTGGCAAACTTTAACATTGGCATTTTCTTGGAGACTATTCAAGCACAAGGACACTTTGTGGCAAAACCTTTCTAAACATACCAGTTTCAGTGACCTCTCTCAAAAGTCAAGGTCATGGGACCAGAAAGGGGTTAAAAATAGCCATATTTTGACACAAATTGTTTCTTCTCAAATACTATTTTTAACATCAAACCCGTGCTTGGTACAGAGATACCTGATGGCACGACGATTCTATGCATACTAATTTGGATGACCATTCTATGCATACTAATTTGGATAAACCTTTCGAAAGTTCAATGGTCACACAAGGTCAGCAAATATGTGAACAGTTCCAGTTATTGATAGAATTGTAGTTTTCATCAAAGTTATTGCGAACATTTCAGTCAGATTTGGCACAAAGGTGGATGATGATAAGACCTTTCCATTCATACTAATTTTGTGGTCCCCTCGCAAAGGAGTCCAGAAAGGTAAAAAATAGCCATATTTTGACAAAAACTGTTTTTTCTCAAATACTTGTTTCATTTTCAGACCCCAAATTGTCACCTGATGGTAAGGCCTTTCTATGCATACTAATTTGGATGACTTCAGAAAGGTCTGGGGTCACAACTGGTTGGCAAGTGTGAAAAATGTCTTTTTTTGACAAAATTTTAGTTTTTATGCAAGTTTTTGCAAACTTTTCAATCAAATTTGGCATAAAGGTAGCTGATGACCTTTCTATGCATACTAATTTAGACGACCCCTCACAAAGGTCAACGTTCATGGAGGGTTGACAAATTTGTGAAAAATGCATGCTCGGATTTTGCTAGTACAAAAGCCAGCCCTTATGTTGAGACTGAGACACATAACCTGTTCGAAAGGTCAAGGTCACGAAGTTCACACCTATGTGGATTATTCACACACCTGAGTCATAGGGGCTTTGCCTTTCTTATTTTGTGAGAAAGATTATTTGCAGACCTTATCATGGTATTAAAATACGTGATTTGGTAAATGTCAGTCCAACAGGCATTCTCAATCAGAGTGCAAGTACAGTCAAAATTGGAAAAATGGAAACTGTTGTTTTATATTCTTACTGCCAGCGATCAGTCATTAGCTCAAAATTCCTCTCATTTGTTTATAGCCTTTAAGAGGGAGTGCAGAGTGATGACGTGCATGCATGTGCCTGCACATGTGAATCCATAAGCCGATTGTGCACGTATGCATAGTTGTGCGTGCATGTGTGAGTAATTACAGGAAGCTTACAGGAAGAATGTGGTGTCACACCTGACTCAACAACTTCATTTGCATTTGCAGGTAGATTTTAGTGCAATGCTATAGGTCATGAGAGACACATGGTTACACACAGGTGTAAACTTTGTATTTATTTTGTAACCATTGCAAGCATACCATCAGTGGTGTGTTTGGAAAGTGTGTGTGCGCGTGTGTGATAGAGTTAACATTTGTGTTTCCGCAAAATAATAATAATAATAATAATAAGCGCATTAAATGGGCGCTTTATCCCAATTGAAAATCGGCTCAAAGCGCCGCCGCGAACTGAACCCAACAAGCACGCTCACGTGAATCACGCGCATTCACTCACACACTGTACACAAACACAGAACATTCACGTGGTGCTAAGGGCTAGCTCAAGCGAGCTTCTGAAGTTTTGGAAATTCCAAATCGTTTGTATTTGAAATTAGATTAAGTGGGCTGAAACTGATACCAAAGTTGTGGGGGAGGAAGAGCCTGAGTACCCGGAGAAAGAACCTCCGACGGTCTGCCTGGATTAACGGTGACACTTACTAGAGCCAGAGGAGAAAAATCCGATGCCGGAACCCGTAATCGAACCTCGCACCTTTAGCATTGGTGGCAGGCGCCTTAACCACTGCGCCATGGACCGCCCCAATGACATCGAAAACAAACGGACAAGAAAGATCTGGACTCCAAAATTGAGGAATTTAATGGATCATACAGAAACAGTCAATTACATTATGCAATGATTAGAAAGATAGAAATTTATGATTACATATGTAATCAGAATATATTAGAGAAAGAACAAATTAACACATTCTACCCCAGGGCCAAAATCCCAAAATTTTGAAGTTGCCCTCTGAAGACTATTACACTTCTGGAGACAGATCAAGTCTAATAGTTAAAAGGTGGTGCTAGAATAGCTTGGCGCCTATGAGCACCAAGCTATTGTGGCACCACCCTTAAACTATCACACTCGATCCATCTCCTGCTGTGGTGTGTCTGGGCTGAATGAGTTAAGCACCAATCGATTTTGTGATAGTGAAGATGAAGACAGCAGCAAACAAAGAGAGGAAACTACATGGAATACCATGTGAATCAGAGCAGCGAATCAAGATGTAAGCCAGTCAGCGATTTTGGGCCGCGCAGCGTCCAGCTGTAAGGCTTAAAGTCACACACCGGCACTTACATGCTGTCCATCATTTTCAACATTTTCTATTGGATACAATCATACATGTATGTATACACACATTTTCTCTGATACAGTACATCTATGATTGATGCAAAGTTATACAAATATCTGGCAACTGTATTACACACTAGTTTCTGTGAGTATGATTTGTGAATGACATCAACTCATTCAGCCCGATGGCCGTATTTTCCAATATTTGGAGGCATCGTCTGACGACTACACCAGTTGAAGGAGATGGAGTGACCATGATAATTCAAGGGCAGTGCCAGATTAACTTGGCGCTGACAGGCGCCAAGCTAATCTGGCACTACCCTTGAATTATCATGGTCGACCCATCTCCTGCTATAGTGTGTCAGGGCTGAATGGGTTAATGTCTGTGCTGGTCTGTGACTTTAGACTTTATGGTTGTAAGGTACAAAATCTCAAACCAGCAACCATATTTCTAAAGTTGTGAGATTCTCTAGTCTTGTCATATCTGTAATAGCCAGGCAAGGAAACAAAACCAAGAAACAAAATTTTAAAAAATACGCAAAAACCTGCACCAACAGAGCCTAACAAAATGTGTCAGGGGTCGCCACATGGCATGTGTGCAGGTCTGTTATTTTGGACCTTAAAGTTCTTGAGCTTTATGGTCCAAAATCACAGGCAAGAGCACAGTAGTCGATGGCAATGCAATCATGCTCACATTCACTCTCCTTCTTGGACTTCCTTTTAACCCATTACATCCTGAGGCTGATTTTGTAAAAAAAAATTGCTTACTGTCCTGTGAAGGCTACGTTACAGATTAGGAGATAAATATACTGTTTTAGTTCAAGGGTGGTGCCAGAACAGCTTGGCGCCTGAGGCGCCAAGCTATTCTGGCACCACCCTTTGGAACTATCGGTCAAATTTATTACATTCAGCGTATCAGACTGAAAAGGGTTAAAATCAATGCGATGAAAGGATAAAGAAGCACAATCTCAACACCAGAAGCCTGATATTTTCACAATTGAATTACAACAGGGTTTTTTCCTCACGTTAACAAATATGTGATGGTCTGTGATTTCAGACTATGCGCATCTGCACTCATGTCAAAATAGAAGCAGACAATTATCAAAGTTTAGCACGCATAAAAATACCCCCTGTTAAAAAAAACCCTACTTTTCAATGCTGACAATGATGACATTTTGTTTCAGGATTAAAAGGATTTGCATGCACTTGTTAAACAAAGTAAAAAAAAACAATGAAAGTTTTTAATGTAGTATGGTAAACATGAAAACCACCATCAGCATAAAGACGTTGGCAGTGGATCTGGTTGAAGAGCTGCCATCACCGTACTGAGTGGGGCGATGGTTGCAGGCATGGAAAGTACCATCCACCTGTTTGTTTTCTCTGCGATAAAACGGAACAAAATACATATAAACTCAGAACAGGGAAGAAACTATGGTGAAATACGATGAAAAAAGAAAGCAGTGAACAGATAACTTGGAAAGGGAAAAAAAGTGATGGTCCATGATTTTAGACCTAACTGGTCCAAACTGTAAGGTCCAAAATCACATACCAGAAAATACCATTCAGCTTATATGAAGCATATACCCCGGTATAAACACAGGCCTGTGCAAATAATCACAAGTAATGATGCCTAACCCATTTAGCCCCAACACATTACAGCAGGAGATGGATCGACCATGACAAATCAAGGGTAGTGCCAGATTAGCTTGGCGCCATCAGGCGCCAAGCTAATCTGGCTCTACCCTTGAATTATTATAGTCGAGCCATCTCCAGCAACTGGTGCACAGTCGTTAGGTGACGCCTCCAAAGGTTTGGAAATGAGGCCGGGGGGCTACAAGGACTAAACTGCTTGCTTCCAGTGAACAGTCGAAGGGAGACGATCTTTAAGATCCCCATCAACAATCACGGCCTATACCACGACCTGCACTGCGGGGTATTTCCTGCTAAACGTTCGGCGGGCCCTCGGATTTTTTTCTCTCCAAACTGAGTTTGTTAACCCCGGCTTTCACTACCAGTTGATGCAGACTCAGTGTTTCTTCAATAAATTAACTGAATGCCAAAGTGTTGCAGTCATCCTAGCGGCTGTTTCAGCACTGAAGACTGAGGCAAAGATCCTCGTGAGTCCAGCGGCAACTCCCGGGGCTCGATAGGATCTAGGTCTCTCGCAGTTTGATCCTGTTCAGTTTTTTTTTTTCCTTTTTCTCAGCAGTGAAGGGTTAATAATGGAGAAATTAACCGATTTAACCCCACTATTCACAAATGTTGGGGGGTGTCACCTATAGGCTGTACCAGTTGCAGGAGATGGATCGACCATAACTCAAGGGTAGTGCCAGATTAGCTTGGCACCAAGCTAATCTGGCACTACCCTTGAATTATCATGGTCGATCCATCTCCTGCTGTAGTGCGTCGGGGTAAATGGGTTAGCATACACGACGTGAACCACGCCGCCAGACGGTGTGCGAGTCCTTGGATCTGGGACCCTCACGCAGACAAATTACGATTACTTACAGACAGACGGCCCTTTGAGCGTGGCATTTTCCCAGGACGACGGTTCCGTTGGTGAGACAGAACTGAATGGCGTCCATCTGGCAGATCATGGGATTGAAGTTGGTGCAGTCAAAGTTGGTCTCGACCTGACACGCGCTAAACGTGTCATCCACCATGACGTTGTCCCTGCAATCATGGCAACGCATCCACTCATTCAGCCCCGACTGTGACAACACAGCAAGACATGGATCGAACATTATAGTTCAAGGGTGGTGCCAGAATAGCTTGGCGCCCATAGGCGCCAAGCTATTCTGGCACCACCCTTAAACTATCATGCTCGATCTGTCTATAGAATTGTCAGTAAAATTGTCCTTCAAAGGACAACTTCAAAATCCGGGGATTTCGGTCCTGGGGTAGAATGTGCTAATAATAATAAAAACAGTAATAACAATGCCGATGAAGAATTAATGGATAATAAACTCGATAACCATGTTTGTGATTTTGGCTCTTACGGCTTGAAGCCGTAAGGTCCAAACTGAATAACAAACCAGCACATGTGCATTACAAGTTCCGTCTAAGAGTGGCATAAGTTTACCATAAACCTCTGCCGCAGAGACTGCCGCAAAATGCACCACTAACACTATACAGCAGAACGCGAACGTGCAAATTGTATTTTATGATACAGTACAATACAACGCAGGTCAATACGCTGCCAATACCATAAATACAACTTTATTCAGTGTCTCTGTCCAAAAGGGCCATATGGTACAGACATTTTGCTATATAAATAGGGCCTTATCAGTGGTACAGCCATTTTGCAATATAAATATTGGTGTATTCCTGCCTGTCCCCATTAAAAAAGACAGCGGCGGATCAGTTACCTCGGGGTGGGGTTGGGGGGGGGGAGGGTCCAACGTTTTGTCCGGGACATTCAACCTCCTTGACGCTTGACATTGATTCCAGTGGCCGAAAAATCGAACTTGGGGGGGGGGGGGGGGGGGAGTGTTTAGAGATAAACTGATAAGGGGTGTGTGTGGGGACTCTCACCTCTCGCCAAAATATTGAACGACTGGAAGGGGGGGGGGGCTCCGACTTTTTGTCCGGGGCATTGAACCTGACACACAAGACCTTCCTGACGCATGACATTGCTTCCAATTTGGGGGGGGGGGGGGGGGTAGAGAGAGAGAACGCGCGTGTGTGTGGGGACTCTCGCCTCTCGCCAAAATATCAAACAACGACCGGAGTGGGGTGTGTGGGGTCCAAACACCCCCAAAAGAGACTTTGTTGTAGCATTTTAACCCCCCCCCCGATCCGCCCCTGAAAGAATAAAAAGTAGTACTTACAAGCACTGTGCCTTCTTGGCGAAGCACGTGCCGGTGACTACAGTACCGTTGACCAGACAGTAAGGAATGGCGTCCCGCGTGCATATCATCGGGTTGAAGGTCTCACAGTCCACCGTCAGTCCCTGCACCGACACCATGCCTGCAAGAGACGGACGGATTTCAGTTATTCATCCCAGACACAAAGCTGTGTGACTTCCACGCAAGTGAAGTAACATGTATGGAGAGCGATAACCAAAACAACAAGTCAACCAAATGAACAAGTCGACCCAAAACGAAAAACGTTAGTTTATCCCACACAGGGGATAGTTCAGATTTGGACGGGAGCATATAATATGATACGTGCCCTTAACCCATTTAGCCCCGAGGCACTACGGCAAGCTATGGATTGACCATATTTCAAGAGTGCCATATTAACTTGGCGCCATCAGGCGCCAAGCTATATGGCTCTACCCTTGAATTATGTTCAAGTTAAGGCGCCAATCTAATCTGACACTACCCTTAGACACCCAGTCCAACGTTTTTGAAATGCAGCCTTGGCGCTGAGCGGGTTAGGTGAGATTAAATACGGATAAGACATGCTAGCATAGACTGAAGCACACCCATTGTGTCCCAGGTACGAAATACCCACGTTTTGGAGTTGTCCTCTCAGTGAGGACTGCAGTACATTGCAGGAGACAGATCGACCATGATAGTTCAAGGGTGGTGCCAGAATAGCTTGGCGCTACAGGCGCCAAGCTATTATGGCACCACCCTTGACTGAACTATCATAGTCGATGCCGATCTTGCCTGGGTGTGTCGCGACTGAATGAGTTAAAGAGACAAACAGAAAAAAGAGAGTGTTGTCTTCACAGGACGACTCCCTATTTAGTCGTCAGTGTGCGATTGTGACAGAATTATGGCATTTCTGTGCAGTACAGTGGTAGTGCCATTGTTAGTGCTTGCTTCAAGTTCAGCCCGAGTTTCAGTCACAAAGACTGAATGATGGCCGAGAGGCCGCGTGCGGACCCCTCCTCCCCCTACCCCCCCCCCCCCCCCCCCCCCCCCCGCGCTCTCCGGCCGTCCGTTAACTCATTCGAGACGTGCCTCGAATGAGTAAACGTGGAAATAGTTAAAGGGGCACGACCGACCTTTTTTAATGCTTCAGTTCGCAAAAACTGAGCTTTTACTGGGCTACTATTCAGTATACATACCCACTTAGACAGTGACCACCCTAGGCCACCAAATGCTTTCTTTCGTAGTCTGTTCAAAGCGAAAGAGGCCACCGGAATCTTGTGACTATACCTAGTCAAAAGATTGCTTCCGATAGACGATCAGGTAGCAAGTCATAACTATTCTATACGACCTGATGTCATCTGCATAATTGAAACCAATCAGAGACAAGATGGCGGATGACTGAACCAGCGAAGAAAAAAAGAAAGTATCAGTCGACTCGCGCCGGCCGACGATGAATGACTACAGACTCGGAATTGAAGAGAAGAAAGAGAAAGAGAGACAATTAAGATACCCCTAAGTAGAATTGACCACGAACAAGGGAATATAGAGCTTGGCTTGACCGCCCATCCGGAATTCGTCGCTTTCTTGCTATGTGAATCAGTAAGTACTGAATCCGGCTGCGGTCTTTGTCGATCTTCCTATACTGAGTTCCGCGAGCGCTAGAGTGACTGATTTCAGAATTCATGATCTTCAGTAGAATTTATCTCTTACTGATTTTGCAATTAAACTTGTTTTTATCATAAAGTTACGAGCTAGTTCAGCAGATTTTATGCTGCAAGGATCTGAAAACTACGGTGTGTGTCAAAATTGCGGCACTGACATCGAGGTCGTGACACGTTTTTGTCACCGAGTCGAACAAGCCACGCCTCCAGCACGATCGCGGTTACTCAGGGTCAGGGTAGAAGGTCAAGCGGAATCCGCATTGATTTTGACAGCATAGCGAGTATGGAAGGGTAATTTACATTCTCGTGGAAAATTATGTCAAAGGGATGCCGGAGAACATCAGTACATGAGTGTACACTGACATGTGTGTACCCACACCGATGACTACCTCGTCTGCAGTATTGACCGGCGGCCTTGTGACGTAGGCTAGTAAATATGCACAAATTCAAAACGAGGCCGATGCAGACGATAAGGGTACAAAAACAACTTTACACCCACCAAACGATGAATTTCGACATTTGGCATTGCATTTACATCATAAAGCTCTAAGTTAAATGTTGCACGTCTGAGGGCCGGGCGTAAAACATATGAATAAGCACGTGACACTGACGCACGGATGCAACTGACTTCTGTCTGCGTTACTTTTATGGCCACAAAGGCAGCGTTCCATTTGATGCTCTTCTGCGCAGTCTTGGTCTGATCAGCAAGAAGCATAGATTCTCATGAGCCCCTGCGACTGCCGGGGCTCATGAAAATCTATGTTTCTTGCAGATGGACAGTTCTGAGTGAGGGACTGGTAGATGCTTAGCCCAACCAGATCTCCCCAGCAACAAACCAATTCCGACAAGAATGCAGTAAAATAAAGATGAGCTTTGTGTATCTCGAAAGCGGGCGTCCGCCCTTATTTTATAGTACTTGTACGGCTGGTACCTTTAAGTAGGTGAACGGCGAACATTGGTACCATCAGCTCGGCCCTTTATATTCCGTTTGTTTCTCGCTTTTATTTCGCGAAAGTACTGACGATGTTTCTGTCGCTAGACGCCTTTGATAACAATAATGTTTGTCATAAACTCATTGTGTCAACATGACCTGACGCACCCGACTGACATGCGATGCCATTCATGACTGACGGCGCGGGATTTTTTTCTTTCAGTATATCTGATCAAAACTTAATAAATTCTTAGTCGCTAAAGTCATCCGAAACAACTACACTTTTATCCCTCCCATCCCCCCCCTCTCTCTCCCCCACCCCCACATCACCCCCCTCCCCCTCCTTTTCAGTAAAAGCCGGTGTTCATCCCAGCTTCCGGCGGCTGTTCAGACATGACACACCACCGCTGGATATCGACCGACTATGACAGACCAAGATTGGTGCCAGAAGACCTATTCTGCACTACCCATGAACTTCGTTGGTCGATCTATCTTCTGAATTGTGACGTACATATTGGACTTTCAGAGGACAGCTCCTACATGGGGACTAATTTCCGCGAACGTAGGGCTCAGTTTGTCAAGGTCCCATCTCAGTTTCATGCTCTCACGGCCCTATGTTACATAGACGACTCAGGTTGTTTGAAGGCCGCGCAGGCACCGGAGCACGATAGGACGGAGGTTGGTCTGTTTAGTCATGGCGAATCTTATTACAATTCCGACAAAGTCGACCAATGCATGCTGCGTTGGGAATCCACCTCAATGATATACTCTTTTGTAATAAAATCTTGGGGATTATCGCACCGAGCAAGATTTCATTCTGCATTGACTAGAAATGGATTAAAGGGATGGAGTTGACTCATTCTACCCCAGACACACCACAGCAAGATAAGAATCGACCATGATAGTTCAAGGCTGATGCCAGAATAGCTTGGCGCCCAGTGGCAGTGTACAAATTCGAAGCTTTTAGCCTCAGTATGATATGGGTTAAGACAGGCCAGACAGCGGCTTGACCGCCTTACTGGACAAATACTAACCTGTGAAAGCAAAGGACATCAAGAGCAGCTATGATGGCATGACATGTCGCGTGATCCACGAAGGGCACTTCACCAGAGAGCTCCAGGTCAGAACTGGTGTCAGGCAGGGGTGTCTGCTGTCTCCGTTCCTCTTCCTACTGGCCATAGACTGGGTCATGAAGACGACCACAGAGCACAGACGAAGTGGAATACAGTGGACACTGTGGACACAGCTTGACGACCTCGATTTTGCAGACGACTTGGCATTACTGTCCCACACTCATCAACAAATGCAGGACAAGACCACGAGGCTTGCTGACATCTCGTCCCAAGTGGGCCTCACCATTCACAAACAGAAAACAAAGACAATGAGGCTGAACGCAACCAGGGAAGAACCAGTCTTGCTTGCTGGCACCCCGTTGGAGGAGGTGGAGTCCTTCACCTATCTCGGGAGCATCATAGACAAAAAAAGGCGGCACTGATGCAGATGTCAGAGCACGAATCGGTAAAGCCAGAGCAGCCTTTCTCCAGTTGAAAAAAGTGTGGAGTTCCAGAGAGCTGTCACAACACACCAAAGTCCGGATTTTCAACTCCAATGTAAAAGCAGTTCTCCTATATGGAGCAGAGATATGGAGATTGACAAAAACCACAGTCAACAGAGTACAGACCTTCATGAACAGTTGCCTTAGAAGAATTTTGAAAATCCACTGGCCAGAGAAGATCAGCAACGTCAGACTCTGGGAGAGAACAGAGCAGATAACAGCAGAGAATGAAATTGGGCGAAGAAGATGGGGATGGATCGGTCACAGTCTGAGAAAGCCAGCTTCCAGTATCACTAGGCAGGCATTGTCATGGAACCCCCAGGGAAAGAGGAAAAGAGGTAGGCCGAGAAACTCCTGGCGTCGAGACCTCCAAGCAGACATCAAGAGACTGGGAACCACCTGGAGTAGAATCGAAGGAAGCACAGGACAGGAGTTGCTGGAGGTCTCTCGTCGACGGCCTATACCCGGGTAGGGGTGACAGGCGTAAGTAAGTAAGTAAGAAAGCAAAGAACAGCAAGGCCATTGTGTGAAAAGCGAGACTTTCATTGAACCACAACGAAAATCTTACTTTTCACACAGATTTAGTACAAGTCTTCTGACTTCACAGGGCGGCACGGGTGTGTGATACAGGTCGCCGTAGACACGTTGGTAATTCACCTAAACCGTTCCTCGGTATCAACGTGTTCAAGGTCTACCGCAGATGGCCTCGGTTCATTTTGAGGCAAGTCTTTTTCTCTCTCCCCCCCCCTCCCCCCACCCGCCTAAAGTCCAAAACGCAGTCATGACCCTTTGGTATGAATGTGGCAAACGAAGGGCTCAGATTCTCACAAGCCCTCCATTATACGGAGGCTCATGAGGCTCTATGCACCTTGCAGCTCACTCATGAACTGAACAATGAAAAAGAAAACAAAACCCTTAAAACCCTCCAGCGTCTGTGATGGTCATTGGTCAGATGAATGTCCCGAAGATTCAGACCAAAGCGGATCTGGAAATGGGGCCAGCAAACGGCATAGATCCTCATGAGCCACCGCAGGATGCGGGGGCTCATGAGGATCTATGCCTCTGCAGACGGTACGATATCACCATAGCTTTACACTGAACAATAAAAGCACCCTGCGTCCGAGATGGTCAATGGTCAGAGACATCCCGGGGCATGATAACACCTAGGTCATGGCACTGTAATACTGGGTACTTTACAAAGCATCCACTTCACACGAGGGGTGGCCACATAAATCGACAAGGACGCGGGTCATAAATCAGACTGGCCGTCCATACGACTGACACAAATACTGTTTGTCTGATCAAATTTGTTTGTGATAATCTCCGTGCCACATGATACTGTCCGCAGACCATGGTCGATGCTTAAAGCACAGACAATGAATTCAGACGGTGCCATAAAAGGCTACCACTGAATTTCATTTTCGTGTCCCTCTTGACATTATAAATGATAAGCTACCACTGAACTACAAATGTAACCCTTTTAGCCCCGGGACCCTGCAGCAGGAGATGGATTGATCATGCGGATAATTCAAGGGTAGTGCAGTGCCAACTCAGCTTGGCGCTTCAGTGAAGGCGCCAAGCTCACTGGCACTACCCTTGAATTATCATGATCAATCCATCTCCTACAACTGGTACATAGTCGTTAGGCAACACAAACAACATTTGAAAAATGGGACCTAGCGGCTAAAAGGGTTAATGGGCAATTCACGATCTTTCGCTGTTGTCGTTGCAGTGAAATCGCTAGGTATATTGACCTTAAAATACACTCAGAACCTGAAAATCAACCCTGGCCGTGAACTCCTAGGAGGAAGAAGGAAGGCGGGATGAGTTGGAGACTATCCCCGCAAGGTACTGATGACTTGGCAGTTCAGTGTTAAAGGGTCGTAGCATTTAAAACATAGTAAACGCCGCAGACACTGTCTTTTGAAAAGTTACGAAGAAAACAAGTAAAACTATTTAACCGGCGTGTTGTTTGAAGTGGACATGTACCGTGGAAACACATTTTTAGGAAGACCCCCACACCCCATCGCTTATACACATACGCACGCGCACCGAAGAGTTTGCATGTATTGTGCGAAGTAACATTGACAAACCATGGATCATGGACATGATACTAGAGCTGCCCTGTAACATTCTCTCTCTCTCTCTCTCTCTCTCTCTCTCTCTGTCTCCCCATCCTTCCCCCCCCCCCCCCCCAACGTCTCACCGTCTAACCTGCTCCAACAGTTCATCTCCCTCTCCCTGTTACTCATCTTGTTAAAGGTCCACTACCGCCGTAACTGTTCAACTGAAGACATACTTCTTTAAACAGATGGTTACGAAACGCTACACACAGGTCTAACTATGGTTCATTTAGATACAGGGCAATCCAGTTCTGCACACGTCGTCTTTATATCATCAAGTAACCTGACAATGACTCTACTCCGTTCTAGAAATACAACGCTATCAGAGAGAGAAACAGCTAAAAATAGGCTGACACGCTAACGGCAGCGCAGAATAAATAAACGCGATTACGCGTGCGCTTAGTGCTGCTCGCTTTTCCCAACTGCTGGTCAAGTTCATTAGGTGTGTCGACAAGGCATAACAAACATAACTGGTACTGAAATGTGTCTTCAGATTTGTGCGTAATGGTACTTTAATCCTGTGGCTGCCGTTAGCGTTTTTCTCGAGGTGATTCCTGCCGGAATCATCTCGAGAAAAGCCCTACCGACAGCCAAATGGTTAAGAAAGGGCCATCATTCCTTCCTTAGGTTAAGAGGTGGCTCTACAGCAGGTTTTCCCCACTGGCAGACTACACATAAACGTCCGTAGAAATCTCCAACATCCTCTGGCAGACAGGATTCTAGAGTCATGCGTGCCAATTAACCCATTTAGCCCCAAGACCCTACTGCTGGAGATGGATGGACCGTGATAATTCAAGGGTAGTGCCAGATTAGCTTGGCGCCTAAATTTGGGAAATGGGGCCATGGGGTTAAGAGGGTGAAGAATCAAGCGAACAAATTAAAGCTAATTTACTGGAGATTCTAACATTCTCAACATTTCTGTGCGTGTCGCTGTAATTTTGGAACTTACGGGCTACAGGTACAAAATCCCTGGCCGGCATACATTTACAAAACGACACGGTAATGTTTAGTGCTATTTTTAAACAACAAGATAATCTGATAACATAATCTCACAGAAACTAATTGTGACAACATGCAATCGACTTGATTTTTCTTCCGGGGAGCGGGAACACACACACACACGCACAACTGACATTCCCAGGCAACAAGAACCACCATCACAATAGTTATATAACCACCCCCCCCCCCCACACACACACACACACATCTTCGCCACAGCTATCATTTCCATACCAAAATAAGTGACCTGCTGGAGAATTCAGTCACGTAGGCCGAATTCCATCCACTCGAGTGATGCTACAATTTGCGTCCGATGCCTATGTCCTGCGTTATCGGCTGTTTCACAGATGGCCGTATTGTAAAGTCCCCTTGACTTTATGACATTTGCTTTCAAACCAGTTTCCGATCATAACAACGTGTCTTTCTTAAATGTTAGATGCCTCCTCTGTCGTAGAGTTCCCGAAAACTCCATCTTATTTAGCCTTATTAACACCTGCAAGAGGCACGGGTTGTCATGAGGGCCTGCAGCCGCAGGGGCTCATGAAAATCTACGCCACCTGCTAGAAAAACATGCCTCATTTACATTCTCCGGCGGAGGAGGTCGCCGAGATGCATGTCATTTTGTCAGTCTTCGAATTATTGGCTTACCCGCGTCTCCGCAACACAAGCCATTTCCGTATTCTTCTACTAGATGCCGTTTGATTACC
The DNA here is from genome assembly GCA_036245525.1 of Semisulcospira habei. Classification (NCBI taxonomy): domain Eukaryota; kingdom Metazoa; phylum Mollusca; class Gastropoda; family Semisulcospiridae; genus Semisulcospira; species Semisulcospira habei. The sequence continues at coordinate 184,079,054 of BTPG01000006.1, read as the reverse complement.
CGAATTTTGAGTTCAACATTTGTCTGTGAACAGTCCCCTCCCCCACCAAGGCCAAAAATATTCAGTTTAAAATGCTATACCAAAGTCCCTTTTCTGGATTTTGGAACCCCCCCCCCCCCCCTCCTCCCGGCCCCGCGTTTCGATATTTCGGCGGTTGGTGAGAAGTGTGCAAAAGGTCCTAATACTCCGCTGAGACAACCCCGACACAAAATATATCTGACCACGGCACACGGAGTTCTGCAGATATACGTACACGATGTAGAATCTTGTCATGAAAGCATCATGTCTTATTCACTATTTGTATTTACAGGTAAAACCTATTGATTTATAGGACTGAACTAATCTAATGCAGTAAAAATAAACAAAAAAAAAAAAGCGCGAGATCACAGTGGCACGTACTCTGCCACAAGAAGGGTTTTGCCGTTTTGCCGTTGAAATTCATTACACTCATTCAGTCCAAATCGACACACGGCTCGCATTAATTTACAAATTCAGCCACAAAGATCAGTCACGGGAGAGGGTGTAGTAGGTTAGCGTATGACGGTAACGTTTTGTCAAACCGTGGCCGCCAACCGTCATCTGGCACTGCCGATTATGAAGATGAAGATGAAGCGGCCCCCACTTTCAGGAGCAATGGACCAAATGAGGGTAGTTAGCAAGTGACACAGATCCGCATGAGCCCCCGCAGACTGCGGGGGCTCATGAGGGTCTATGCCTCTTGCACACACGGGCTGCGGTTTAGGGCGGTTCCCATAAGGAAAAGTGGGCCAAATGCGGCCAGTATCAAGAGGCATATATCTTATCCCCTCCATGCTCAATTAGACCGTTAGCAAGAGACATAAATTCTCATAAGCACCCGCAACCTGCGAGGGCCTATGAGAATCATGCCTTTTGCAGATGGACCGCGGTTGCTGAGGAGGAGAGGTTAAGAGTTAAGGCGGGTCGCGACATACCGCGGCGGATGGTGGAACCGTGTAACGTTGTCGCTGGTGACACGAGAGGATTTACAACTCTTTCATCTCAGGTGCAAGCTGTGGGTGGTGGATCAACTGTGGTATGACCACGACAGAGCAAGTTACCAGGGCGGAATTTTCCATGGTAACTTGCTCAGTCATGGACTTTCACAGTCTGGAGTTGGTTAGTTCGGTTAGTTCGGGTTTAACGTCCACAGCACCGAGGTGAGCATGGACGGCCCTGATGGGCGGGTTATGGGGGACAGGGAAATCTATTGCCTATGGAATACGACCTGAACACTGATCAACTCAGGCGCACTGCAACTGTGCCACTTTGATTTACCAGGACCTTTCAACGGACATGCTATTGAACAAATCCGTTTTTCCCCCTGGATTGTGAGTCCAGCTACCGGGGCCGGGACGGGATTCGAACCCACGACCCGGCGTTTCCCTTCGCTCTCCTGCTCCGACGTTTAAAGGGCAGCTCTCTAGTAAAATGGTGGTCCCAGCGATGGGTCGCTTACCATTTCGGCATGGGGCTTCGTGTTGATGCAATGAATCCAACTTACTATCAATCAGCCACAAAATAAACATATCAAAGTCACTTTCAGTCCACAAAGTGTACTTACTTGTGTACAGTTCAAGCAGAAAAACACATACGAAGTCACAAATCGTCTCTAATTCACGGTACCCGGTTCCGGAGACTGCCGAACAAATTTTCAGATTTGCCGCTCGGCGGAAGTGACATCACAGGCCTGATCTCGGTTTGTTTACGCCTAGCCGGACAGCGTGCTAACTTGTGACAGAGAAAATGAGCTCATCAGCTGAAAGTTCTGATTTGGACTCTTATGACGTGGATTCGTCGGAAAATGAGTGTTTTGAAGCAGGTGCACCGCGAGGCCTCAAACCTTATATGTTTGAGCCTCTTGCACAGACAAATGGAAAAGAGCGTAGAAAGACCAACCACGCCGGAAAATCCAGTGCGCAGCGAAAACCCCACGGGCTGGTAAGCATACATAGTATAATACATTCATCGTATTAGATTACGTTTTCATGTGCACTTGTGTTTTATTATCGTCGTTATTAATGTCGAAGTTAATGATGCGACATTGCTTAAGTTTACCGTATGCTCAGAGGCTTGCCTAAGACTACCTCGTTTCTCACAGCATGTTCACTGCACCTAGTGACCTATGCTAATGTAAACAAAAATTGAATGGTTATCTCAATCTTATTACTGTGTTTTGTTTGTTTGCTTTTTTGTTGTTTTGTAAATAAAGGTATCATTTCTGAATTGCCACTAAATGCATCAATTGATGATTTGATCCACAAGTTTATTTGTTGTTCAAGAATGTGTACTTCAGTTCAAGTAATACACTTGAAAGGTTTGATCTGCTGTGTTTATAGGGTGCTGGAATGTGTGTACACACACTTATGAGATATATATCCAGGTGCACGAATGGATTGGTTCACAAGCTGTAAACTAATACTAATAGCTGGTATCTGAATATTTAAAATGCAATTTTGACCAGAAAACTATCTTTTCCCATGTCTTCAGGTGCTCCGGTCAACAGATTCTGTTGCCTTGAGGATGACTGTTTTCACGAACGGATTGAAGATAGCAAGGTGGAGGCCAACACTGAATTTTCCTGCATCACTAGGCAGCAGTATGCCTAAACATGGATGTGCTGTGCATGGCTTACTATCAAATGCGACAGAACAATGAAGCAGAAAGGCAACATACTAAGGATGAGTGAGTTACTTCTGGCGTTTGTGTGTGGGACAATATCTACAGGAACAAATATCTGCAAGACTTTAAAGAAATTTAAGATCTATGTGAAGTGATTAAGGGCAAGAAAAATGAAAGGGAGGTGGGAGCAGTCTGATGAATAGTTTATGGTACTTTTCCACTGAATTAATACATGCACTAAAAATCATGACAGTGAGTACTTAAAATAGTGCGGTCAAGTCTGTGTGGGGAGGTGGGGTGGAACTGCTCTGTGAAAAAGATTTTTATTTGTACTATTATGATAAAGTTATATAAAGTTGCAGTGGTCACTGTTTCAGTATTACTACTACTACTAGTCGACTGCTAGTACTACGTTAGTACATAACTTATTAGTGTTGTCACCATACTTTTCACTTTACCATGCAATACTCTGTCACATGAGACAGTGTATACATATAATGAGACTGTTCCAGTGGAGCCTGTTCCCCACCTCACCAGTGAAAATTAAGTGGGATACAGGACGAAACTACACCCTAGGTACACCATCACCCATGGTTTGTTTTTCAGGTTTTCAGTGACCAGACCTGCGACATTGAGAATATGTGTGTTTGTGAAAATAGCATGAAATTGGTAGTGATATTTTGCTTTTACTGCAAAAAACGCTTACTTTGAATCCGTCATTATGTGTTACAGGACCATGAGATACACAGCATACAGGCAAGTCATCCGCTGGTGTTACGGATGGCTTGGAAAACACAACCGAAAGCCTATGCCATCGTGTGCCATGCACAAGATTCGTGAGAGATTTCCAGCAGGGAAAAAAGGCTACAAGGGCTTTAAATTTGTGGACAGAAGCCGACAAACCCGCTTTCCACAAGAACTTGCATACAACGACTACCTTTAGCTCATTAATCCCCATGTGCGTGTACCAATGTCGGTATGCAGGCACAGGTCTTGTAAATCGCACCAATGTCTGCATGCAGGCACAGGTCTGGTAGATCGTACCAATGTCGGCATGCAGACACAGGTCTTGTAAATCGCACCAATGTCTGCATGCAGGCACAGGTCTTGTAGATCGTACCAATGTCGGCATGCAGAAAGGGTTGAATTGTGCTGTGTGTGTGCATGTAGATGTAAACATTTCTAGAGCTACCTATTTTGGCTTGTTCATTAGAAATGTCACACCTACGTTAAAGACAAAGCAACAAAAATGCTTGGAAAGTGCAAAGTAGTCCTCTTTCTGAATCTCTATTTCACATTTGCCAACTTCACTCACAAGCATATATATACGTGTGTGTGTGATCATTTTAATCAACAGGTCACACACTCAGATGAACAGGAAGAAAAAAAACCATCAGTCATGTTCATTGTATAAAGAAAATATATTTTTCATGTTTCATTATTTAAGAAACATTGCAGTATTTACTACAGTGCATCCAACAACAAGCATTCATTTTTCTGTTTAGAGTTTTCCACATTCATACTCATGAGCAAACTGTTAACTCATCACATGCTGAGGATGAAATTGCAAATTATTTTCCTTCGAGATCCTTGTCAAGGTCTGGACAAATTGACCATTATTTTTAATATAATTCACAGATAGTGTCAGAATAGCTTGGCGCCTACAGACGCCAAACTATTCTGCTGCCAGCCTTGAAATATCACGGTCAATCCACAACCTGCCCAAGTTAATACTAATAATAGATAAACAAGTTTGATGCTTTATGTGTTAGCAAAATCACGCAACACGAGTCCAGTGGTCTCTTCAGTATGAATCATACTGACATGTAGAACACCTTTCCAGGTGGCAAAATAATAAGATCCCCACCCGGGTCTGCCCTGGGGGACTTGGGTGGGGTTAGGTATTTTTTTAGTTCCCAGGGTCACCCTGGTCAGCCCCACAGGGTGAGTTTTTCTCTCTATTCTGGGGCATGTGTTTCTGTCTACCCTTTGTCCATTCACCTGTATTTTCCTTTTTAAAACTCTCCCTACTGTCTGCACTGCCTGTAGCTCTTGATATTGGATGTGTGTTGCTAAATGGTCTTAGCTTTACTTAGGCCCCATGTTGTAGGTTTATTTAACGTATTTGACCGGCTGGCGACATACATTCAATTTTCTGTTTAGTTTTTTTTTCACAAGCAGTGCAGGCACGTCCTGAGAAAGCCTTGTTGCTGTCGGGACGTTAAGCAATGTACAATCAATCATCAAGCAAAATAATAAATACATGGATCAGGTATCTGTGAAATCGGGTAGTAAAAAAAAAAAACAGTGCTGACAGTGTGCTCTTTGCACGCTGACAGTTACAATTACACATCACTTTATTGTCCACGAGATGGAAATTTCATTGTGCAATTATTACAGCAAAAGAAAAAAACGTGCTGGCCTGCATACAGCACAACCTACTACAACAAAAGTAACTCCGACAGATAACTACCATGCACAAATGGGTGAATTATGCTGAGAGTGCATGTAGATGAAATAAAAATTTGTAAAGCTAACTATTTTGGCTTGTTCATTACTTAGACCAGTTCTATGTACCCATTCTGTCAGAGAGGTAACATTGGTGACTATTAGTGAGCAAAAGAAATGCAGCAAGGGGTGTGCATGTTATTATGTGTCAAAAGTATGCATGTACAAAAACTCGATTTAAATTTGTGCATCTATTGGGTCACATTTCTTATGCTCAAGTATTCATGTGTACAAGTTGGCAGATGGAAAGACAGAAAACAGTACATTATTACTCTTGTGTATGGAAGCTTACATATTTACAAAGTAAACCCTATGCGCTAAAAGAAAAATAGGAATGTCACACCTATGTTGAAGACAAAGCAACAAAGATGCTTGGAAAGTGCAAAGTAGTCCTCTTTCTGAATCTGTATTTCACATTTGCCAACTTCACCCATGAGCATATATATATATATATATATATTATATATATATATATATATATATATATATATATATATATATATATATAGGTTATCATTTTAATCAACAGGTTTATGCATTCGGATGAACAGGAAGGAAAAAAAGCCACCAATCATGTTCATTGAATAAATAAAATATATTTTTCATGTTTCATTATTTAAGAAACATTGCAGTATTTACTATAGTGCATCCAACAACATGCATTCAATTTTCTGTTTAGAGTTTTCCACATGCTGAGGATGAGATTATAAATTATTTTCCTTCGAGATACATGTCAAGGTCAGGACAAATTGACCATTATAATTCACAGATAGAATTGCTTGTGCCTGCAGACGCCAAACTATTCTGCTGCCAGCCTTGAACTATCGCAGTCAATCCACAACCTGTCCTAGCATGTCCAAGTTAATACTAATAATAGTTAAACAAGTTTGATGCTTTGCATGTTAGCAAAATCACACGAGTCCAGTGTTCTCTTCAGTATGACAGTAGCAGTATGAATCGTACAGACATGTAGAACACCTTTCCATGTTGCAAAAGAATAAATACATGCATCAGGTATCTTTGAAATCAGCTATTTAAAAAAAAAAGTGCTGACAGTGTGCTCTTTGCACGCTGACAGTTACAATAACAAATCACTTTATTGACCATGAGATGGAAATTTCTTTGTGCAATTATTACAGCAAAAGACAAAACCGCTGAGCTGGCCTGCATCCAGCAAAACCTGCAACAACAAAAGTAACTCTGACAGATAACTATCATCTGCAGGGCCATCAAAATCAGCGTCGGGGACATCACTGCCATCACACATGGTCTGTCTGGGGCGAAACCTATGTAAATGCTTGGCTACCGCCTCATCTCTTGGCACACGGACTGCCTTCTCGGTCAGGTAGCCAGACCCTTCCTCTCGGATGTAGTCGATGCTTTTGCGGAGGGTCCCCAGGACCTGCACTGTGCCTCTGGAGGAGGGCCCCTTGCAGTTTAACAGCATATCCTAGAAAAAATAACTTAATATCAGATTCTTTTCCACTTAACAACTGGGGCTAGAATTACATAAACAGAAATTCGGATATCTCAGTGCAACATTACAATAAACGCACAGCTGTAATTTCGATAGGTAGTAAACAGCACCCAGAATGCAAGGATGGTTGTACATAGCTTAACGTCCGGACAGCAACAAGACTTTCTCAGGACGTGCCTGCACTGCTTGTGAAAAAAAAAAACTAAACAGAATTTTGAATGTATGTCGCCAACCAGTCTAATATGCTAAATAAACCAAATCCATTTAGCAACACACATCCAATATCAAGAGTTACAGGCAGCGCAGACAGTAGGGAGAGTTTAAAAAAGGAAATTACAGGTCAGGTGAATGAACCAAGGTTAGGCAGAAACGCATGCCCCAGAAAAGAGGGGGAAACCCACCCTGTGGGGCTGACCAGGGTGACCCGGGGAACTAAAAAGTAGTTAACCCCACCCAAGTCCCCCAGGGCAGACCTGGGTGGGGGAAAAAATGCAAGGAAAGTGATGACATTGCAACTATAGTCTTTCCGAGGACAAGTCTCAAATTTTAGATTCCATTTTTTATGTTGATGCGCCCTGCTGCTGGCATGGAGTGGATGCGCATTACAAGTTGACATCACCCTGCAGGCGCCACGTCCATAACATCTTAAATGACAGCAGTGTTTGCCATTGTAATTCAAATAACGTATGGTAACATAACAGTTTCTTTACTGTATGTGTGTTTTGTTGTGACTGGCCTTACATGCGCTTCAGTTTTTGGCCTTGCCATAGTAGACCTGGAATCTTGGTTCTCCTTCCTTGGTCCCTGTTGTTGTTTTCATTATAATGCATGGCCGCCAGTTTGTGCCTGTAACACATATATAGTAGGTATAATAGAGATCCATGGTGGAATGGCAGTTAATACTAATAATAGACAAACAAGTTTGATGCTTTGCATGTAAGCAAGATCACACAACATGAGTCCAGTGGTCTCTTCAGTATGATGGTAGCAGTATGAATTATACAGATATGCAGGACACCTTTCCAGAATAAATACATGCATCAGTTACCCGTGATACCATCTATAGCGACATACAATCTCTGTATGACATTGCGGCATTCTTCTGAACTGAACCCCTTACATTAAACAAGGCAGTGCATAAACTGTGACCATATCCTCTGTTGCAATGAGCAGCCCTTTTCGCAGTTCGCAGCACAATGCCTTGCAGAAAACTAATTCTATCTAGCAGGAAGATGCCCTGCACTGCATCCAAAGCCCAACCCTGAGAATACACAGGAGACTGACCTTGTTCGCATTCCCAGCCAACTGAAGGCAGTGTGCTTGGGAGCGAAGTGCAGCAGCAAGCTTTGAAAGGCCTCCAGGTTCGAGGTCTGGTCGCCAGACTCAGCTTGTCAAGTTTTTTCCACACCCCTGGAATTAAAACAGAAGAATGAGTTTCTAAAACTTATCCCCACCCGGGTCTGCCCTGGGGGACTTGGGTGGGGTTAGATATTTTTTAGTTCCCATGGTCACCCTGGTCAGCCCCACAGGGTGGGTTTTTCTCTCTATTCTGGGGCATGTGTTTCTGTCTACCCTTTGTCCATTCACCTGTATTTGCCTTTTTAAAACTCTCCCTACTGTCTGCACTGCCTGTAGCTCTTGATATTGGATGTGTGTTGCTAAATGGTCTTAGCTTTATTTAGGCCCCATGTTGTAGGTTTATTTAACGTATTTGACCGGCTGGCGACATACATTCAATTTTCTGTTTAGTTTTTTTTTCACAAGCAGTGCAGGCACGTCCTGAGAAAGCCTTGTTGCTGTCGGGACGTTAAGCAATGTACAATCAATCAATTCTAAAACTTAACGTATGAGTAAATAAAGATGGCAGGTTGGCGGTTGAGAATCATGTAAGTCATGCAGTTTATTATGCAGAATTGAAAGCAGCAATATAAACAGATTTCGCCACATGCCAATGTCAAACGGGTGCTGCACGCCATCATGATGGTCCCGCAGATACTTCGTGGATGTCGATCGGTGACAATTGTGTTCACCCCGAGTCCTCTGTCGGTCAACACTGCCAGAGTCCGCTGTAAGCCCTCCAGTTCGTACCACGTGAAATTTTTTACTTCATTGCTCTAATACACACCAAAAACAATAAATTTTCATCCTAACAAAGTAACATATACTGAATCAGTCCCAAAAGTCAATTTTGTCCTCTGTAGATTACAGACAAGTTCACATTCAGCAGGGACGGTGCCATCTGTTTCCTGCTGTAGTGTATTCAGGTTGAAGGGGCCTACTGAGGAGAATGTGACACCATGCTGTCAGTAAAATGTATTCACTAATTTACAAAAAGACATGTCCATTTTTCACAACAGAATCTGACAGAAGTGAACCAAGTCACGTTAAAAAAGTTGTTTCAGGCTACACAGAAATTAATTACCACATATGTAAAAAAAGCAAATACATGTAGGAAAAAGGAGATTAAACCTCAGTGAATGCAACAGCTGACACACTGACCTGCACCACCTGTACATCAATGACTTTGTTGATGCGCTGATCTATAACCGTGTAGGATCCATATTTCGCGCAGTGCCCAGGGCTGTCGGATTGCCCGTTTCCAACAAGCACCAACGGTGACCATCATCTTTCAGTTGTCTGATGATCTCCTGTTGACAAACACATTAATCACTAAGTTATAACTATAACATAGTAAAGCATGAAATCCCATCCTAAATAGGTACAGCAAACTTTGGACACAACAAAGTGCCAGCTGGGCCAGATTAGTTTGATGTTACAAATAAACTATGCTGCATCCACCACTGTAGTATGACCACACTATGAATAGCAATAACAATGAATACTACAATTTTTTTTAGATACCGTCTGTTGCCCAGATGCATCTAAAAAGTAGAAATTGGCAGAAATAAACATTACATTCCTGTGTGTATCAGTATGTAACTGTCAACCCACATCTGTATAGAAATGTAAACAAAGGTGTAATTTACACACACCA